>OZ005681.1:31463552-31978552 GCA_963930675.1 Gnaphalium uliginosum | reverse complement strand
GTGAAATTTTTTTTCTTAAATAGCGTGACAATATTAAACAATCGTTATTTAAATTATATTATTACGATAATATATAAAACATTTTACGTTTCGTATAAAACGTACCGTACGCGACGAAAACGCGCGAATCGCGTCCGACAACCGAACGAAGCTCGAATTATATTTCGATAACTTAAAATGAAATGTTTTAAATAAAACTTCAATCAAACCTTACACGAATAAATCGTTAACGAAAACCTTGAATAATAAACGTTTAACGTTTAAACGAACGACGAAACGAACGGGTAAACGGGCACCGCACGTAACGTAAACTTGGAGAACAAAATTTAACACACCCACAGCCCTATGTGGGCCCCCCTGGCCGGCTATACCCTCCCCCACACTCAAGACACCATACTTTCTCCCCCATACCCTCCATACCCCTTCATTCACTCCACACTTCACTCGACCTCAACTTTCTCTCATCTCTTCTCTCCCTCTTCTCTTGTTCTCTGCAGATTCCAGCCCCAAGAACCCCCCAAATCACCACCACAAACCACCAAAGTCATCATCACAAACCACCTTAACACCACCTCTTCGGTTTGCAAGTAAACGCAAGGAAACGAGTTTTCGACCTCCATTTATTCGTGTTTTCATCAACTTCTTTGTAAGAAACTTCGTCTCCCTTTTATTTTACTTGGAACATAAAAATAAACATGTTATAATGTTCATATAACAAGATTATGTCCAAAAACAAAGTCGAAAAACATTTTTGAAAACACAAAAACGCTAACAGCTTCTGGGCAGAAACTTAGGCCTTTTCAAGGAAACGTTTCGTATTCAAAACTTAATGAAAATGAACGATTCAAAAGATAAAACTTAAGTTTAAGAAGTTAGCTTTTATTTCCAAGTGATTTCGTAATTTTTTGAAACCGTTTGATACCCGAAAACAATTTTACAAAAACGTGTCGCAAATCTGTCTTGGATGGCAGATTTTTGTGCCAACTTCTCGGGTCCATAACTCGAGCTACACAACTCCAAACGACATGAGGTTTTTGCCTAAATCTAACAAATTTTGTTAGCTCTAAAATTTGTATGATTATGTCTTGTGAAGTTTTGTAGATTTTTCTCAATAAATAAAACAATGGACATGTGTCCAGATTGATCACGGTTGGACCTCAGAGGACAAAGGGAATTATTAAAAATAGTTAGACTTATCCAAGACATAGGTGAACAACTGGTATAAATTTTGAAGAAACAAAGCTCCAAGGACTGTTTTCCTATTAAATTAAAAATGACACTTTCAGGTTAACCACGAAATGTAACTTTAATTTTTATAAGCCTTAAAAGCATATTTAAGAGTCGTGTAAAAGTTTCGGGTCAAACCGAACATGTTTGACCAAGTTCACGAAAACGAATAGATTCAACAGCCGCTAGTGTCGCTATACCAACCTCTGTGTCGCCAAGAATAGCGACACTATGCCTTGTGTCGCTATATCAACCTCTGCGTCGCCTAGACTAGCGACACTAACCCTTGTGTCGCAATACCCTACGACACTAACGCTTGTGTCGCTAAACAGATTCAAATGTCACAACTTGCGACACTAAACCTAGTGTCGTATAAATCCCAACTTTCGAGATAATTGCGACACTGACCTAGTGTCGCAATCCATTCTAGTGTCGCAATCCATTCTAGTGTCGCACATAGTGTCGCGTAAAACAGATTTGAAACATGTTTCACAAAGTAATAAACACGCGTATTCAATGAATATTTATATACGACACTACTCGTACACGCAATACATATACTCTTACAAGTATACAACGAAACAAACATAATAATAATGTCTTCGGGAATTATTATTGCAAAACGTCACCAACGGGCCGTACATGTTTTCTAAACATAAACGATAACCAAACATTTGGATATAACTAGTTGAGTGGACAACTAGCATGAATGATCTTTTGAGACATTCACTTACTCATAACCTTATGCGTTTAGGGCGCTAGAGGGTTACATTACGGATACACGTTTATTGATATAAATGCTTGCTTTCAAGACTTAGGTGAGTCTCATAGCCCCACTTTTACTGTTTTAAACTATTGGGGTGAGAATACATACACTGTTTTTCATGAACACGAGTACAGAAACACACATATACGGATTGCATGAGTGGTTTTACTTTCTAATCCACACAAAAGTCCTCTACACATCATAGTTTCGTTAGTATGGATCTTAGCGCAAGTATTAATGAATAGATCTATTTGGGATTGACCATCCCCGTCCGGGTTAGTAGCGCTAACTGGTCAAACGGGCGCATTATTATTTGTTCATACGGGTGTTCTGGATTAGGCACTTGCAGGAGGCAAACTCATTTCGGTTAAGCTTCGGACTATGAGCTCATGGCGGTAGTATACATTATTTTGTATTCGTGCAACACTTATTAAATCTCGTGGTTCACATATATATTTTTGATAACCAAACCTATGAACTCACCAACATTATTGTTGACCATTTTAGTATGTATTTTCAGGTTCACAGCAGGAGTAGGATTAATCCAGGATATGCTAGCTCGAGTCGCATGATTTATAAACATTAGAGATTTCCTTGCATTACTATTTTGTATCATTAGTTATGTAATAGAATCTCTAGGATGATTCGCGAACTCATAAATTATTGTAAACACTGATTATCAATGTACTATTTTTGTACTATCTTCAAACGATACATATAGTGGTCGTTCAATGTAATCTTGTGTGATGATTTCTGATTAGCACGCCCCGACTCGACTTCCGCTGCACAGTAAATTTGGGGGTGCGACATGATCTTTTACAAGATGAACTTCTAACATGATAGAACACTTGAATACATGAAAGAATAGTGAAAAGATAGTGATCCTTACAAGCTTGAAGATGGAGAATGAAAGAAGGTGATGGTGATGCTTGAAGCTTGTTCTCTTCTTTTCTTTGCAACCTTGAAGATGATGATGATTTTGATGAATGATGATGTTGTTATTGCTGATTTTCTGCTGGTTCTTATCGTGGGGAAGGGAAGGGAAAAATGGGTGAGGAGTTGAAAGAAATATGTAAGAGAATGGTTGAGTGTTTGGTGTGTTTGTGTGTTGAAATGATCAAACAAGATCATCGGGTAAGGTGGTGAGGAGTATGGCTTCTTTGAGGCAGAATTTTTTTTATGGGTCCCACCATTATGGGATGGTTAAATCTTGTTTCAAATTTTACGTTAAGTCCCGTGGTCGTTTACCCGTTAATCACATATACGTTTTAATACGTTTATTCGTTAAATTCGTTAACGGTTTAAAAACGTTAATATTTTTCGAAGTATTATTTTAAATATTTTATTTCGAGTTTACAAATTATAAAATTTGCTTCGTTTGGTTGTCGGGTTTGTTTTACGTGTTTTTGTCGCGTACGTTACGTTTTATATAAAACGTATATATATTTTCGTTTAATCGTTATGCTTTATTCGTTAGCATAGTATTTCCAAGTAAATAACTACTATAAAAATAGTTTTACGTTATTTATAAATTTCGTATCACAAATGATTGTATTTGTTTGTGTCGGACTTAATCCGATAAATTTGCGCGTAATTATAAACAATTACGAAACTTTTAATACTTCGCGTGTTAAAATTATGGGTTTGCTAGACTTATCTCATAAAAATAGTTTTGAATTCACTAAACAGGGAATTTGCCTAAGACATGCATGTGATTACAGTACGGGATTATACAGTAATTGGAGGAGTGTCACACATATAAAACATTAATCAAAAGACACTTGGGCAATTTACACAAGTAGCGTTTATAACGGTAATACAAAAGAGAAGTAAACTTGCCAAACTCAGTCTTGGCAAGCGTAATCCTAGATAATCCTTCAAAACCTCATTGCCATCCCTATGCCCACCTCTATCTTTTGTTCCGCTTGAACCTAAAACATCAAACAACTTAAGGGGTACGCATTAAGCTTAGTGAGTGCAAAGGCAATTAATGGGCATCAAGCAACAAACAACTAATAACTTGAGCAATGTTGAAATTATAAACTACTTAGGCGTATCCGCATACAACTTGAACAACTTACAACAACTTAAGCTAACATGGAAGCTTCCAAATCTCTACAACACATTAACAAACAACAATTAGATAAGAATGAATATAAATCGAGCAACCACACTTGGTTATATGAAACCTCTTACACGGATGTAATCCAAGATCATACAACCAATAACCCAAATAAGCCCCTCCATGACACTCACCTTTGTGATTTAAGCTAAATAAAGATCAATAGGAATCGACAAGTTCTTAGCACCTATCAAACATCACATAACAATTTAATAACATGTTTAGAATCTAATAACATTATATTCAACTCAACTCATCATTAATTTACCCCTCTTACTAGTTTAACCAGTTGGCTTTTAAGTCAAATCAACTACAAATTCACCAATTTAAGTTATAACTAAATCTATAGTTTGATTACCTTTAACACCACTTTAATCATCACTAGAAACATCATAATAACTCCTTTAAACTAACAATTTGGGTGAGTTATCATTAATTTGCAAGCATTCAACATAACCCACTCTTGACTATGAAGAACACCTATAAAATTTTCATCTTTAATTTCACTTATAATCAACAACAACAATCTCTATGCTCAACAAACATTAATTAAACATAGCCTACCCTTAATTTCATTCAATTTATTACCTAACCCTCAATTCCTCATTTGTCCCAAAATTTTAAGTCTAATAACAAAAACCACTACTGACCTTAGCTTAGAGATGATTAATAGAACTAGAATTTAACTTTTTAAGTTTAATTTTTGATGATATTAACTTGATTTCTCTTCCTCCTTCTCCTTCTGTGTCTCATCGTTTCTCTCTCTCTAGAACTCCTTAGAAGTTTTTTATTCTTTTTTTCTCTTGATCTTTCGATACGTATGTGTGTAATTTATGATTTATTTTAAATTAACCCAATTTTAAATGGGAATTTACACTTCTAGTCCCTCAAATCTTATTTACTTAAAATACATAATTTAACTAATTGTCCCTAACTTATTATTTAGACAAGGTTTTAAGTACTTGACAACTACATATAATATACACAAATTTATACAACTACTTACAAATAAGACATTTACGTATATTATAATATTACCTAAATTTTCGAGGTGTTACACGCCATGTAGGACAACGTACGTGCCGGGTAGATGTTGTACCCACCAGGTAAGAAACCCATTCTTTAAAGGCTTGAACTGCGTGAACATTTGGTTAACTTTAGGCTTGTGTCTACCCGTTTGGAACAAGATGCCCGCCGGGTACAAACTGATCCATCCGAGTACAAGGTTATCCACATCCAATATTTGACTTTTAATTCCTTTGTTTGATTCTTCATATCTCTCAACAATCTCTCGCTTGAAGATCGGACAAACCCAACATTATTAAACCAATATCTTCAATTTCAACACCCCTTTAATAACACCCGTTCTTAACTTACCCAATACCGCCGAAAACCATCCGGGACATGCTTGCTCGACCTCACAGAATCAGAAGACTTTCGATATACAACGCTAACTAAGCACAGCTACTAAACTGGGACAAAAAACTTCGGTTATCCCTACCACCATCTTCTAGCCCAAGAAGCTACGTTGAAGTGTGCAACGACTCCAACCACAAGATTCAATCAAGAAGACAATCGCCTCTTCAATTCGTCAATTTGCAGCAACATCGGATCTTGCCACCGACATGTCATTGACCAACACGTACAAAATTCCATACATCTGATTTTTCTTCTCAGTAATTAGAAAATCACCAATAGAACAAACACATAGATCATCATCAAGTTTCACCCGTGAGAACGCAATTACAACCTTGAAAACCTACATTACAAACTTTCGCTTTTCCGCTGGTACACGACTCAAAAACATAACTATGATTTCTATGAACTCATCTTCTCCTACTCAGCCCGCTCCCACTGTACGAATTAAATAATAACCGCAGCTATATGAGAAGACTCCAGTTCATAACCTAGGTCATTTGCAACTTTATTGCCATTGAGAGTATAAATTCAAAGATACGAAACGCTCTAATGTTACCCGAAATTCACACACTAATCCCATAGAAACTGAGACCAATAGTTGCACACCAATCTC
Source organism: Gnaphalium uliginosum (assembly GCA_963930675.1). Classification (NCBI taxonomy): domain Eukaryota; kingdom Viridiplantae; phylum Streptophyta; class Magnoliopsida; order Asterales; family Asteraceae; genus Gnaphalium; species Gnaphalium uliginosum. Next base: position 31,972,405 of record OZ005681.1, on the reverse strand, counting down.
CAAAGCTCCCACTAGTCACCAAATTCCCACTAGTTTCGATACTTCACTCAGTTAACAAACTCCCAAGAGTTCTTGACACTCTCAACAATATCCGAAAGCTTAGATCACTAGGACTTACACGGTTATCTGCCTCTAACTCACTTGAAAAATTCCCAATTGATTCCTCTAGAATATTCGATCTATCGTTGAACCAAAACATCAACAAATACACCCGAGCCAAGTCGATCGCGTTCTATCCGACATATTCTACAACTAATATCTCCAAGAGTAGTAGCTCTAACCTGCCTAATCATTCCAAGAACATGGAATACCCGACCAAAATCATGGTCTCCCATTTCAACCCGCGAGCGATAACAAACTCCTTCTGACACCTATCACTGTTGATTACCAAACGGTTGTGGTACCGTTTTATTACCCATCCACCAAAACCGAGAAAACCAGTTCATATCAATGAATTTCCCTAGACATCACGTCCCTACACTCGCAAACAATCAAGCCCAAAGTTTGATAACATTTATTTATTCTTTTGCATGTAATCGCAAAGAAAGATAAACTCGAATCTAAAACCTGGATCCCAAAAATCAATCCGCAACAAATCAACTATCAAACTCGATCATACACTCTATTACCGCCGGCGTGAACAACCACTGTCACAACGCGACTGGCCTCCCGCCGTGTCGTCACGTCACAACCCACCCGAAAAAAACCCAACCTGTTTAATCTAGATTTCAACTCACCTAGCACACACACTTTCTTCGCCAAGTTCTTCGCGATTCAACAGAAAAAATCGATTAAGTCGATCTCGATTACATGTTGCAAACAATCCTAAACCATATCGTTCCTCCCGATGGTTCTCTTCTTTTGGATCTAGATCTACTCCGATTACCTACGCATAATAATCCAAGATCTTTATCTCCTAAGAACTAAAACCCTAACCATCAAAAAACCTAATCTTGATCGTTCTTTCATCCGCTATCATTCCCAAATCTTCAAACCATGAAGCTCTGATGTAACGTAAAAAAATTTTAAATCAATGTTTATTTACTAAAATTCACTAAAGTAGTTCAAATATAGACATTACAACAAAAATTGCTAAAAACGTCCAAATAAAATGCAAAACAAACCAAATAAACTTCACCTGATTCCTCCACTTTTATTTACCTATGAGATACAACTCCTAACTAACCTTATAAGATTCCATAGGTGATTATGAGGTCGGGGAATGAAGAATCAAGCAAAACGGATAAGGGACGGAGAAGATACAACATCTAAAGATCAACCGAACGTATTCCAAGCACGTATGAGCTATAGACATCCTACCTGAAATTGGTATCATTAGAAGCGTAACAGAATTACAAGATCGTAGGCGAAAGAATCAAGTTAAACGGACAAGTAACAAAGAAGATACATCCAAAACAAGCAATGAACGAAGGACCAAACAATGCGCAAAAAGCAAACGGCACCTCTAGGTGGCGTATACGGCCCTATAGGGTACCATATACGGTATCTAGACTCCGTATACGGCCCTATAGGTGTCGTATACGGCCCCAAGTTGCCCCGATGATGCCATTTTCCAGTCCCCATTTGGTTTGGTGATGATTCGTGCTTGTATTTTGTGCTTTGGGGGTTGTACATAAGCTTGGAAGCTTTTCCTATAAATAGAGTGTTAGTACATGTTTAGTTGTCAAGAAGCCTGTTTAAAAACTTAGTCATTTGTAAATATATGTGGCGACATTCAGAGAGTTATAGCGACACTTGCTAGTGTCGCCTGGTCAGTTTATATTTATGTCTAAGTGTCGATCAAAGTGGTCACTTCGCGAGTTCTGTTTTGTATTTTCTCTGAACTATTCTGTAATTCTCTTTGAGATTAATACAAAGACAATCGGTATTTACCTCGTGTGTTTGTTTGCTTGATTGATTGCTCGATTAAATTCAAGTATCGGATTCCGCACGTATTTGAATTGTGATTCGGATTAGATTCTAGAATTTAGATCCTATCAAGTGGTATCAACGCCTTTATCTACGGATTGAAGGTTATTCGAATCAGTTTAGTGAGTGATTAAAGCTTTCGAACGGTAACTTATGGGAACGAAGTCTAAGGAGCTCAATTAACGATCAATCAATCAATTAACAGCGAATTCAGACCGTAAACATGATTACTTAGTGTTTATTGATCGAATGAAATCGTTTGTGGTAGAATTCAGACTAGATTTTAGATTTCAGAAATTTAAGGTTGCAGGCGACACTATTCTTTAGTCGCCACTATGAGTGAAACTCGTGAATTTCTGTTTTTCATTTGAAAAACGGTTATTAAGCGACACTTCTCTTGGTCATGCGACAGCTCGACTTTAGCGACATCTGATTCCAAGAGACACTCATCTTAAGTGTCGCTATTTTTGACCAAATTAAGTGACACTTCCTAAGTGTCGCTAGTTTGAAAATTCAGAAAAGTTTAAGCGACAGTTAGTTTTGAAATCTAAATTTTTTTTTTAAAAAATGATTTTTTTTTTAAAGATCAATGGCGTTTTCTAATGTACAGGCTATGCTTATATTTGATAACGAAATTGGCATACCTAACAATCCACCTAGATTTTTGTGTAACAATGATTATCATAGTTGGAAGGTTAGGTTTGAAAATTTCACTTCGTACAATGACCCTGACTTATGGATCCTTATTACGGAACGGTATGAACATCCAAGGGTTGAAGGAATGTTACAAGGTCAAGCAGCTAGACTTAAGACAATGAAGGAAATGACCATCGAGGAGAGGAAGGAGTATGACAAAGATAGGAAAGCTCGTGCTGCCATATCTATGTGTTTGCCTAATGAGGTCTTTCAATGCTTCAAGACTAAAGTGATTTCTTACGATTTGTGGGAAGTGATGTAACGTAAAAAGTCATGTTTTTACGTACATTATTCCTCATTATTTGAGTTATTAATTAGTGAAAACATCTTAAATCAATGAGTATTCACTAAAATTCACCAAAGTAGTTCAAATATAGACGTCCCAACAAAAATCGCTAAAAACATCCAAATAACATACAAAACTAAGCAAATTAACTTCACTCGATTCCGCCACTTTTATTTACCTTATGATCCACACTTCCTAACTACTATTTTATGATTCAAAGGTAATTACAAGATTGAAGAATCAAGAATCAAGAATAAAGGAAAACGGATATAGAGCGGAGAAGACACAGCACCTAGAGATTAGTCGAACGCATTCCAAGCATATATGAGTTACACATATCCAAAATCTATGATTTTGGTGTCATTAGAAGCGTAATGATATTTCGAAAACATAGGCGAAAGAATCAAGTTAAACGGATAAGAAATGAAAAAGATACGCGCGAAATAAGCAACGAACGAAGCATCGAACAACGGTAAAAGGCCAAACGGCATCAAGATACCGTATACGGCCCATAGAGTAACGTATACGGCCCTTATGATGCCGTATACGGCCTCTAGGGTAAAAGGCTAAACGGTATCAAGATACCGTATACGGCCCTGGTGCCTTCCGGTGATGCCGTTTTTTGGTTATTTTGCGAATTCGTGCTGTTCCGGACTTGTACGGGGTTCCTTGGTGATTTGCTTATAAATAGGGAGCCTCCCCTCTTCATTTCTCATCAATTCATTCACACTCAACCATCCAACACTCTCTTGCTTATAAATAGGGAGCCTCCCTCCTCATTTCTCATCAATTCATTCACACTCAACCATCCAACACTCTCTCTCACACAATCACTCTCTCTCTAGATTAGAGAACTTGTGAGAGATTAGGTTAGCGTTTTAGCGTAGTATTTATACGGAGTTACTCCGAGACTTCAAGATTCGTGAAGATATGTCTGTATTACCTTTTATTTAGGTTCTAATATAATCTCTCCTATTTATTTCTTAAACATGTTGTGCTATTATCGTTTAGGAATGAATGCTAGATTTATTATGCTAGGCTAGACAAATTTGTGTTTGCTATGACGTAAGTTATACTATGGTAGTTATATATTAATATCATGCCGTTACTAACAGAGAAGACAGGAACTAACAGATTCATAAACCTTTCCAACTCTCTCGAGAAGACAGGAACTAACATAGACGTCACTCGACTTTGTTTATTTCTTTATTCCCTATCCTCACATGCTCAGTTATGGTTTTATGAACTCGAACCCAATTCAATTCATACATGGAAAAAGATTGCAACTAAGTTTCTAGCTAAGTACTTCCCTCCTTCTTTGTAAACCAAGCTCAAAAATGATATCATCAATTTCCGTCAAGGAATAGATGAATCATTAAGCTCGGCATGGGAACAATTTAAGAATTCGCTCCTAAGATGCCCCAACCATCAGTTGGCCGAAACAGATTTAGTCTGCATATTCTACAATAGCCTTAACCCTCATCATAAACAAACCCTCGATGCTGTTTCATCCGGAAATTTCATGCTACACACATCAGAAGAAGCCGGGAGGCTGATCGAGACGATGACAATGCATTAAAACGACTGGGAGACAGATGAAAAACCTCCGAAAGAAAGCAATACTTTCAATCAAACCTTGAACACTTTAGAAACTCAACTCAAATCACTCACTAAAGATGTCAAGGAGATACAAGAATCTTCTAAAAATCGACAAAGAAAAGGACCTCAAAACCCTTTCCCGAGCAAGAGTCCCAAAGAAGAAATTCTTGTCACAACTGTTGAAACCCCTAATAAAACTATCATTGCAAAACCTTTCACTCAGCGGTTAGCCATCCCTCAATCCGTAGTTTCATCTTCTTCCTCTACGCCTCCCAACATGTCACCTCATCAAAATACTGAACTTTTCAAAATCTTCATGGTTGAACAGAACAATATAAACAAACAAATAATAGATTTTCAAAATAAAATCGATGGGTTAATCAGAATTTCTGACGACCTAGTCAAAAACATGGAGGATAATGTCAAAAGATTATTTTTAAAAATTGATGAGGCACAAATGATGAGAGATTACTCCAAGTATCTATCATCTAATGATATTTTGGTAGTCACTAGGGGAGGAAAAGAAACTAGGATTGAGAAATCGATAAATATTCTTACAAATGAACCTTCTACAATGCCACCCCCTGATTCAATACAAGTCGACATACCAGTCACTTCTACTGAACCATAATTTTTTAAAACCCCAGAAATCAATAAACCAACACGAATACCTTTTCCTTGTAGGTTTAAGAAGGAGAGGCAGGAAGCTCAATTTGGAAAATATTTAGAAATGTTCAAAGGCTTACACTTAAATGTCAAATTACTAGATGCTTTAGTAGAAATGCCGAGTTGCGCCAAATTCTTTAAAGAACTTGTCTCTAATAAAGAGAAATTAAGGCAAATAGTTAAACTACCTATGGATGCAGAATGTTCTCTGATTATGCAACAAGGACTTCCACCCAAATTAGGAGACACTGGCCGTTTCACTATCCCTCTGCTACCTTCAAGTTGTTCAAATTGGTAATGCTTTAGCAGACATAGGAGCTAGTGTAAACCTCATGCCATACTCACTATATAGGAAGTTAGGATTAAATGACTTATTACCAACCCGAATGACCATCCAATTAGCTGATAGATCAGTCAAACTCCCTCGTGGAATTGCTGAAGATGTTATGGTGCAGTAGATTTTGTCATTATGGATATTGAAGAAGACACCCAAGTTCCTCTCATCCTTGGCAGACCTTTCCTAAACACTGCCAAGGCTGTCATTGACGTAAACGAAAAATCTTCAAAATTAAGAGTTGGAACAGAGGAGGTCACCTTTAATGTTGATAAGTTGATGAAACAACTTATGGTAGAAAATCTTGGTCTTGTAGATTCTATGCAGGAAATAATCGACGAACATCTGGAAGAGATTCTCGCAGTCAGCAGCACTGATCCCATTCCGAACACAGTCATCACTACACGAAGACTTTGCAAAGGAGACAACGGTCTATGCTCTGCTATCTAGGATCCTCCAACAACATCAGGAGAGTTACTATTTCCACTGGAGAAATCTAGCTGTTAGGACAAAGTGTCTTGTAGTTAGTTTTGTATTTTTTCAATAGTATTAAGTTCTTGTTCAAGTTAGTAATGCGAAAGTTAGGTATTGCGAAAGTAGTAGTTTATGCGAAAGTCAGACTATCGCATGTCTTTACTTTCGCAAGTTGACTTTCGCGAATCTGTGTATTGGTTATAAATATCGATACTGTTATTTTGTAAAGTGACTTTTGGAGAACTCTGTACACAGATCTCTCAGTGATTCTATCAGAGAGTTAATTGAATATACTCACAATTTTGTGTATACGATTCAGTGTTATTACTTGTTCGTTAATAGATTAGATATTTCCGCTATCTATATCTATAGATTCGATTGCGTTGTGTCTGTTCCTATGATTAAGTTGCATCCTCAAGTGGTATCAGAGCAAGACACATCAAATCAGATTGATTTAGAACAAGTATTGAACAATTTTATGTAATTGAAAACTTCGGTTCACATCAATTGATCAGTTGTTTTGAGATATTTTATTGAACGTAAAACTCACGAAGGTTTCTTCATCTATTCCGAGCATTTTCAGATTGATTTCAGATCAATTGAAGTTGTTTCGAATTATTTCCGGAATTTTTTGTGATCTGCTATAGTAATCCGAGAGTCGGTTGTGCGAAACTTCTGAAATAACCGTTTTCTGCGAAACTTTTATTGAGGTGGAAAATTTGAAAGTTTGCGAGATTACGAAAGTTTGACTTTCGTTTGAACAGTGTTACGAAAGTTTGAATTTCGTTTGAACAGTTTCGGATTTATAAGTGTACTTTTGGATTTATAAATGTCACAAGTTTGTAGTTTCGCATAGGTGTTTCTAATTGAAGTTTCGGATTTGTTCTTGTATTGTCGCTAGTATTGTTGTTTTATCGAGTTCTAATTTTTTCTAAGAATTGAGTTTTAGGTTCTAAGTGATCTTCTATTCAACAATGGCTTTTAACAGTTGGCAAGCAATAATGAAACAAGACCAAGAGAGTGGGACTACTAATAAGCCTCCTAAATTTTTATGTCAGAACGATTATGATGATTGGAAGTACCGTTTTGAATCATTTATAGCCTTGTATGATCCAGATTTAATGATTCCCATCACGGAAAAATATATTCATCCTCGAGCAGAGGGAATTTATCATGGTGAGATTCCTCCTAAACCAATTAAGCTCATGACTGTTGAGGAAAAGAAAGAATACGATCGGGATAAGAAAGCAAAATCTGTGATTTCAATGGCTTTACCAAAAGATGTCTTAGCTTGCTGGAAAACTTTAGAGACATCCTTTGAACTATATGAGGCGATGGAGAAAAGGTTTGCTGGAAATGATAAGCTGAAGAAGAGTAAGAAGGATTTGCTAAAGAAACAATTTGATGTCTTCTCTTGTTTACCTAATGAAGCTTTCAATGATTTGATCATCCGCTACTCACAATTAATAAATGAGTTAAAGAGGTATGGGGTGGCTTTTGAGATGCTTGAAGTTAACGAAAAACTTCTTGAGTCTTTACCTTCTCGTTGGAATGTCAAGGCTGATATTTTGATGGAAGATGAAGCATTGCATACATATGAGCTTGAAGACTTGATAAACAAACTTCAAGTTTATGATGTTGAATTGAGAAAGAAGGAAACATGTAAATTGCAGCAGTATGTACAAGATTCGAGTTTATACGGTTCAAGAGCTATTCTAGATACCACAACTGCTTTATTTACTGGTTCTAATGGGTTTACGTCTGGAAATCCAAATGTTTCAAGTTGTGGAACTTCTGGTGGTTTCACAAGTTATGGAAATATGGGATATGGGATTGTTACTCCGAGTATGTGTCAGCCAATGCCAAATCAAAATGTTTCAAAGCGAACCGAAGAACATGCAGCTGTAGTTACTGCTTTTCTTTCATCTTATGAAGCCTTCATCTCTGGTAAGGTTGGACATGTTGATCTTACTGAAGAAGACTATGATCAACTTCATCCAGACGATTTGGAGGAAATGGACTTGCAGTGGAACTTAGCCATGTTGACAAGGAGAGTTAAGAAATTTCTTCAGCGCACAGGCAAAACAAGGTTGGGTGGAAAAGCAGGATTTGATAAATCAAAAGTTAGGTGCTATCATTGTCAAAACTATGGACATTTCGCCAGGGAGTGCGAAAAAGGGAGACAACCGACTTCTAGGTTTACTAAGCCTACTAATCCAACAATTCCAATGGATTATCCACCACAATTTCAAGCCTCGGGGAAAGAGAAAGCTTTGGTCACTACTACTGACGGAATCTATGATTGGAGTGCTCAAGCTGATGAGTACAAACAGAATCAAGCTTTCATGGCTCATATTTCCGAGGTCGATTCTTCTCCATTTGAACAAATATGTTCAAAGTGCACTGATTTGGGAAATAAAGTTGATCTCTATCAAACTCAAAATCAAAATTTATTACTTGACATTCAAAGGCTAAAAGATGATAACAAAGCTTTGGTGGAAAATGAAAAACGTGTTATTGAAAAGTTTGAGTCCATACGAGTGGAAATTCATGATTTGAAAGTGAAATTTCTTAATCAACAAGCAATCATCGACAGTTATTTAACTGAGATGAATCTTTTAAAGAATGAAAAATGAGATGCTCAATATGAGATTTTGGATTTAACACGAAAACTTTCAAACATTTCCACTTCTTCATTGGTTTTGGATGAGATTATTCATTCTCAACGTCTAGATACTAAATCTAAGATAGGGATTGGATATAATGCTGTTCCACCACCAAAGTCTTATTGTCAAATGCCGGTAATAAATGAGATTTCTGAGTTTGTTCCTACAATACCAACGGTTGAAGAGGTTGTGTTTAAAACATCTCAAACTGTAAAGGATCATGTGGATTCTAAGAAAGAATCAGCTTGTGAAGAAAAAGTTTGTGAAAAAATATCAACAGAGGATCTTGATTTCCAAAAAGGTAAATTAAAAGCTGGTGAAGATGTTCCAAAGAAAATAGATTTTGATAAAATCAAATTTAAATTTTCTAAATCACCTAAATCACCACAAGTTGTTAAGGTTCTAAAGAAAGAAGATAAAAAGGAACAGACACAAACTTTTTCTAAGATTTTCTCAAAATCTTGTGATCATTCTTCACATGTTCTTTCTCATACTCAAAGAAAGTATGAGACAAGAAGTTGCTATTTTTGTGGGTATTGTGGACATATTTTGAGGAACTGTATTCATTTTGCTAGAATACAATTACGAAAACAACAAAAGAAAGCAAATTTCTCAAAAGATGTTCATGAGAAGAATGTTACTAATACATTTAAAGAAAAGGTTTCTACACCTTGTCAACCACATTTAAAGAAGAAATCTAATTCTTTTAAGAAGGACTCTTTTATTCCTTCAAACAATGCATCAATCAAAGACTCTAAAGATTTTCAAAAAAACTTAAAAGAGATTGATGTTTTTGTTTTTGATGCTTCTGGAAGACCCAAACCATCCAAGGCTTGGGTCTCCATTATCAACTAACTTTTATCCTGCTTATGTCCTTGCAGCCAATCCCTCGAACTATCGACAACATCTAGTATGTCGATAGTGGTTGCTCGAGACATATGACTGGCAATATATCTTTGCTTACGGATGTCAAGTCCAAAAGAGGAGGTTATGTTGCTTTTGTAGGAGATAAGGGTGGTATGATCACAGGAGAAGGAACAGTCACAAATGGAGAAATAAGTTTTAAGTTAATTATGTTGAACAACTTCAACATAATCTTCTTAGCGTGTCTCAAATAAGTGACAAAAAGTTGTCTACTTGGTTCAACGACAAAGAATGTTGTATCCTCAAACCATGTTTTGTTGTTCCGGAAGAATGGATTCTTGTAAGGACTCCTCGTAACAAAGATACTTATATCTTGGATATGAGAAATGTTTCAACTTCTACAGAGCATACATGTTTATTTTCAAAGGCTTCAGAACAGAATTCAATTCTTTGGCATCGACGAATGGGACACATAAACTTTAGAAAGATGAATTATCTTGTCAAACACGACTTGGTAATTGGAGTTCCTAAACAAATGTTTTCTATTTTTGATCCATGTGTTCCTTATCGCAAAGGAAAGCAAATCAAGAAGTCTCATCGTCTGAAGCTGGAGAATTCAATTGATACGTCTTTGGAGTTACTTCACATGGATCTCTTTGGTCCGGTGAATGTAAGAAGTATTGGTGGGAAGTCATATTGCTTGGTTATTACGGATGATTATTCAAGGTTTTCTTGGGTTACTTCCTAAGTACCAAAGATGAAACTCCTAGTAAGCTCAAGTATTTTTTTTCTAAAGTTGGAGACGTTATTTTCAAAGAAGATTAAGAAAATTCGGAGTGATAATGGTACAGAGTTTAAAAATTATGAAATGGAAATGTTCTGTTTACACCATGGAATTTCTCAACAATTCAGTGCTCCTTACACACCTCAACAAAATGGGGTTGCTGAGCGCAAGAATAGGACTCTTATTGAGACAGCTCCAACTATGTTGTCGGATTCAATATTACCGATAACATTTTGGGCTGAAGCAGTCAATACTGCATGTTTTGTCCTCAATAGAGTTCATGTGGTAAAGAATAAAAGGAAGACAAGTTATGAGTTGCTGAATAATCGAAAACCAAATATCAAGTTTCTTGAACTTTTGGGTGTCCATGTCTTTTACTTAACACCAAAGATCGTTTATCAAAATTTGCTGAAAAATCAAGTGAAGGATATTTTGTTGGTTATTCAGTAAATTCTCAAAATAAACGAGTTTACAATAAAGTAACAAGACGAGTGGAGGAATGTTATGAAGTGGAATTTCTACGTCATACCGCTTCTCAAGGTGGAATCGGGCCGGATTGGTTATTTGATTATGAAGTATTCTTTAATTCCTTTGTGAATCTTTCAAATGTTGTGAATCCAGCTGACTTGCTGTTTGGGGGAGATGATGAATTGGTTGTACCAGTTTTATCCTCTCCATCTGAACAAATTGTTACTCCAACTTCCCCATTACCAACTCCAACTACTTCTCCAAATGATGTTCATGTTCTAGAAACAGTTCCTATTCAAGTGTCTGAAAATAATGAGGAAGAAACTACTTCTGTGCATGATGATGATTTTCATGAGACTTCAACTGATTAGTTGATCAATCTAATGATCTAATTTCAGATGAAGAAATCACAAGTACTCATGATACAACAAATTTGGATACTAATCTGGAAGCTGAAGTCATTCCTTCTCTACGAATCAATTCTTCTCATCAACAACCTGTTGAAAATATTATTGGTGAGTTTTCAGCTGGTGTTCGTACACGAAATCAGCTAAAATTCTCCAATGAGTGTTTGATGGCTCAATTCGAGTCATGTTTCTTGTCGCAAATTGAACCTAAGAATGTAAAAGATGCATTACAAGATTCTTCATGGGTGGAAGATATGCAAGAAGAATTACCACAATTCGTCAAATTACAAGTCTGGACTTTGGTCGAACCACCAAAGGATTCTCATCCTATTGGTACTCGATGGGTCTTTCGAATTAAGAAAGACACTCGATGGGTTATTTTTTCGCATGGGGTTTGATTGCAGGAAAGGAGCGGTAGCACATGGGGGGCCGGCCCATGTGGGTCGCACAAGGTGGGTGGTGTTTTCAAATTTTAATTCCCGGTCTGTGTTACGTACTGTGTTCGTTTACCCGTTATTTTCGTTAAAACGTTAAATCGCCTAATGTTATCTCGTGCCGTTTTAATTAATGATAAGTTTGGGATATTTTTCAATTGAAGTATTACTAAAATACTTTATTTTATGTTATCAAAATATTTATTGACTTTTGTTTGGTTGCCGAATTCGATTCGCGCGTTTTCGTTGCGTTTATTACGTTTTATACAAAGCATCTAAATAATTCGCGTATTATTATACGAAATAATAATATATGTGTAAATAACTACTATTTAATTATAAAATAGATTTACATTACTTATGAAAAGGGTTATCACCAACGTCGTATAAATTGTCGGACTCCGTCCGGTTGTTTCGCGTAATTACAACTAATTACGTATGTGTATATAAACATATACAAGTAGTTACAAGTATTTAACCTAATACGAAACTAAATACACGTAATTAAGGTTCTGGTTTAGGTTTACAGGTAAATTGAAATTGTCGGGTGTCACATTCTCCCCTTGTTAGGAGAATTTCGTCCCGAAATTAGCTTGTGTTCACGGTCTGTGTGGGGTCTGAGAGGAAGTAAGTGCGTGTTTCTAACGTATTTGAGTTTCTTATTCTCAAGTGAATTTAGGACCTCGCCTTGGGATTCACTAGGCCTTGATGATGGGTAAGCCATCATGTTCTAGGTTCTTGATTTCCTGTTTTATAGTTTCTGTAGGTTTCTCAACGAAGTGATCTTGTTTCACCTTTTCTTCCCTTGTTAGATCATAGCTCCACCGGTAACAGAGGTATACGAATGAGTTTCTCGTAGCAACGATTCTGACAGAATTCCTTAGATATCATCGAGAAAAGAAATAGGGAAAAGGAATTTCGATCTTGATGGCCATTAAGTCTAGGGAGAAGGATTTTATCTTGTTAATTTCGATGTGAAATTTTATACCGTGCCAACCGGCCTAATTCAATTTGTTAATTCCAGGGTGTAATTAATTTCTTTGTCGGCGTGGTGTGAGGGAGTAATGGAATGGACTCATTCATTATAGAATAAGATTGAATTAGTCAAATCACTGATAAGGAGCATACCTGTGACAATGTTATGGGTCCTGTCAGGCTTGCTCAGTGTTGATCACATAAGCCCTGCCTCGTGCGTTGTTGTTTTGATTGTTATTCCTGTTGTTCCATTTCGGACAGTCTCTCATAAAGTGTACAGGGTTTCCACACTCAAAACAAGTTTTTGGAGCATTAGAGTTTGTATCTGTGGTGGGAAACTTGCAATCTTTAGCCTGATGTCCAACTATTTTGCACTTCCCACAAGGTGCACCACAGGGACCTTCGTGATGACGATTGCAGTTGGTGCAGTAAGGCCTGCGTCCTTCATAACTATTCTTCTCATCGGATCCAGTAGCATAGGCTTTGATAGTTCCTAGCCTCTTCGTTTGTTGTTGATCCTGGTTTTGGTTGTTGTTATTTTCCTGCCATTTTCGTTTGTTATCCCCTGAGCTCTTCTCTACAGGTGTCCCACGGCGGACCACCTGTGCCATTAAGATGTGTGCTATACGGACGGCACTCTGAATTGTTTCAGGTTTGGAAGCGGTTACCATCCCCTGAATCTGAGCTGGGAGTCCCTAGATGTATCTCTCGATGCACTTGTATTCAGGGTCTACCATGGTCGGGCATAAGAGAGCTAATTGATGGAAGCGAGTGGTGTAGTTGGTGATGTCATTCCCTTGAACTGTGAGGTTCCAGAATTCCTCCTCGAGTTGTTGTAGTTGTTCTCGAGGCCAATATTCTTCCCTTAACATTTTCTTGAGCTCTTCCCAAGGAAGTTGATAGGCGGCATCGATTCCCATGGTTTGAGCATATGAGTTCCACCAGGTAAGGGCACCTTTAGATAGAGTGCAGGTGGAGAACTTGACCTGATCTCCCTCGGCGTAGTTGCAGATCCGAAAGACAGATTCCATCTTTTCGATCCATCGCATCAAGCTGATGGCTCCTTCTGAGCCCTTGAAACTGAGAGGTTGGCAGTTTATGAAATCCTTGTAAGTGCAAGGTTTGGTTACGGGTAAGGTGTTGGCAGTATCATTGGTATTTCCTGGGTTGGGACCGTTGTTCCTTGCTGCTTCATAAGTTGCCATTGCGTTGACGACCCCTTGGGCAACGAGTTGTGCATTTTCCTCGGGGCTCATTGGTTGGCGTCTTGGCGGCATGATTCTTAAAAGAAAGGAAATAAGAGAGAAATGAGATTTTGTTGTAGGAGGATCAAGATTATCGCAGGTGTGCAACATGAGGTAATAAAGAGTTTCACGATAATCAATAAGGCAAGAAAGTAGATTTATAACCAAATTGGGGCGCACGATAAAAGTTTGAAGTTTACAAAACGTGTCGGGCATTGTTACATCCGGACGGATTACAAGAGTTCGACAAAAGTTAACTAGTTAAGCACAATTCCGCCATACGTGGGCATAACAAAAATAGTTGCATCTCTTCGACAACCATTAGTCAAATCGTCATCGAGCTAAATCTATCTAGGTTCTCTGTCGTTCGGGCATGTATTTCTACTTGTAGTCTATTCGAGGTTTAAGTCGTGGGGGTAGTAACGTGCTTCAAGCATATCTCTGTATCGTAGAGGCACATGGTGGATAGAGATATCCTCTGGTTCTTCCTCAAGTGCCATCATCTCCAAGGATTCGTCTTCCAATAGTTTCGTATCGTCGTCTAAAGTGAGTAGGCAAGGGAATGTCGTCCATGGGGGAGCTTACCATTTTTCGCAAGAGGGAGTCCTAGAAGGTAGAGAAATTATAGAAGAGGAGCTTAGTCCCTGATAGTATGTTGATATTTAGTGCTAAACGTTCGTTTCATAGTATTATTAGAGATCATTCTAGGGCGGTACTATAGTTTTGTATTCAAACGAGTCGTTGTTGTCCGATACGGTTGGGCGAGCGAGTATCGTGGGAGTCTCTCCGGTCGTTGGTAAGGCTTGAGCCTCGTTCTCGAGGTCGGGTGGCGTATTAGAGAGAGTGATTGTCGTTTTCTGTGGTAAGTAAGTCTAGTATACGTAAGGTTATATATAAATATACACATAAAATCCTAGTACAAATAGCACGTATAAGGGTTGGTCACCATCTATCCTCGGTCCATGTATTCTAATGTATTCCCATTATTAATATGTATGACATTAAGTTGAAATAAGGGCAAAAATGTTTGAAATATTTTGACGCTTCATCTTAATATTTGGATGATAAACATGTTATGATCTAAAATATAGGGTCTTTGTATGGTGTTATCTGGGGGAATATATTAGTTGTCTCCTCTGTTGTATTTCAATACAGACCTGGTTTTATCTAATATATTCTTGAAAATAACTTAGGTGTGTAGTCTATGTTAAGCAATAGACAACTATTACGTACCCGTGGCATTCTTACAATTCCCAAATAAAATGTACAAATGTACAGAAAAGTCATAAAAAGATTGCCTCGTACTGGTTTGTGTTAAACTATGGTACTCTGTTGTACGAAAGTACAGACCTGTACCCTCTAGTTTAACTTGTTCAGACTGGTGTTTGTTCAACCCGAACTATTGTTTATGTGACTCTGTTGTACGAAAGTACAGACCTGTCACCGCTAACTTGGTTCTAAAGATACGTCCATACCCTCACCCTCTATATAGAAAATACTAACATGTTTTTGATTTCAAATGTATATTTTAATGTGATTTATATACTATAATATGCATGCTAATAATAACACAAGTGGTTCATCTCATTATGAGTTGAAATCATATACTTAAGTACAAATGTTTAAATGGATAAAATATCAATAATCGTCTTGAACTAATCTTTATAACAGGTGATTTAAATATGCTAAGTAAATTTAAAGTGGACAAATATACTGATAATCGAAATAACACTTACTATTTCCTAATAATTGCATGTTATCCTGATATGATCCCTAACCAGACCAAAACAATTCCGTCCCCAAAAAGATTGTTTATTTATTGCTTTCAGTATTTTAATTCTGTCTTATAAAGAAAAATACAAAAATATTTTATTTCTGAGTTATTTTATTCAAGTTACATATCATGCTCATATTCAAACGATAATAATTGATGAGAGTTCTCCAAAGACTTTGAAGATAAATATTATTGGAGAAGCTATTGATGAAAGAGATGATGGTCATTGAAGTTGAAGATCTAATTAGTTGTCAGTCATATGAAACTGAACATCAAGATTTCTGAAGAACAAGCTATCTCCATGGGGAAGTTTATTGGTGAAGACAAATTGAAGATTAATTGACCAAGCTGCTGACATGGGGAGTTTGTTGGTGCATAAATGTGTGTCAGTCAGTTGGTCAACGTTTGTTCTGTTAAAGTTAATTAGTCTGAGTGTGTGAAGTATCAAGTTTGTATTTTCGAGTTTGTAAATGAAATGTAATTATAGAAAATACACAATATTCTGGTCATGCGACACAGAGCCTGTGTCGCTATAGCGACACAAAGGTTGTGTCGCAATGGGCTAGGCCTGCGACATAGGGCTTGTGTCGCAGGGTCCAGTAGGGTGTCTATATATATCGAGTTAGGATTTCGTTTTTGGGTTGATCAAACCCTAGAGAGAGAGAGAGATACGGCAGAGAGAGTGTGAAGAGAAAGTTAGTGAGTTTGTAATCTTTATTCTTCATGTGTTAATATATACGAAAAGATTATAAATCGTTGCGTTAGTATTTACGTTTCAATTGCTTGATTGATTGTTTCCGCCTTTCAATTGAGTCAAACGACAAGTCTAGATCCGTGATTAAGGGAACCAACATGTGTCCCCAATAAATCATCATCCCAACAATACACTATCGTAAATCATATTGAACCACATCTTTGTTATCCTTAAGTGTTGTATATATGCTAGTTTCCCTTTACTTTTACACTTTATTAGTTTTAGTAGTCTTAAATAGATAAAAACAAAAACATATACCTATCCAACTATCTAAACCCAGCTTGATTACTAAGTTATCTGAACGAGCTCTATTTCAATTCGACCGTCATGAGGAACGACCCTGGATCATCCTTACCACATACTACTATAAGGTATCCGTACTTAGTACTAGTAGGTAGTACAGAGGTTTAGGCCCTCGACAAAATATAAATTTAAAACTTACCCCACACGGGTGTGTGCTAGTTGAAAACACGATGACCGATCGTGCCGCATCAATTGCCAAGTACTACGAGATTAATCTTGGCCCTCATTCTCATTTGACTCAGGTGGAGGACCCGACGAGGTATATACAGTAAAGTGCATGCCATTTCTTAGGTCAACGGTCATTATGTTAGTATTATACCGACTAAGGGTAACCCACAGTGGCCTCAGCCAGCTAGACGAGGAAGAGTGGCACAGCTACAACCACCTCAGCAGCACCACCAGCCGCAGTAGAATCAGGAACATGTCCAGTTTCCGGAGCAGCCATCTCTGTTAGACATCATGCAGGGAATTCAGGGATTGCAAGTGGGCATAATGAGATGTGACAAGAGTTTGGGTATAGACTGGGGGCATTGGAGTATGAAGTGGAGTGGAACCGTCACAACACTATACGCAAGTTTGAGCATCGAGGGTATGAGCCCACACCCTTCCAGCCACTTCCACTTTGGGGAACCCCCAAGGCGGTGAATCCGCCTCCCACATATGATCCAGCAACTGCATTGGAGGAGCTACAGAGGCAACATCAGGCACAGTATGGGGAGCAGCAGTAGCATGATGGCTTTCCCTATGACCTTTACCCGTTTTGAGTGCCTGTGTGCCTCAGTTATAGACTTCTTTTATTTATAATTTGTTCAAACTATATACTTTTGGTGTGTTTCATATTTTATTTTTTATTTAGTTAAAAAATTATGACTTGAGTGTCATCTGGGTACCATTTGTACGGTGTCACTCACTCTATCTTTTTATATTGTTATTTTTATTTCTTTGATTGATAGAATGTTGATGCGTTTGGAAAGATGGAATTGCATGCATGCATATGCTAGTTCAACGACAAATATTTTCATGGCATTCCATTAGTTTCTGCACATACCCCCAGGGAAGTACTCGTTCCCTTTTACTTCCGCACGTTGTTATTTCAATCGAAATTCTTTAATAGGTTATGATCTCTCTAGCTTATTATCGAATCTGTCATTGGTCTTGATTTTATCAATCGATTGGTACGAACTCGATAATCGGCCAAGAAATGGTAATCTGTTTTAGGATTTTGATTGATACTTGTCCTCAGAAGATGGGTTACTTTTTCATGTTAGGATATAACTTAATTTCCCCTCTTGCTGAAAAATTTTAAATGGGAAGTTACATGAGAGTAACCTCATTGGGTGAATTGCATGACTAGCACACTTATAGCCTCACTACTAAATATGCTAGATTTTGAGCCTTATTAGAAACACTTATATTTAGTGTTTATATATTTCGTTTGCTATTAGTGTGCCGGTATTTATAATTTGTTCTAAAACTTTCTTTTGAATGCATTTTGAGATTGCAGTGAGATCACATTCGTGTGATATAGGTGAAGTAGTATGAGAAGGAGGTATTTTTTAGGATTATGTATTGTTTCGATGCCTAATAATTTTGATCTTCTAACCAATTATCGAGTCTGTGATTGATCTTAATTGATTGATACGAATCTCAATAATCCGTCAAGGAATCTTAATTATTTAGGTTTTCCGTTTAAACTATTTATATCCCAATCTACCCAGGTCGTAGCACTCATTTTTAGTGCTAGAAACATCTAGAAAACTTCCACATACACTATATCATATTAGCCTTATTTTTGTGTAGTCATCACCCGAATCAGTTTTTTTAATGTTACCTAGTAGTTTTTGAATGGATTTGCTAAAAATATGGCTTTTAGATTTTTTTTTTGAAAGGAATCCTAAATATGTTATATTCCATAAGTTAAGGTGTGCTTAACTGAAATAAGTTGAAAGTTATGGAAGTTAAAGTTCTAAGAATTGGTTGATTGTAATCAACTATATGGCCTTTCAAACTTGAACATGTAGTTCCCGAGGGGTGCTCGACACCTAACCAACTAAGGTTTTTTTTCCGGTCTGGGATGGTTAGTCCGAAAGTTTGCTAATTGGATTGAGATAACATATGAATACTAAGCTCATTTGTAGGTCACATTCTAAAATTCTAGATAACATTCAATTAACTTTTTAACAGATCTTGACTACTATTTTATATCAATTTATTTTGAGTCTGATACACCCATGTCCATTTCCATCCACACATAAATGTTACTACACACATTGAAATAACTCTTTTGAGACTTCACTTGGTGCTTAAGCTAGACGGTGGAGATTTGATCCTTTTGTAAGCCTATGGTAACTATTGCATCACGACTTGGCTTTGTTGAGTATTATATCATTAATTTCCTTACCTTGTAGTATAGGTTGATCGTCGAGTGATTTTAAACACATTTCCTATTGTGAGGTGCTAGGTCGTGCATTCAGGCTTGATAGATTAATCGTCTCTAAGGTTTTGGAATAATTATATATCATGTGCTAGCGTGTTTGCTTATGTGATTATTGTTAGTGTTAGTTTTTTTTAAAAAACCTTGTCATCGTTTGTTGAATGCAAAAGGAGTTGTTTTGAAATTTTAAAAATGATAGTTTGCTTGAGGACAAACAAAGTCAAGTGTGGGAGAATTTGATATCGCTCATTTTATACACGTTTATCTCATGCGATATCGTTACTTTTGTATTTATTTTATAGTTAATTCCGTGAACTTTCGGTACTTATTCGAGTTGGAATCGAATATAGGTACAATTGTTTTAGAAATGGTAAAAAGAGCTCAACCGGTGAGGATTTGTGAGTGATTTCGGAAAGCGTTTAAAATTTGAGCAAAAATGGAAAAGTACCTGTCGGGTACTAGTTACCCAACGGGTAGTGTTTAATTACCAACCGGGTAGTAGAAGGCCATTCGCGTACTTTGTGAAGAAAATGGCTCAGAAATTGTGAAGAACAAAGTACCCGTCGGGTACCTAATTAACCGCCAGGTAGGAGAGCTTAGTCAAATGGGTATGTGGAGTCCAAATGAGTAGATTACAAAGGAAAGTGACTAGGGAATTTGGCCAGCAAAAGTTCCCGCCGGGTAGCTAATTACCCGTCGGGTAGAGGTGTTTTTACGCTACACATGATACCCGTTTGACTAAAAAACAACACGCGTATTCAAGAAAAAGTACTCGCCGGGTACTTCACTACCCACCGGGTACTTGGGTCGGTTTCAGATTCTGGAAAGTGATATAAATACGAAAATTAAACCCTAATTTCACAACTTTTGTTACTACGATTTGGAGGACGATTTTAGAGGTTTCTTAAGAGCTTTTCTACCATTCTTGAAAATCATTCCATCTACCTAATCATTTGGTCACAAAGATTGATCATCATCACGTTTTAATCACTCGGTTTACATTCTTTCAATCCAAAAGAATGTTTACTTTGATTTTAATTATGAATCTTGTTCTTTCTAGTGTAATCATGAGCTATTTCCCTTTCACTTGCTTGGATGATGTAAACTAGTCATTAGGGGTGTTAATCTTATGAGTTTATGTTGAATAATTTATGTTTAATCAAAACCCTTATGTATTCAAGTTTAATTCCAATTGAATTGTCTTGTTGATGAGTTATTATATGATCAATTTTGCGGAAGCTTTTTCATAATAGTAATTTGTTACATTTGTTGTCTATGAACAAATGTTGATTGATTGCAGACGCAAATATCAAATTAGATAATCATTTAGACTTGAACGTGCGAATGCGAATTAGTAAAGTTGACGAGAGTTATTTACTGGATTAAATCATAAGTTAGTAAATTGAACTTAAGGTGTAGGAGAAGTGGACGCTAATCCTGGTGGTTTTAACAAACTCCCTGAAATTATTAGTAAGCTAGTTTTAAACATAAGATAAACTTTTCTATATTGATTCTTATGAATCCACTTCATTTACATTTCTAGTAGTTTTAATTTCAAAGAAACAATCCGGTTGCCAAAACCCCCACATTTACCCTAGGGGTGCCGTTTGGTTTTTGCCCGTTGTCCGGTACTTTGTTCGTTGCTTGTTTCGATCGTATCTTCTTCGTTTCTTGTCCGTTTGGCTTGATTCTTTTGCCTACGATCTCGTAATTCCTTTACGCTTCTAATGATACCAAAATAAGGTACTTTGGAGGTCTATAGTTCATACGTGCTTTGGAATACGATCGGTTGGTTTTAGATGTCGTATCTTCTCCGTCCTTTATCCTTGTCATGCGATTCTTGTTTCTCCGATCTCGTAATTACTTATAGAGTCATATGACAATAGTTAAGAAGTATATCTCCTAAGGAAAATAAGAGTGGAAGAATCGGTTTAGATTTATTTGTTTTGTTTTGCAAGTTATTTGGATGTTTTTAGTGACTTTTGTTGCAACGTCTATATTTTAACTACTTTAGTGAATTTTAGTAAATAAATATTGATTTGAGATGTTTTTACTCTGTTGGTTCCCTTAATCACGGATCTTGACTTGTCGTTTGACTCAATTGAAAGGCGGAAACAATCAATCAAGCAATTGAAACGTAAACACAAACACAACGATTCAATAATCTTTTCGTATATATAAACACTTGAAGAATAAAGATTACAAATCACAAACTCTCTCCCTCTCACACTCTCTGCCGTATCTCTATCTCTCTCTAGGGTTTGATCAACCCAAAACATAAACTCTAACTCTCTATTTATACAAACCCTACTGGACCCTGCGACACAAGCCCTATGTCGCAGGCCCAGCCCATTGTGACACAGCCTTTGTGTCGCTATAGCGACACAGGCTCTGTGTCGCCTGAACAGTATATTGTGTATTTTCTATAATTACATTTCGTTTACAGACTCGAAAATACAAACTTAATACTTCACACACTCAGACTAATTAACTTTAACAGAACAAACATTGACCAACTAACTGACACACATTTATGCACCAACAAACTCCCCCATGTCAGCAGCTTGGTCAAATAATCTTCAATTAGTCTTCACCAACAAACTCCCCCATTGAGATAACTTGGTCTTCAAAGGTCTTGATGTTCAGTCTCATATGACTGATATCCAATTAGATCTTCAACTTCAGTGACCATCATCTCTTTCATCAATAGCTTCTCCAATAGCATTTATCTTCAAAGTCTTTAGAGAACTCTCATCAATTCTTGTCTTTTGAATATGAGCATGATATGTAACTTGAATAAAATAACTCAGAAATAAAATATTTTTGTAATTTTTTTTTTTATAAGACAGAATTAAAATACTGAAATCAATAAATAAACAATCTTTTTGGGGACAGAATTGTGTTAAGTCTGCTTTAGGAATCATATCAGGATAACATGCAATTATTAGGAATAATAAGTGTTATTTCGATTATCAGTATGTTTGTCCACTTTAAATTTACTTAGCATATTTAAATCACCTGTTATAAAGATTAGTTCAAGACGATTATTGATATTTCATCCATCTAAACATTTGTACTTAAGTGTATGATGTCAACTCATAATAAGATGAATCACTTGTGTTATTATTAGCATGCATATTATAGTATATAAATCACATTAAAATATACATTTGAAATCAAAACATGTTAGTATTTTCTATATAGAGGGTGAAGGTATGGACGTATCTTTAGAACCAAGCTAGCGGTGACAGGTCTGTACTTTCGTACAACAGAGTCACATAAGCAGTAGTTCTGGTTGAACCAACACCAGTCTAAACAATTTAAACTAGAGGGTACAGGTCTGTACTTTCGTACAACAGAGTACCATAGTTTAACACAAACCAGTACGAGGCAATCTTTTTATGACTTTTCTGTACATTTGTACATTTTATTAGGGAATTGTAAGAATGCCACGGGTACGTAATAGTTGTCTATTGCTTAACATAGACTACGTACCAAAGTTCTTTTCAAGAATATATTAGATGTAACCAGGTCTGTATTTTCATACAACAGAGGAGACAACTAATATATTCCCCTAGATAACACCATACAAAGACCCTATATTTTAGATCATAACATGTTTATTATCCAAATATTAAGACGAAGCGTTAAAATATTTTGGACATTTTTGCCCTTATTTTAACTTAATGTCATACATATTAATATGTCTTTATATAAAGTAATATGCATATTTGAAAGTTAAGCTTCTTAGTAACTTTAGAACAAATGTCTACCAATACATCATTTGATGAAGCTAATATTTATAAAAGGTATTTCAAGTATGCTAGATAAATCTACTGACACATCAAACATAAATCTTAAAATTCCATTTTATGCATGTTTCCTGATGTACTATCATTTCCCCAATTGTTTACAGACACAATTCAACGTCTATTTTAACAATGTTGCAACTATTGCATTTCTTTAATACTAACAAGTAAAAAGAATGGCAGTTGCACCTATCAAGAATTTGCCTGTTCATATTTTTCTGACTTTTTAAATTAGAATTTTTAAAATTTCTCCCCCTGAACAGCAAATTCTTTACACAAAAACAACAACTAAATAATCATTTAAACAAAACAGAAGGGTTTCAAGTCACATATCAAGTCAAATTCAAATTCTTTTAGCATTTTTTTTTTAACCACCTTATTTCACTTCAAAAATATCATCCATTCGCTCAAACATTATCACCACACATGATCACATCCTTGCAGTCACTAAAAGTATTAGCTAAAAAAAACCGGACTGCATCACCACAAACAAACATTAGTACTTATGAGACACCCAAGCCTTGATAGACTTGGATTGTCCACTATCATCCATAACCATCACATCAATAAGTTTATGATATTTTAAAAACTCGGTTGATTTCATTGATGTGTTGTTTGTGGATTTAGGTTTCCAAACCCGTTTAGGTTCAGATAATTTGTTTTCAACAATGTTGGACTTTTGAACAGCAGGTTTACTAGGCCCAACTTTGTTTACTCTAGCCATAGGTTTTGGAGAGTTGGATGCACAACTAGATATAGGCGAAAATGAACCACGCCTTGAAAAAGATTTTTGAAAAGAATTTCTAAACAATGAAGTTCTTGGCATCCCTCTACCAAACCTATCTAGGGATAATAACCGACAATCCTTAATGATGTGGCCCTGTTGACCACACCGAAAACACGAACGCCGTTCCACATACGGCCTTTTCCAATGACTACCCTCAAATTGTTTCGACGGAGGATTTACTGAGGGAGGCTTAGAGGTTGAGGCATTTACTGAACATGAACACTTATGTGTACATGTTGATGTAGAGGCCTTTAAAGTTGAACAGGTTGATGTTGAAGGTTGTTCTTTAACTGATTTATTAATTATTTTATTTTTCTTCAGATTAGTCACAGATGATTATGAGATATGTGAAGATTTTCCTCTTGAATCCTTCTTTAAGATTTTAGCAGAGTCGGATTCATTTAGAACCTTAGTTTTGCCCTTATTATTTAAAACTTGTTCAGTTTCATTAGTAATTATATGATTTTCAGGCTTAACATTAACCTTTTCAACTTTGACCTCAGACTCTTCTATTAAGTCCTCCATTTCAACAATCTCCTCAACACACACAGGAGATACAAATTTAGCCTTAACACAATCAGGCTTTTTAACAGTTTGAGCTGTATCAAACACTGACTCAGCAACAGATTTTGTATCTACCTTTGAAAAGGTAGGTACAAAGTCTTTGGCTGCATCCTTTGAAGGCATTGGTAGATAGTCAGAAGGAGGTGGTACATAGTGGTAACCAAAACCAGCCTTACTCTTTGTATCTGTCCTTTGCGATTGGAGGATCTCGTCAAAGACCAGTGAGGATGTTAAAAAATTTGAAAGCTTTCGATTTAAGTCATCTACTTGTGACTGTTTTTCAGCAAGATCATTTCTTAGTAAAGCAATCATTTTTATATAACTATCAATTGCATCTTGTTGACTGAAAATCTTAGCTTTTAATTCTTTCCGGTCAGAAAACGCAGCATCTAGTTTCTTATCAAAAGCCTTTTCATTATCTTTCAAAATTTTATTTGCCTGACTAAGTTTTTCTAAATCAGAATTCAGGCGTTCGGTATCCTCACTGTATCTGTTAACTTTATTGGTTAATTTGATACATGACACACAAGATGATGGCTCTTCAATGGGTACCTCAGATTTACTCGTTATGTGAGCCATGAGAACTTGATTATCGCCCAACTCATACTGTTTCTTCAATAGCTGCAATTTATTCTTCTCATATTGCTCACTTCCACCGCAACACCTTTCAATGGCTTGCCATAAATCATATGCAAGCTCATGATGTCTAAATTGCTTTATGAGTGGTTGTGATAGTGCCATGGTGATCGCAGCATGTGTTTTCCTTTCAGTATCATAAGCCTTGCGTTCTTCAGGATTCATGGATTTGATAGGCTTAAATGGAGCTTCTTTGGGAAAAACACCAGTTCTAAGAGGACGTTCATATCTTTTCTCTAAATATATTTGCATATCAGGATCATTGACAGCGATGAATGCCTCAAATTGTATTCTCCATTCAACATAAGGAGTATTGGCAGTGAATAATGGAGGTTTATTAGTGCTACCGATCTCATTGTTATGTTTTAGTAATTGGGAAAAGCTTTTAAGCGACATTTTAATCCAGAAATGTACCAAAATTTCGTCCTTTTGACTTTTCCCTCCAAAATTTGATTCGAAAATATCGAAAACTGTCCGAGTAAAACGAAACTTTTTCAAAATCAAAATTAAGACCTTTTAAGCTTAAGAACAAAATTTGGTCATGCGAAAAATTTCCCGCCAAAAGACTTGTGTCGCAGGTTGTGTCGCAGTCGGCGTCGCACACTTGTGTCGCAGGCTGTGTCGCGAAATGTTGTGTCGCAAAAGCTTGTGTCGCAAAAATACAAAACAGGAACCCTAGTAGCGACACAAAAGTTAGTGTCGCATCTAGTGTCGCAATGTCGCGGCCAGCAGCTCCAAAAATCCTAAAAATCGAAAATTTTCGAAACCCTAACGAATTTCGAACGATAATTGATGAACAAACCCAGAAATACACTTCCAGAAGCTAAATATTCAACTAATTGGACCCAAAACGTTGATCAAACCACCAAAAACACCACGAATCAAACCGAAAACATTTCAATTAACGATCAAATCTTTAAACAAACGCCCAAAGGCTCTGATACCACTTGTTGGTTCCCTTAATCACGGATCTTGACTTGTCGTTTGACTCAATTGAAAGGCGGAAACAATCAATCAAGCAATTGAAACGTAAACACAAACACAACGATTCAATAATCTTTTCGTATATATAAACACTTGAAGAATAAAGATTACAAATCACAAACTCTCTCCCTCTCACACTCTCTGCCGTATCTCTATCTCTCTCTAGGGTTTGATCAACCCAAAACATAAACTATAACTCTCTATTTATACAAACCCTACTGGACCCTGCGACACAAGCCCTATGTCGCAGGCCCAGCCCATTGTGACACAGCCTTTGTGTCGCTATAGCGACACAGGCTCTGTGTCGCCTGAACAGTATATTGTGTATTTTCTATAATTACATTTCGTTTACAGACTCGAAAATACAAACTTAATACTTCACACACTCAGACTAATTAACTTTAACAGAACAAACATTGACCAACTAACTGACACACATTTATGCACCAACATACTCAATATTAGCTCGAATAGTGAGGAATAATGTACGTAAAAACATGACTTTTTCCGTTACATCAATCTTGCTAATCTTGCTGAAGGGATATACCCGACATGAGCATCATTCGTTAAGGGCTTTTCAAGTGTTGTTGATGCAAAGAAAGTGTTGTTTACTAAGAAATAAGTGGTTGTAAATGATGTTGAGTAGATTTTTCGTGTCCTCCAAGGCTGTTGGCATATACTATAACAACCGGCAATAACTTTTAGCTCAAACAATATAAAATGAATCATATTGCATAACATGATTATTGAAGACAATGGTTTTAATATTGTCGAGAATTAAGAGTATTACGTATATTTTGAGAATATACAAGGCACTTGGATCGAGAGGTGTGACACATACAGGAGGAAAACCAAGGAATTAGGTGATAGAGACATGCACGGGGGCCTTCGATCTGATCTTGTCGAGCATCTTTGGAGGAATCAAGAAGTGAGGAAACGTGAAAACTATTTTATTTTAATATGTCATTTAAATATGTATTTTGTTTTTAGGACTTGAAATTTATTTCAATGTATTAAATTAATTGAATTTTTAAAATTAACCTAAAAATCAGAAAATCGGAACACTATGAAAACAGTGTCTCCCGATCGTTTACTTTTTTAGGAATAATGTTTTCACTAGAACACTATAAAAATAGTGTCCTCCAAGTACTCTTAACTAACCAATCGCACCCTTAATTAGGTACTAGTAAATTACCTGTGCCAAGCAACAGTGGTCGATGGTGATAGATGACAATAATGTTAACGAAAAAGGCCGTGATAATTGTTGGTGTGGGTCGTTAGCAATATTAGCATAAATAAATTACTAATAATAACGTTTATCATGAGTAGTTCATTAAATCTGTTCACTATTTTTGTAACTTTAAGTCGATCTTTTAACGCATGTGAAATTTTTAAGTATGTATAACAACTTTTATGTTATTTTTCATGATTTAATCTCTCTCTCTTTTTAAATGATAATAGAATTTTTTTAATAATTTTGAATTTAATTATAAAGTCAAAATGTGTGATATAAAAAAGGAAAGTGATTATTATAAGTGTCATCTCTAAATGCTTTATTAGTAGAGATTTATGAAATAAATGAATTATTTACTTAATATTTTATTAGTTTCTATATATAATAAGTAAATAATAAGGGTACGATATTTCGCTTCTTTAAAAGTGTACAATTTATTAATACACACTTATAATGAATTTATAAAAAATGATGCTAAAAATATCACCCGTATATCTATTTACTACGTACATCCAGTGCTCCGTATTTTTCAAGATAATTTGTTTAGGTGTACCGACCGTGTGAAAGCATCCGCTGTCACAAGAAAGCATCCGCTGTCAAATGACCACAAATTATACTGTTGACGACTTGAATGAGAGAGAAACATGTTAGTGGCAAACGTGTAGACAAAGACCAACACCAATAGCAGACATCAACTCTCACCTTCTAGTAAAGTAAAAAATATTTTAAAATAAGAATAAGAACAAGAATAATCGGGACAAAGTCACAAACCCTTTTCTCTTCCAGCAAGAGATTTTGAAGGTGAATTTTCTCTTTCTTTTCTTCTAATTTTAACCAAATATGGAGTAGTTTGTTTGATTAACTTTATTAGTTTTTGATTTGTAGGGTGTTTTTTAATTGTTGTTTGTTGCTTAATTGCCTAACTTGACAATGACTTTGTTTAATTTAATAATATTAATAATGTGTGTATATTTACAAGGGGCAAGACTTATCTGCTTTGTTCATTCTCTTGAAAGGTTTTGACTTTTAAGATTAGTGGTCAAACCCTAGCATCTTTTTCTCTCCCTTCAAACCCAAAGATGGAATCATGATCAAATCTTTCCTTTGTAGGTTACTTCTGCTCTGAAGTTTTTCTTGATTAAGGTAATTTGGATTTTGGGTGTTTTTAATCTTGATGTATGTATAATTTGTATTTTTATATTCTTGAATTGGATTGTGATGAAAATCATGTTAAAATTAATCATCAAATATGATATGATATGACTTGGCCTGTTTTGATGTTATGGATATAACCTATGATCTCCATACCCTGTTCTTTAAACTCCTCATAAATTGGTCTTATTTTTATTTTTAATTTTTATTTTATGGATGGAAGTGCACAGGTTGGTTGGAAATCCCATATCCACCAGTCTTTATTAAGATGTAACCAACAATTTCATTTAGTGGTTTTGGTTTCTTAAATAGTTTATAGACTTCACCCTATAGATCAAGAAACTGTAAAAGAGTGAACTTGGTACTTACAAGTTACAACTTTGATGACATATGAGTATTATGCTACTTACCTTTGCCAAATTCATTTCGTCTTACATAGGTGTTTTGTGTTATCTCTAATCACAGCTCATAACATAGGTCAACAAAACAGATCACAAAATTTGGGTTCTAGAGTAAGTCAACCATGATTCGATCAGTCTCACCATATGGAAACCGTAAGCTCTATATGTTGAATAGCAGTAAAGAAAGTTCTTTCAACGACAACGAGCATCAAATCCTTTATTCATCAAATCAATCATACAGCGACGAGAGCTATGATCCCTCAAAATACTTTCTTGACTCCACAAATGAAGAACATGAATCAAATCTTGAACCTGATTATTTATTAAGTGAAAATTTTGAAGGATTAAGTTATGATGAAGACAAGATGAGATTAAAGCTTCAAGAACTTGAACAAGCGCTTCTTGATGATACTAATGAAAATGGCGGAAGCATGGAAATCGAAGGGGAATGGGGTTATTGTGTTAATGAATCACCAAAAGAATCCTCTTCAAATGACTCGTCGTATGTTAGTAGCATTAGTAGTAACAAAGAAGTTTCCGTAATCACCCCTAGGGCACGTGCAACTACTCCTAAGGAGTTACTTTTTGAGTGTGCTTTAGCGCTTTCTGAAGGTAACATTGAAGGTGCATCTAACATGATAAATGAATTACGCCAAATGGTTTCAATTGATGGAGAACCTTCACAAAGGATCTTGGCTTATATGGTGGAAGCTCTTGCTGCCCGTGTGGCGGTTTCCGGTAAAGGTCTCTATAAGGCTTTAAAATGCAAAGAACCACCTTCTAAAGATCGGCTTTCAGCTATGCAAGTGCTCTTCGAGGTTTGCCCTTGTTTTAGGTTCGGGTTTATGGCAGCAAACGGTGCGATTCTTGAAGCATTCGTAGGTGAAAAAAGGGTCCATATAATTGATTTTGATATTAACCAAGGAAGCCAATACATAACCCTGTTACAGACACTAGCGGCTCAAAATACAAAACCCCATTTAAGGTTGACCGGGGTTGATGATCCCGAGTCGGTTCAACGACCTGTTGGTGGGCTGAACCATATTGGGCTCAGGCTCAGAGAGCTCGCCGAATCACTAAATATAGACTTTGAATTCAACTCTGTGGCGGCAGATACAATGGTAATTGAGCCTGGGACTCTTAATTGTAAGGCAGGGGAGGCAGTTATTGTGAACTTTGCGTTCCAGCTTCATCACATGCCTGATGAAAGTGTGACCACTGTGAATCAAAGAGATCAACTTTTAAGAATGGTTAAAAGTTTAAACCCGAAACTTGTAATAGTTGTTGAACAAGATGTGAATACGAATACTGCTCCCTTTTTGCATAGGTTTCATGAAGCGTACAGTTATTATTCAGCTATGTTTGATTGTCTTGAGGCGACACTTCCACGAGAGAGTCAGGAAAGAGTGAATGTGGAGAAGCAGTGTTTGGCTCGTGATATAGTTAACATAATTGCGTGTGAAGGAGAAGAAAGGATTGAGAGG
Organism: Gnaphalium uliginosum; assembly: GCA_963930675.1. Classification (NCBI taxonomy): domain Eukaryota; kingdom Viridiplantae; phylum Streptophyta; class Magnoliopsida; order Asterales; family Asteraceae; genus Gnaphalium; species Gnaphalium uliginosum. The sequence continues at coordinate 31,942,263 of OZ005681.1, read as the reverse complement.
TATGAAGTTTCGGGCAAGTGGAAGGCGAGGATGATGATGGCAGGTTTTCGGGCATGCCCAATTAGTAAAAATGTGAATGAAATGGTTCGGAAGCTTATCAAACAGTATAGTGAGAGGTATAAGATGAAAGTGGAAACGAACGCTATCCATTTTGGCTGGGAAGATAAAGTGTTGATTGTTGCTTCTGCATGGTGGTAAGTTTTTTTTTAACTGGTTTGTTACTGGTAATCAGTGACGTTTATTGTTGTAACTTGTAAGTTATTTTTTTGTTGTTTGAGTGACTCGTTGCCGAAAAGTGAAAACTTATTATACGTTATAGAAACCTACTACGATTTGATTTACCAGTATTTGTGTTGGTGGTAGAGACATCAAACATATGTAGTTTAGCATGACACGAAACAGTTTCGTTTTTAGATTTGTGCTTGATATGAATATGAAAAATATGTTATACCCGTGTGATGCCCAGGTTTGTGTTAGTTTATGTTTTGTTTATTTTGAATTCGAGTTTTTGTAACAGGGATTCAACTCGTAAATACCAAAATATTAAAAAGATCGGAAATTTAATGAAGATTTGAGCTACCTGATCATTCCCATCAATATTTAAAGAACTATTTTACTGAAAGGTGTAAAACTGGGCAGGTCATGTCTGATTCAACAATGAGTTGGGTCGAATGCAGCTGGAATTTTGTTTTTATTTTAAAAAACAAATCATCATTCAGTTTGTGTAACTGAACAGTTACCAAAAACTCATTTAAGACCACTTAGGTCACTCCCAACGATCCGTCACTTTGCAAAGTCGCAAAGTGACGGACATATTGGCACCACAAAAGTGACGAGTAAGTGACGAGTTGAAGCTTCGGTTTGGCGAAGAGCAAGTGGACAAAAGTGAGGTAAAGTTTCAGTTTGGCGACGAGCAAGTGATGGGGTGGGTGGGGTCGGAAGCATCAATAATTTAATTTTTTATTTTGTTTTTATCTAGTTTATAAAAATAAAAGTATATTGGTAAATGTGTGTCTCAGAAAATTGAAGTAACCAGTAAGGGTTGACAGTGTTTAGTCAGTTGTTAATCAGTTTGGGGAAATGCTCATATGACGCTGAGTTGGCGGCAATTGACTGATCAGTTGGTGGCAACTTAGTACCACATCAGCACTTCCCCAAACTGACTAAACACTGTCAACTCTGACTGGTCAATTCAATTTTCTGGGACGTATACATTATTTAACTTATATAATTTAAAACACAAATAAAACAGTTGCATTAAAATTAAAAACATTACACTAATTAGAAAAATAAAAACATAATAATAATAATAATAATAACAATAATAACAATAATAATAATAATAATAAAAAAATAACATGCAAAATCTAAAGTAGTAGTCTAGTCGGAGTCTCTCTGTTTTCAACTTGTCGTGAAGTCGAACCAAACATCGTTGGAAAATCTGTCTCATACTCCTTTACCACATTTTTCCTAGCATCTTTGAGTATTTTTAGTTCCTTTTTGTAATACCCTTCGGTATTTTTTTTGTGAGAAAGCTCCAAGCTTTGAAAACTAACTTTTTCTTCGATGCTTCTTTAATTGTTTTCATTGCTTCTTGTTGCATTTCTACGGATTTCTTAACCCCCTAACGAGTTTCGTCTTTCAAACTTTTTGGCGAAGTAGCAGCATCCGATGAACCGGACTTCTTTGACTTTTTCGACTTGTGGGTACGACTGGCTGGACGACGAATTGGGCCATTTTGGGATAACCTTTTCATTTTAGCGACAAGCGGGTCGGAGTTGATGTTTGGGTTCGAATTCGGGACATCTTCGTCAAGATTGATCGGTTTCGGGTCGTCTTCGAATAACCGTTTGTTGTCCATGACCCTCCTCTCAAAAAAAGCTTCGGGTACCCTTTTAGTAGGTTCGAACATTTCTTGTAAATGAACTTCCGTTCGACTTGTTGCTTGAAGTGGTAAGGGTCCGCCATCAAAACGTCTTCGTCTCGTGCGCCGCTTCGAAGAGGCTCATCGTAGGTTTTGTAGATTGCATTGAAAGTCTTGGCATCTTTGAAAATTTTCTTCTCATTTTTGACAACGGGTCATGGTGTTTGCGCGTTTTGTTTTGGTTTTGGAATATTAGGGTTTGTGGGTACGGAGAGAATTGTGTTGGTACGTAATGTGAGAATTGGTGTTGGTATTGGTATTGTGAGTATTATTGGTTTTGTTGAGGTTGTTGAAACCATCCTTGGTTTTGTTGAGGTTGTTGATACGGATTAGCAATAGGTGCATATTGCGCAAATTCGATTGGATTACTTGGTGACTGGTAGCTCGATTGAGTGGAAGATAAACTCGTCGATGAACTCAGATTTGACATAGGTGTGTTAAGTAAGTTTTGCCACATATCATTGGATCTTGAATTTGAATTTTGGTGGTGGTGTTTAGGCATTTTTGTTATAGTTGTGTGAAAAAGAGTTGTTTGTAGTTGAAGATGTGTGAAAATTAAGTGTTTGTAATGTGTATAGGATTGAAAGAATTGGAAAAATTTGGTAAAAATTTAAAAAATAGATGAATAAACGGCTATATATCGGTTGTTAAACATTTTAGATTGTTTCTCTTTTAAAGGTCAAAAAATTTAAAAAATGATTTTTTAATACAACCGGGCCCAATAATCTTTTTCCGTTCATCGTCGCTTAACCGAAGAAAACCAACCGATGAGCCAACTAAAGGGTTGGTTACAATAGCGTCGGTTTCCACCGACACGTTGATTTCTTAACCGAATACGTTGGGAGGTCTTAATTGAAAGTAAATAACTCATCTTTTTATTAAATAAAAGAGAAAGCTTGGAAGAGATCTTAATCTTCTTTTTCTCCAAAACTAATTAATCCAATGGATAAAAATGTTTTGTTTAGCTAAACATAATTTTATTTTTGCTCATAGATCCTTAATTCTTCTTAAAAAAGTCACAATTAGTCCATAATAATTATCTAATTAAAATATAATTCCCGAATTCGCGGGACTAAAGTAAGTAACTTTTGCATATGTGTATTTAAAAAAAGAAATTTAAATCACATAATATAAATTTTTGATATTTGTTTTCTAGCGTTTATAGTGATAACAAAATACCGATAATGTTCAACTTTGTTACAAATGCCAAAAAAGAATATATATGTTGCAATCAATGGTTTGAGTGTAATCATTTTTTTAAATCTCTTAAGCCATGCAATCCAAAGAGTGCTTCGTGCTTGTAGCCTTGCAAAGTAATCATTTATTGCCAACAAAGCAACCGGTAATTGTCGAGTTGTTAGTATTTCATGCAAACGTTTTATTGTCTCCTCCCACAATTTATCCGTCTAAAGAAATTTCTAAATACTAATGTGATTGCGATAAGAGCATGTGCAATGGAAAAAGGGTTGCTCGGGGTTCGGAGACAATGGGCGGGGTTGGGTGTTGGGATGGCACGAATCAATTTTTCATTCCAATGCCAAATTTTATTCCATTTTTGTTCAGTTTTTCGCAGATTCCAACAACAACAAAAAACGTTCTTTTTTTTCACAAACGGTTACAAAATTAAAAATACAACTTTTCACTTTTAACCCATCGATTTTACCTATAAATACAACCATTTTACATATCAATTCAACACACAAATTTACAATATTATTTCTATAAATTATACACTCAAATTACACATTTTATACCTCCCCTATGGATTCACAACCGAATCAATTTTCAAAGCGATTCACACTCGAAAACCAAAAGACAATCCTAAAATAAATCGTTCGGAACTTCGCGGAACGGACCAAAACTTCCTCCGAAGGAGCATACACGTCGTCGGGGTCCGGGAGTGTAAATGTTAGAATCGACCTCAACCAAGATTTTCACTTTCCTAAACGGCGTCTTTGGAGTAAATATGCAATAAAGGCGTCTAAAAATGCTTCTTCGGGTGCTACTTCCACAACTTCTGCGAAGAGTTCAAAGAAAATAGAAGAGGTTCAACAAACAAGGGAAGAACTGAAAAAAGTTTATGAATTTGAAAAACAAAATCAAGAATTAGCATAGGAGAAGCAAAAATTTAAAGAATATAAAGAACAACTTAGCATCGTTAGATAACCGCTCGAGAATAAGTCTGAAGCCGAAGTTGAAATGTGGATGAAACTAAAAAATGACCGCGATGGCAAAAATTAACTCATTGGGCTAATGTTAATGTTTTATTAAATTTTTAACCTGATGTTTTTATTTTTAGTTTTTAGTATTATGTAATGCTTTATTTATTAATGAAATGAAATTTATTTTTAGTGAAATTTATATTTATTTATCAATGAAATGCAATTTTATTTGTTTATTATAAAAAGAATTAAAAAAGGGTTGAGAGGTGTTCCATTGAGGTGAAAATGGGGTTGAAAGTGGTTGAAATGAAAAGTAAGTGGAAAGTTGATGTGGCGCTATGTGTCAGATGAGGTTGTGTGGGGTTGCTAATGCCAATGCGGATGCTCTAAGAACTCTGAACGTCGACCAAAGATTTATTCATAATTAAAATTAGTATAACTACTAATAAAGTAAGTTGTAAAATGATTGATCGACCTATATCTATGATTATGAAACTTCTATTGTTTAAAAATACTTGTTATCAGAAAGTTTCAACCACTCCTAGTTTTTCCATTGCCATATCCATTGAGTTATGTAAAAGCAGTAAGACAAGACGATGCAGTTGAGACCTTAATCGCATCACGATGCAGTTGAGACCTTAATCGCATCACTGATGAGAGACTGTCAAAGAAACTTGCATTTTGTGCGTTCCTTGTGATATACACTCTTCTTCGTGTAGTGATGCGATGCACAAATAACTAATATCTTTCAGTTGTCTTTCTGATAGCTCCACCTGATTCTCTATTATCTGAATCCACAATTTAAAAAGTTATTATAAATGTTTGTCAATCCAACAACTCATTTCAATGTAATTTTTATGAATTTTAAACTGGACTATATTGCCATGTGAGAAGTATAAAATTCTAAAATTCGATAAATGATATTTATATAACTTTCTCGGAAAATGTATAGATTTTGCCCAGAAATTAGATCTTGTTGCATGTGTTCAGATTGGTCAATTTTGAAACCAACGCCAAAACTTCACAAATCTTGTTGCATATTTAAAATACTTAGACTTGCCTAAAAATTCTAGAAAAACTAATGGAAGTAGTCAAGACATAGGGGAACCTCTGAGATTTTTCTTGTATTTTATTTCGGACTTATGATTTTTGAAATTAAGCCAACAAAAATGTACATTTTCTGGAAATATAAGAGGTGGACTGATTTTGCACAAAAATAAAAACCGACACTTGTGAACTACTAGACCATTTTCCCGAACTTGAAAAACATAACAGAGCCTTAGTGTCGCACCTAGCCCAAATTGGGTGCGACACTAACCTCTGTGTCGCTATTTTTAAGCAAACAGTGGTAACCTGCGACACTAACCTCTGTGTCGCTACAAACAGTATTAACCTGCGACACTAACCTCTGTGTCGCTATTTTTAAACAGTGGTAACCTTCGACACCAACCTTAGTGTCGCTACTCTTAAACAATCAGTGGAAACTAACGACACTAACCCTTGTGTCGCTATCTATAAAACAGTGGAAACTAGCGACACCAACCTCAATGTCGCTACCTCTAAACCAAACAATATAAACCAGCGACACTAAGATAATGTCGCTACCACCTCGAGTGTCGCAGTAACCTGCGACACTAACCTCTGTGTCGCTTAACATAATTAATCAAATTTATGTTTTCACAAAATATCACCAGCGGGCCGTACATGTTTTCTAAACACAAACGATAACCGAACAATTGGACATTTCTAGGTGAGTGAACTAGCATAGGTGGACATTAACCCTCCACCTACACGACTAATTTAGGTGGACATTAACCCTCCACCTACACGATTAATTTAGGTGGACATTAACTCTCCACCTACACGATTGACATAAGTGGGCATTAACCCTCCACTTACATAGATGATCTTTTGAGACATCTACTTACACAACTTTATAGAAGGTTGCATTTGGAATCACACGTTGCTTGCTATTTGCTAATTGCTATTTGCATACTAATCTCAGGTGAGTTTCATAGCCCCTTTTTACTGTTTTCTAACTGGGGTGAGAATACATACAACTGCTTTTATACCGTTATTTTTATGTGAACACAAGTACTAAACTCGATATATTGGTTGCATGAGTTATTTAACTAATCCTGAAAGTTCCCACACCATAGTTTGTTAGTATCGATATAGCGTGAATGTTAATGAATAGTACTATTTGGGATTGACTCCCCCGTCCGGGTTAGTCGCGCTAATTGGTCAAACGGACGCATTATCATTTGTTCTTGCGAGTGTTTTAGGCACTCGTTGGGAGGCACCCAAATCGTGGCACTTGATTGTGACCCGACACCACAGTTAAGCTCGAACTATGAGCTCATGGCAACAATATACCCTATTTTTACTTTTTGTAATACATTACTTATCACCGTTGAATGATACAAACAGGAAATCTTGTGTTCCATACGATGTTATATCAACTGTTTACAAACCTATGAACTCAGCAACTTTATGTTGACCTTTTAGTATGTATTTCTCAGGGACCAGCCGCAGTAAGATGCTTTCGGAAGCATTAGCTCGAGTCACATGTTTTCCCAATCAAACCGGAGATTTGAATGCATTACTACATTTTGTAACTATTATAGGGGTGGTAGTGGAAATCTCTAGACTGATGACTCGAAATTTAATGATTATGTAGACTTTTGTAAACATTGTAATTATGGAAATGTAATGATTTTTGAAAACGTCTCATTTAGAGGTGGTTTGTTGTAACTCTTGTGTTGTGATATTTGATTCAGTCGTAGCCCCCAATACAACACCCTACCTTCCGCTGCCACGTGCTTTGGGGGTACGACAAATTGGTATCAGAGCCAAGGTTATAGCGAACTAGGTTGCATTAGTGGACCTAGACTATAACCGTTAAGTTAGTATTCCTCATTAGGTATAACTATTTCAGGAATTTCATCATTCAACTTTAATTTAACATAGCCTGATCAACTATGTAGAATTACAGAAGAATCGATGCAAGATCTGGAATGGTTATAGTAAATGGGAATACATTAGAACACATGGACCGAGGATAGATTATGACCAACCCTTATACGTGCTAATTGTACTAGGTTTTTATATGTGTGTGTGTGTATATATATATATATATATATATATATATATATATATATATATATATATATATATATATATATATATATGGACCTCACGTACTAAAACTCTTGCCACAGAAATGACAGATTTTCCTACCGCAACTTCAACCGATATAGGAAACGATACTCAAGCCTCGCCTAATCGCACCTCTTCGAATACCCGCGTCATACGCACCCCTAGGAGGGTAATTGACTCTCCTCAGACTAGACCGTATTCCGGCATTACTACCACCAATAATACCGCAAACAGAGCCCACCGTCGGACAGACGCTCGCCGTTAGAATTGGCTACCCACTACTCTAAATTCCTGGAGATCCGAAGAGGGAATTCAGGTTACTGCTGAACCCATGGATATCTCCCCATACACACAAGAACCCAACCACTGCACTGTCCCGGTGTTAGCCGCCAGACTTCACCGCCATAAGAGGAGGCTAAACACTATGGAAACAGAACAAAACGAAATGCGGGACAAGCTAACTCTAATCTGCCAAAATCAAGAAAATATTTCGGAGGTCGTGAACCTCACTAATGACTTGTCCACAGATACTAGGGACGAACTCTTAGAATTAAGGGTAGGAATGCAGCTATGTGAGCAACGCTTGCAAGCAGTCGAGGAACTCCCCCGCCAAACCGAACAACCCGAAACCCATTCCAACTGGATGCACCTGGCTCAAGGTCGAGTTGCACAAATCTCTCAGGACCAGGAGGACATTACTGAAACTATGGGTGTGGTGCATAACCAAGTCATTGGGAACCGAAATGAAATCTACATCCTACAATCCAGACTGGAACAATGTGAAACACGTCTGCAGGAAACAGAGGATTACTCACGCTCGTTGGAGCAACGCTGGGCAATGGCTGAAGAGACTCTCAGAATGGTCGGCAGACTTACGGAGACTATGGAGCGAGTCGTCACACTACTCCCTCCGCAAAATCCAAGCCAGCCTTAAGTTATTATCCTATTTTGTAACCTATTGAGGCGGGATGTGCCCAACAGGTTAAATTTTGTAAACTCTCGTATCTAGCCAGATGTATCAATGCCCGACACGTTTTGTAAACATCGAATTATTGTAATCGACTTACCTCGCGTTTAAATTTGACCAAAAATTCTACTTCCTAATATTGATTATCGTGCGTGAAACTCTTTATAGTCTTATCTTACACAACTGCGAAAGTTTGATTCTAGCACAACGAAATCTTATTTGTTTCATATTGTCTTCTTTTAAGAGTCATGCCGCCAAGACGCCAACCAATGAGTCCCGAAGAAATTGCTCAACTTGTCTCTCAAGGGGTTGCTAAAGCCATTGCAGCTTATGAAGCAGCCAGGAACGGCCCTAATAATAACCAAAGAAACGTTGAGGAACCTGTCAATAACCCACCTGTAACCAAACCCTGCTCATACAAAGACTTCATGAACTGCAAACCCCTCAATTTTAAGGGCACCGAGGGAGCCATCGGCCTCATCCGATGGATAGAGAAAATGGAATCTGTTTTCTAGATCTGCATCTGCACGGAGGAAAACAAGGTCAAATTCTCTACTTGCACTCTCGCTGATGGTGCACTCACATGGTGGAACTCATACGCTCAAACCATGGGAATCGATGCAGCCTACCAACTTCCTTGGGAGGAACTCAAGAAAATGTTAAAGGAAGAATATTGCCCTCGAGAGCAACTACAGCAGCTCGAGGAGGAGTTCTGGAACCTCACCGTTCAGGGAAACGACATCACCAGCTACACCACTCGTTTCCATCAATTAGCTCTCCTATGTCCTTCCATGATGGACCCCGAATATAAACGTATTGAAAGGTACATTTGGGGACTACCCGAGAAGATACAGGGCAATGTAACCTCCTCCACCCCCGGAACCATCCAAAGTGCCGTTCGCATGGCACACGACCTTGTGGCTCAAATTGTTCGCCGAGGGGCACCTTCTGAGAAAGCTACCGGGGACCACAAACGAAAATGGCAGGGAAACAACCGACCCCAGCAACAGCAGCAACACAAAAAGCCCGAGACCATTAGGGCTTACACCACCGGATCAGGAGAGAGAAAAGGGTATGCCGGAAGTCAACCCTACTGTTCAAAATGTAACCGCCATCACAATGGCCCATGTAATAACCAATGCGGCAAGTGCTAGCGGTTCGGACATCAAACCAAAGATTGCCGAACCCCCAACCTAAACACTAACTCAAACGCCAACCCTAACGCACTGAAAGCCTGTTTCGAGTGCGGCACCCCGAGGCATTTCAGAAATGAATGCCCGAAACGAAACAACAACAATAACAACAACACCAACAACACCAACAGGAACAATAACAACAACAACTCCCGTGGTAGAGCCTTTGTACTCAACGCAGGAGAAGCCCGTCAAGATCCCAACGTTGTTACGGGTACGTTTCTCCTCAACGATTTATCCGTTTCTGTTTTATTCGATACCGGAGCCGATAAAAGTTTCATGCCAAATGAGTTATGTCCACTACTCAACATCACTACTACTGCCTTAGATGCTAAGTACACCGTAAAATTAGCAAATGGCAAACTGATTGAGGCCGATAGGGTAATACTCAACTGCACTTTAAACCTCGCAAATGAACTTTTCCCCATAGATCTTATGCCTATCGAAATCGGGAGCTTTGATATTATCATAGGCATGGACTGGCTGTCCAAAATCATGCCGAAATTGTTTGCTTCGACAAAATCGTCCGTATTCCCCTCGTTACCGGTGGAACCTTGGTCGTACAAGGGGAGACCGATAAACCTAACCTCAACATCATCTCGTATATGAAAACTAGAAAATACCTGAGAAAAGGGTACCAGACAATCCTCGCACACGTAACAGAGAAGAAGTCAGGGGAGAAGCGACTCGAGGATATGCCCATTGTCCGAGATTTTCCCGAGGTCTTTCCTGAGGTCTTTCCCGAAGACTTGTCTGGCCTTCCCCCGCCTAGACAAGTCGAATTCCAAATAGACCTTGTGCCCGGAGCTGCACCCGTGGCACGAGCCCCAGACCGATTAGCCCCATCCGACTTGCAGGAGTTGTCCACTCAATTACAGGACTCCTAGACAAAGGATTCATCCGACCGAGTTCTTCACCTTGGGGAGCTCCGGTCCTTTTCGTGAAAAAGAAGGACGGATCCTTCCGTATCTGTATCGACTATCGAGAACTAAACAAACTAACCATCAAGAACCGATACCCACACCCGAGAATCGATGACCTGTTTGACCATCTTCAAGGGTCGAGCTACTACTCAAAGATCGACCTAGGGTCAGGTTATCATCAACTTCGAGTCCGCGACACTGACATTCCCAAAACAGCCTTCCGAACTCGCTACGGGCATTACAAATTCCAAGTGATGCCATTCGGCTTGACCAACGCACCAGCTGTATTCATGGACCTTATAAATCGGGTGTGCAAACCATATCTGGATAAGTTCGTTATCGTGTTTATCGACGACATCTTAATCTACTCACGCGACGAAATCGTACATGGCCAACATCTAAAAACTATTTTAGAACTACTCAAACACGAGAATTTATACGCCAAATTCTCCAAATGTGAATTCTGGATGCAAACAGTATACTTCCTAGGACATGTCATTGACAGTCAAGGCATACATGTTGATCCAGCCAAGATCAAGGCCATCAAGGGCTGGAAAGCACCTACCACTCCAACCGAGGTACGTCAATTCTTAGGTCTCGCTGGATACTATCTGTGATTCATTGAGAATTTCTCCAAAATAGCCCAACCATTAACCACCCTGACTCAAAAAGATAAGAAATTCGATTGGACCGATAAACAAGAATCTGCTTTCCAACTCCTGAAACAGAAACTCTGCAGTGCACCAATCTTGTCCTTACCAGAGGGCAGCGATAACTTCATAGTTTACTGTGACGCCTCAGCCCAAGGACATGGTTGTGTGTTGATGCAACATGATAAAGTCATCGCCTATGCCTCACGCCAACTGAAAATCCACGAAAAGAACTACACGACTCACGATCTCGAATTAGGAGCTGTGGTCTTCGCACTCAAAATCTGGAGACACTACTTGTATGGTACCAAGTGCACCATCTACACCGACCACAAAAGCCTTCAGCATATTTTCGATCAGAAGGAATTAAACATCAGACAACGTCGTTGGGTCGAGTTACTTAGTGACTACGACTGCGAAATCCGCTACCACCCGGGTAAGGCAAATGTTGTTGCTGATGCCCTAAGTCGAAAGGAACGAGTGAAACCCCTTCGAGTTCGAGCCCTTGGTTTAACCGTTCACAACAACCTAACTACTCAAATCCTTTCCACTCAACTCGAAGCACTCAACGAAGAAAACATTAAAAACGAAGCTTTGCGAGGCATGGATAAACAATTTGAAACCAAGTCCGACGGAGCACGATACTTCTCCAACCGAATTTGGTTACCAAGCTTTGGGAACCTACGGGATCTGGGGATAGATGAAGCTCACAAATCCCGATACTCTATACATCCCGGCTCAGACAAAATGTATCACGATCTCAAACAGCGATATTGGTGGCCCAACATGAAAGCTGACATAGCCACTTATGTTAGCAAATGTTTAACCTGTTCCAAGGTAAAGGCCGAATATCAGAAACCCTCCAGGTTACTTCAACAACCCGAAATACCTCAATGGAAATGGGAACAAATAACCTTGGACTTCATCACAAAACTGCCAAAAACCCCGAGCGGTTGCGATACCATTTGGGTGATCGTTGATCGTCTTACAAAATCCGCCAATTTCCTAGCTATCAAAGAAACCGACAAGATGGAGCGTTTGGCTCGCATCTACATCAAAGAGATTGTAGCAAGACATGGTATACCCATCTCGATCATCTCGGATAGAGATAGCCGCTTCACCTCTCGATTCTGGCAAACACTTCAAAAAGCCCTCGGTACTCGCCTTGATCTGAGCACCGCTTACCACCCACAAACCGATGGTCAAAGTGAACGAACCATCCAGACCTTGGAAGACATGCTACGTGCTTGCGTAGTTGACTTCGGAAACAGTTGGGAATGCCACTTACCTTTGTGTGAGTTTTCATACAATAACAGTTACCACACCAGCATTAATGCTGCACCTTTTGAAGCACGTTACGGAAGAAAGTGCCGATCACCTATTTGCTGGACCGAAGTGGGCGATAGCCTACTCACCGGTCCCGAAATCATTCATGAAACGACCGAGAAAATCGTAACCATTCAAAACCGACTAAAAGCCGCTCGTGATCGTCAGAAGAGTTACGCTGACGTGAGACGCAAACCACTAGAGTTCCAAGTTGGGGACAAAGTACTTTTGAAAGTGTCACCTTGGAGAGGTGTCATTAGTTTTGGGAAACGCAGTAAACTAAACCCCAGATACATCGGACCTTTTGAAATTCTGGAAAGAATCGGTCCGGTGGCGTATCGACTGCAGCTACCACCACAACTTAGTAGCGTGAACAACACCTTCCACATTTCTAACTTGAAGAAATGTCTGTCTGATGAGACACTTGTAATTCCGCTCGACGAAATCCATATTGATGAAAAACTCCATTTCATCGAGGAACCTGTAGAAATCATGGACCGTGAGGTCAAACGTTTAAAACAGAGTCGTATTACCATCGTTAAAGTCCGGTGGAATTCCAGGCGCGGTCCGGAATTCACTTGGGAACGGGAAGACCAAATACGACTGAAGTACCCCCATCTATTCTTAGATGCCACACCGACCACGACAACAAGCTAATTTCGGGACGAAATTCCTCTAACAAGGGGAGAATGTGACACCCGACACTTTAGAGTAATGATACCTCAAGCTAGAACCATAATTACGTGTATTTAGTATTTGATTAGGCTAAATACTTGTAACTACTTGTATATGTTTATATACGTGATTATTTGTAATTACGCGAAACAACCGGACGGAGGCCGACAATTTATACGGCGTTGGTGATAACTTTTTCATAAATAATGTAAATCTATTTTATAATTAAAATAGTAGTTATTTACACTATATTATTATTTCAAATAATAATACGTGAAAAACTAGACGTTGTGAATAAAACGTAACAAACGCAACGAAAACGCGCGAATCGAATTCGGCAACCAAACAAAGGTCGATAAATATTTTATTAACTCAAAATAAAGTATTTTAATAATACTTCAATCGAAAAATAAATCAATCCAATCGTTAGTTAAAAACAACTCAAAGAAACATTAGGCGATTTAACGATTTAACACGAAAAACAGGTAAACGATCACAGCACGTAACACAATCTGAAAATCGAAAATTTAAATCACACACACACCATGTGGGCCCCACCTGGCCGCCCCCTGCCCCCCAATGTGACACCCCTCTCCCCTCTCATGCAAAATTTAATCATTATATTCCTTATACCACCATTTACATTTCATGCAAAAACACACTTTACTTGCATTTTCCTCTCAATTCTCTCTAGCCTCTATTTAAACTCTCTAATTCTCTCTCTAAAATCTGGAGAAATCCCACCTCTAAACCACCTTTGATCATCACACAACCACCATTGACCACCATAAAACACCACTTCAATGTTTCAAAATTATTGCAAGGATTCAAGCTCTACAACACCTCCTCCTTTCCTTCTTCCATTTTCATTGTAAGGAAGATTATTCTATCTTTAAAGTACTTGATTAACATGTTAAAATATTCACTCAAAAGATTCATGTCCAAAAACCTTATCAAAAATGTTTTTCATCATCATCAACTTACAAAAATGCAACATGCACTTTCTGTCCAGGAAATACTACGAATTTCACCTAAGTGTTTCTCACTCAAAACTTAGTGAAAATGGATGATTCAAAAGAGAAAACTTCATTTCAAGAAGTTAGCTTTCATTTTCAACTAGTTTCATAATTTTTGGAGTTCGTTTACTATTTTAAATAATTTTTGTAAGAAAACAGGTATAATCTGCCCAGAAAGGTCAAGAAATGACTCTTGGGGTTTTAATCATAACTCAAAATATACATCTCCAAATAACTTGAAACCAACGCCAAAACTTCACAAATTTTGTTAGGTACAAATGTCATTTAGATAACTTTCTCGGAAAATGTATAGATTTTGTCCAAAAATTAGATCTTGTTGCATGTGTCCAGATTGGTCAATTTTGGACATCAGAGGACAAACATAATATTTTAAAATACTTAGACTTGCCTAAAAATTCTAGAAAAATTACTGGAAATAGTCAAGACATAGGGAACCTCTGAGATTTTTCTTGTATTTTATTTCGGACTTATGATTTTTGAAATTGAGCCAACAAAAATGTACATTTTCTGGAAATATAAGAGGTGGACTGATTTTGCACAAAAATAAAAACCGACACTTGTGAACTACTAAAAATGGAAGAACTAAATTTTAACAACCCTTAAACATATTTAAGAGTCATGTAAAAGTTTTCGGGTCAAACCAAGCACACTTGACCATTTTCCCGAACTTGAAAAACATAGCAGAATCTTAGTGTCGCACCTAGCCCAAATTGGGTGCGACACTAACCTCTGTGTCGCTATTTTAAAGCAAACAGTGGTAACCTGCAACACTAACCTCTGTGTCGCTACAAACAGTATTAACATGCGACACTAACCTCTGTGTCGCTATCATTTAAACAGTGGTAACCTGCGACACCAACCTTAGTGTCGCTACTCTTAAACAATCAGTGGAAACTAGCGACACTAACCCTTGTGTCGCTATCTATAAAACAGTGGAAACTAGCGACACCAACCTCAATGTCACTACCTCTAAACCAAACAGTATAAACCAGCGACACTAAGATAATGTCGCTACCACCTCGAGTGTCGCAGTAACCTGCGACACTAACCTCTGTGTCGCTTAACATAATTAATCAAATTTATGTTTTCACAAAATATCACCAGCGGGCCGTACATGTTTTCTAAACACAAACGATAACCGAACAATTGGACATTTCTAGTTGAGTGAACTAGCATAGGTGGACATTAACCCTCCACCTACACGACTAATTTAGGTGGACATTAACCCTCCACCTACACGACTAATTTAGGTGGACATTAACTCTCCACCTACACGATTGACATAAGTGGGCATTAACCCTCCACTTACATAGATGATCTTTTGAGACATCTACTTACACAACTTTATAGAAGGTTGCATTTGGAATCACACGTTGCTTGCTATTTGCTAATTGCTATTTGCATACTAATCTCAGGTGAGTTTCATAGCCCCTTTTTACTGTTTTCTAACTGGGGTGAGAATACATACAACTGCTTTTATACCGTTATTTTTATGTGAACACAAGTACTAAACTCGATATATTGGTTGCATGAGTTATTTAACTAATCCTGAAAGTTCCCACACCATAGTTTGTTAGTATCGATATAGCGTGAATGTTAATGAATAGTACTATTTGGGATTGACTCCCCCGTCCGGGTTAGTCGCGCTAATTGGTCAAACGGACGCATTATCATTTGTTCTTGCGAGTGTTTTAGGCACTCGTTGGGAGGCACCCAAATCGTGGCACTTGATTGTGACCCGACACCACAGTTAAGCTCGAACTATGAGCTCATGGCAACAATATACCCTATTTTTACTTTTTGTAATACATTACTTATCACCGTTGAATGATACAAACAGGAAATCTTGTGTTCCATACGATGTTATATCAACTGTTTACAAACCTATGAACTCAGCAACTTTATGTTGACCTTTTAGTATGTATTTCTCAGGGACCAGCCGCAGTAAGATGCTTTCGGAAGCATTAGCTCGAGTCACATGTTTTCCCAATCAAACCGGAGATTTGAATGCATTACTACATTTTGTAACTATTATAGGGGTGGTAGTGGAAATCTCTAGACTGTTGACTCGAAATTTAATGATTATGTAGACTTTTGTAAACATTGTAATTATGGAAATGTAATGATTTTTGAAAACGTCTCATTTAGAGGTGGTTTGTTGTAAATCTTGTGTTGTGATATTTGATTCAGTCGTAGCCCCCAATACAACACCCTACCTTCCGCTGCCACGTGTTTTGGGGGTGCGACATTAGAGAATGGGAAAGAAGTCACTGGAAGACCCAAACGATAAGGGTTTGGGATTTAATAAGAGCAAGGTGAAATGCTATAAGTGTCAAAACTATGGACACTTTGCCCGTGAATGTGAGACAAAGAAACCTCCCTCTGGATTTACAAGGCCTACTCAAAACAAGTCTGCTGAGAAGGCTAAAGCTCAAGAAAAGGCAATGGTGTCTGCTGCCTTAATGTTGTCGGATGAGGCTTTCGACTGGTCAGATCAAGCAGAGGATGACCAAGAAAACAAAGCATTCATGGCCAACATACATGAGGTTGATGTTGAACCTTTTTCTTGCATTTCGTGTATTAAATTGACTGGACAGGTTAATAGGCTAAGAGAGGATAATGAACGCCTTAACTCTAATGTAGAATAGTTAACTGATTCAAACAAATTGCTAAAAGAGAATGATAAGGCCTGTGACAAAAAGTTAAAAGCTATTTTTGAAGAAAAGAAAGAAGTAAAAGCAAAAAAATTTAGTCAGCAAGATGAGATAGACAGCTATCTCAACATTCTTACACTTGTAAAGAAAGAACTTTCTGATACTCAAGCTGAAGTTTTTGACTTAAAAAGAAAATTGTCAAACTTTTCAACATCCTATTTAATCTTTGATGAGATCCTTCAGGCACAAAGGACCGATACAAAAAGCAAGGCTGGACTTGGTTACCATCAAGTCCCACATCCTAAAAATTATTTTCCTATGCCCTCTAAGGATGACATCAAAGAATTTGTGCCTACCTTTTCAAAGGTAGACATAAATCCTGTTAAATCTGTCCTTGTCAAGATAAGTAAGCCTGTGCAAGTTCAGGCTGGAAAAGTTAAAGTGACTGCCGAACAACCTACCACTAGTGAGCCTGAGCCAGTTAAGGAAAAATCTAGTGAGCCTGAGCTTGTTAAGGCTCAAGAGGTTGAAATAGTTAAGCTCGTTAAGAACTGTGACATCAAGGCTGAGCCTGTTAAGCCTATTGTTGTTAATAAGCCTGAGTCAAGTAAGGCTAAGTGTGAATCTCCTGTGATTGTAGAGGAGATTGTTGAAATTGAAGATATAACTGATGAGGAATATTCTAAGGTTGAAAAGAAAAACATAAAGCCTGACAATATGATTGTAACTAATGAATTAAATAACAAGGCTTTAAATGGGAGAGGCAAAGCTAAAGCTGAGCCTGAAAAAGATTTTGAAAATTAAAGAAAACATTCGAAAGTATCAAAATTCTTCTAAATCAATTACTTTATCTTCTCAAGCATCAAACTAAACATGTTCGCATAAGTGTGCATGTTCTGTTAATGCTTCTTTCAAACATCGTCGGCGGTTTGCTCCTAAATTTCAACCTTATGCTGAGCAAAGATTATGTTTCTACTATAAGAGACAAGGTCTTGATAAATGACTATTCGTTGCTTGCTCAAAAGCGGTTTGGGAAAAGTGTTCCTCGGGTTTCTAAATTTAGAAACTCTTTAAATAAACCTTTTCCTAAGAGAGGTTCACCTTCTCCCACAACCGTTAAGAACTTCAACAAGATTGAGCCAACTAAATCCAAATCTTCTATTTCTATGTTCAAAGTTGTTGACAAGCAACCATCCAAATCTCAAAAGGTTTGGAAAGTGAAAGAATCATCAAGTGATTCTACATCTAACAGTGTCACATCAGCCAACACCTCTGATTTGTTTAAAAACAAAATCTTGACTGATGTGATCATTGTGGATGATGCTTCTGGAGTGCCCAAGTCTGTGAAGCTTGGGTCTCCGTTTCTAATTAATTGATTTGTTTTTGGTGCTGCAGCAACCTGAAGCCGTAAAGAATAGTCAATGGTATATCGATAGTGGTTGCTCGCGACACATGACCGGCAATATATCTCTTCTTTCTGATGTTCATGCGTACAATGGAGGATATGTTGCTTTTGCTGGTGATAAAGGAGGTGTGATTACTGGTCAGGGTACACTCACTAACGGTTAAGTGAGTTTTGAGAAAGTGAATTTTGTGGAACAATTGCAACACAATTTGCTGAGTGTATCGCAAGTCTGCGATAAGATGTACACTACTGCTTTTCACGAAAAAGGAGTGTTGTATTTTGAAGCCGGGATTTGTAATTCCCGAGGAATGGGTGCTACTAAGAGCACCTAGAGACAGAGTCATATACATTCTTGATATGAGCACTGTTGAAACAAAGCAGCTTACATGTTTTCTATCTAAAGCTACTGAAAGGGAATCACTATAGTGGCACAGACGTATGGGTCATCTCCATTTCCACAAAATGAACTACTTGGTTAAACATGATCTTGTGTGTGGTGTACCGAAGCAATCCTTCGGGCTAAATGATTATTGTGTTCCCTGCCAAAAAGGGAAACAACACAAGAAGACTCATAAGTCAAAGCTGGTGAACTCTGTTGAACAACCGTTGGAATTATTGCACATGGACTTATTTGGACCAGTGAGCAAGAAGAGTCTTGGAGGTGCATGGTATTGCTTGGTGGTTACGGATGACTACTCGAGGTTTTCTTGGGTTTACTTTTTGGCTACCAAAGATGAGACTGCTGAGATTCTTATCTACTTGTTTGACAGACTGGAAAATTTGTGCGATTTGAAGATCAAGAAACTGGGGAGTGAAAATGGTACGGAGTTTAAGAATTCAACACTTGGGTTGTACTGTTGAAAGAAAGGCATTGATCATCAGTTCAGTGCTGCGCGGACTCCACAACAGAATGGAGTTGCTGAACGCAAGAACAGGACTCTCATTGAGGCTGCAAGGACTATGCTAGCTTATTCTAAACTGCCTATCACTTTCTGGGCAGAAGCGGTCAATACAGCTTGTTATGTTCTAAATCGAGTGTCCATGGTTAAGAAGCGCAACAAAACCTGTTATGAACTTCTTGATAACCGTAAACCTAATTTGCAGTTTCTTGAGCCTTTCGGGTGTCCCTGTATGATTATGCACACAAAGGAGAGAGTGGCCAAGTTCGATAAGAAGTCGAGTGAAGGTTACTTTTTGGGATTCTCAAACAATTCGCCAAACAAACGTGTGTATAACAAAGCAACAAAGAGAGTGGAGGAACATTTCGAAGTAACGTGACTACGTTACACTCAATCTCCACAAGGGATAGGACCCGATCATTTGTTTGATTATGATGGCATGTTTGACTCATTCAACCTTCCGGTTGAGGATGAAGTTGAACAGGTGGTGACACTGCTACATGGACTTGATTTATCTCCTGATGTACCCAAGTCAACTACAAAAACGACACCTCCACCTCCTCCAACTACTGTATTTGTACAAGAACCTGATACGGATCCAGACATGCCTGATTTATCAGAAGGTGAAGTGGAACTAGCCACTAGGTTAAATGAAGAGACTTTTGTCTCTAGCGGAGATGATACAAATTTGGACTCTATCATTGAGCATGACGAGATTCCAAGCCATCGTTTAATGTGAACCACCCGGTTGATAATATTATTGGTGATTTGCAAGATGTGGTTAAAACGAGAGGACAAACAAAAGCCTCATCTTCAACTTCTCCAGAGTGCTTGTTAGCTTAAATGGAGTCATGCTTCCTTTCTCAAGTTGAACCAAAGAATATCAAGGAAGCTTTAACTGACACTTTCGAGGCAACTATAAAACATAACGACAATTTTCCCGAGCTCAGATAACATATTTAAGACTTACCTAAAAGTTTCGGGTCAAACTAAACACGTTTGACCAAGTCAACCGAAAACGAGCCTCGTTACGAAAAACGTGAAACGAATGTAAAACTTTAGATTTTGGCTCGAAACGAATAATTTAAATATTTTACTATGAGACTCGAACAAAAATAATGGCAATATGTGAGAAACCAAAAATGACATTTTTGCGATTATAAGTAAATGAAAACGAAACTTATATATATATATATATATATATATATATACGCGAATAACAAAAACGACACCTATATATATACAAAATTACTCAAATGTAAACTCTCTCTCTCTCTCTCTCTATATATATATATATATATATATATATATATATATATATATATATATAAC
Source organism: Gnaphalium uliginosum (assembly GCA_963930675.1). Taxonomy (NCBI): domain Eukaryota; kingdom Viridiplantae; phylum Streptophyta; class Magnoliopsida; order Asterales; family Asteraceae; genus Gnaphalium; species Gnaphalium uliginosum. Next base: position 31,921,957 of record OZ005681.1, on the reverse strand, counting down.
GAACCAACTATATATATATATATATATATATATATATATATGTTAAACAATTGGAAATACTAAACATATACCTTTAAAAAATATACAACGAAACGAAACATAATAATAATATCAATACAACTTATTATTATGAAACCATCACCAACGGATCGTACAAAGTTTACAATCAACAATAATCTTTCAACAAGTGAACGATTAACATGGTTTGGCAGTTAGCCATCCACTTATACAAACTGTCTTATACGTTTAGGACATTAGAGACTTTACCTGGACACACGCTTTGCTAGCACTCATACACTTTAGCTCACGAGGTGAGTTCACAGCCCCTCTTTTACTGTTTTTACTGCTTCTAAACTTGGGGTGAAAAACATAGCAAATGCTTTTGCTACGATTATATAAATGCTTTTATGCTTTATACACTGTTTATTATGAAATGATTTTCATAACTATTTTGGGAACATGACAACGAATTTTGGTACGGACCTAGGTTTACGAGAGGTAGTTGTCGTGCACAGAAGTCCCAGTGCTTGCAACCTATAACCATTAGCTAGGTGACTCTAGCCACTAAATATGACAGCCCTCCCACTATTATAACTTGTTGGTCGCGCCAACCCCAGCGACGACGGTCGTAACGAGGAGCTTATATTTAAAGTGTTACCAGGGCAAAAAAAAAAAAAACGAAACACAAGTCGTGGATTGGTTATAGCACTAGGGGTCGTTACCTTACTCATTAGGCCTAGCTAGCCTTTGGGAGATTACCGTCTATGTTTATCCCAACAAATTACAACTATTATTTTGGAAATATGGCTTTCCAACGATACTGATTTACATAGGAAATATGTTTCCATTATTGGATTAACCTGTGTTTCCTACGATTTATATAGGAATGTTTTCCTAAAATGTTGATAACGATTTGTTAGATTACACTAGATGTTTTCTAACACATACTTACTGGAATGTTTTTTTCTCCAACTATTACTTTTGGATTGCGATCCGACAAAATCATGATTTGATTACTATTTGACTGGAGGTCAACGATTTAAAAACGAACTGGGTATAACAAACCAACTTATAAACCTGTGAATTCACTCAACAATTTTGTTGATATTTACTCACTATGTTTTTCAGGGAATTAGCAGAGTAGGTAAGATCTGCATGCATCCAGGATGAACTACACGCGCAACATTAGGATGCCACTTCTTTTGGGGACAAACGGGATTTCTATTGTATAACTACAACTACTGTAGTTATACTTCTGAAATTCACTTTTAAACTATGTATTATTGTTTTTAAACAATACTATTATCGTTACAACTTTCTTAAGTTGTACCCTTTTGTAATAACAATTATTCTGGCATCTTAATATACCATGTTTGGCGATAGCCATATGCTGTGATATGTATGTATGTTCATTGATTACGTCAGCACCCCCGCTTAACACTAATTCTTCCGCTAAACGAAATTACCGATTTTGGGGGTGTGACAGACTTGGTATCAAAGCCATTGGTTATAGCGAACTAGAAGTCTTTAGGTGAACTGAAAACCTTAGAGACCTAGACTATAGCCTTGGCCAAAACATGCATTGCATCCATACAATTCAAACAAATGCAAACGCCTAACACGTCACACACATTTTCTTTGTAGCAACATGTCTAGAGAGAACCCGTACTACATCTATGCCTTAGACGAGGAACGCACAGAGGCCACATTTGATAGTAGAGCGACGTCAGTACATGAGAGCCCGTCTATCCACGTTAGGGCTACATCAGATGACACTAGTGATGCACCACACACACTGCCTGTGACGAGACCCGTCACCACACCTGCTGTAGAAGAGACCTCGCGCAGACCACTAATGAGGCGGACTCCCCGAATGGTCATTAGGGATTTTCACACTGGACCACTAGCACCGCGCGATAAGGCGCCGACGGCTGAGACGGAGACGCCACTTGAGGAGCCACCACGGAGGATGCCCAGACCTGCACATCTGGAGTGGATGCCCCGCCTACTGGGTGAGTGGAGAGCACTCAAGGGCATTCCCTCGACTTACAAGACCGGAGAGTCTTCCCGCGCCGCATCTTCCATGCCACTTACTGGTGAGCCGCTGGAGCAGACAGTTCCCACATTGGTTGCTGTCATTCGCACACTGTTCAAGATTTCATCTAACAGGTGCGAGGACATTCGGGAGCTATAGAGTGATACGTCCCGCTTGGATGGGGACATGATGTCCGCATATGAGCGATTAGACTTTGTGGAGAGCTAAAGGATGGCGGACAAGGAGATTGCTGAGGCCGCCAGGGCGCGAGTGGAGGTGCTAGAGGGACGCATGAGGATAGCAGGGATGATGGTTGGAGCTTGTGTTTTGGTGGCAGTATTTACGACGGTCGTGGGGACGTACTTTCCCTACTACCATTAGACTTACGTATGGTGGGTTATGCCTATGTAGTATTAGGTTAGCTTGACGAGTATAGAAAGACTCGTCACATTTTGTATAACTCTTGTGTTGATGGTTATGTATGAAATCCCATCACATTTGTATGAAACTTTTGTACAAACACTTTAACCGATGTTATGATAAGATATATGTTTGGTTTACTGCTTATGTTCTTTATGATTAGTATTGACTAGTATAACTTATACATATTTATTTATTTGTGCGAGTAGAACGAAATCATGCCACCAAAACAAAGAAAGACCCGGAATAGTAGACAGAATGAGTCACACCCTGTTGTCGAGGAAACAACAGAACAGATCATCGCTAGAAGGGTAGCAGAAGCTATTGCTCAGTACGAAGCAAGTCGTACCCGGGATGATAGGGGTACACATAGTGGAACAGGGGAGTGTAACCCTTTGAACGAAACACCCGTAGCTGCCGAACGAGGGTGTTCGTATCAGACTTTTCTAGCATGCAGGCCTAGTACTTTTCGAGGAACCGAGGGTGCTATAGGTATTGTGCATTGGATAAAGAAGATGGAATTCGTACTAGATATTAGCGGTTGTGCACGTGATTGCATGGCTAAATATGCCACCTGCACACTGGCTGACAAAGCGTTAACTTGGTGGAACGCACAAGTCCAATCTCTTAGACAAGAGATTGCCCATGCCATCTCATGGGAAGAACTGAAAACAATGATTCTAGAAGAGTTCTGTCCCCGCAGTGAGCTACAGAAAATCGAGACAGAGCTCTGGGACATTAAAATGATAGGAGCTTATGTTACCGGTTATACCACAAAGTTCCAGGAACTTGCACGTTTAGTGCCACACATGGTGACACCCGAGTATAAGCGCATTGAACGGTATATCTGGGGCTTAGCACCACAAATCCGGGGCATGGTAACATCATCTAAACTGGATACTTTCATGAGCGCAGTTACTTTAGCGCAGAGTTTGACCGATGATGCGGCCAGACTGGGAACTTTGGCTAAGAAAGCCGCAGCAGGGAAAGGTGAACCGCACAACGTTAATGTTGGTAGTTCTGGGGAAGCGAAGCGGAAATGGAGCGGTGGAAGTAGTGACCGTCAGGTTCAACAGAACAAGAGGAATGTAGGAAACACGAGGGCATACACTGCCACCACTACCAAACCGAAACCATATCTGGGAAACAAACCCAAGTGTGGTAAATGCAATGGACACCACGAGGGTAAGTGTACTTTCTGCAACAACTGCAAACGTCGGGGTGATCAGACTCAATTCTGTAGAACTAACCCACCCCCTCGAGTAAACAACGAACGCCATAACAGGGCATGTTTCGAATGTGGCGACCCAAATCACTTTCGAAACCAGTGTCCTAAACTCAACAACCGTAACAACAACAACAACCGTGGTAACAACAACAACAACAACAACAATCGGACCAACAACAACCAACCAGCTCGTGGAAGGGCATTTGTGATCGGAGCACAGGAGGCACGCCAGGACCCTAACACCGTCACTGGTACGTTTCTCGTAAACAACCATTATGCCTCTGTGTCATTTGATTCCAGTGCCGATTTAAGCTTTGTGTCTACTGAGTTTAGACCACTATTAGAAATTGAATCCCTTAAGCTAAATAACATGTACACTATAGAACTAGCCGATGGTAAGTTGATTGAATCAAGAGAAATTGTACCGGGATGTACCCTAACGTTAGAGGGTCATTCCTTCGAAATACACTTACTACCGGTAGAGTTGGGAAGTTTCGAAATCGTAGTCGGTATGGACTGGTTGTCGAAGAACCGAGCCGAAATCATTTGTTTCGATAAGTTGGTACGCATACCGCTACCGACCGGAGAAATCTTGGTGATTCAAGGGGAGAAACGAAAGAGTGCCACTAAGATGATTACTTGCATGAAAGCCAGCAAGTATCTACGGAAGGGATATCAGGCGTTTTTGGCGCATGTGGTTGAAAAGAAACCCGAGGAGCGACGCATAGACGACATACCCATCATACGTGACTACCCAGGAGTGTTTCCTGAGGATCTACCGGGATTACCGCCCCCGCGACAAGTCGAGTTTCACATCGACCTAGTGCCCGGAGCCGCACCGATCGCACGTGCACCTTATCGTCTAGTTCCATCGGAGATGCAGGAGCTATCTACGCAGTTGCAAGAGCTCCTGGACTTGGGATTCATCTGATCGAGCTTTTCGCCTTGGGGAGCTCCTGTCTTGTTTGTCAAGAAGAAGGATGGATCGATGCGAATGTGCATTGATTACCGAGAACTGAACAAGGTAAACAACAAGAACCGATACCCATTACCACGCATTGACGATCTATTCGATCAACTCCAAGGATCGAGCTTCTACTCAAAAATCGATCTACGATCTGGTTATCACCAACTGAAGGTTCGAGAAGAGGATCTGCCTAAGACCGCATTTAGGACTCGCTACGGTCATTACGAGTTCCTAGTTATGCCTTTTGGTCTTACGAACGCGCCAACGGTTTTCATGGATCTCATGAACCGTGTATGCAAACCATACCTAGATAAGTTCGTCATCGTATTCATTGACGACATTCTAGTGTACTCACGAACGAAGGAGGAACACGAACAACACTTGAAACTTATCCTCGAACTGCTAGAGAAAGAGAAGCTTTATGCAAAGTTCTCTAAGTGCGAATTTTGGACGAGGGAAGTTCACTTCCTTGGTCATGTGATCAACGACAATGGGATTCAAGTGGACCCATCCAAAATCGAGGCAATCAGAGATTGGGAAGCCCTGAAAACCCCGACCGAAATACGACAATTTCTTGGCTTAGCTGGCTATTACCGTCGCTTTATCGAAAACTTTTCGAAGATTGCCCAGCCCCTCACCACTTTAACTCAAAAAGATAAGAAATTTGAGTAGGGTGAGAAGCAAGAAAACGCTTTCCAACTGTTAAAACATAAACTGAGCAGCGCACCCATCCTATCGTTGCCAGAAGGGGTAGAAAACTTTATTGTCTATTGCGATGCTTCGCATCAAGGATTGGGTTGCGTGCTAATGCAAAACGACAAAATTATCGCTTACGCATCTCATCAATTGAAAATCCACGAGAAAAACTATACTACCCACGACTTAGAACTGGGAGTAGTCGTTTTTGCACTTAAGATTTGGAGACACTATCTTTACGGTACAAAGTGTACCGTATTCACTGACCACAAGAGTCTCCAACACATATTCGACCAGAAGGAACTCAACATGACACAACGACGTCAGGTCGAATTACTGAACGATTATGATTGTGAAATCATGTACCACCCGGGCAAGGCAAACGTAGTAGCTGATGCCCTGAGTCGTAAGGAACGAACCAAACCCCTCCGAGTTTGAGCTTTGGGATTGACTATCCACTCGAACCTCGTTACTCAAATTCGTGACGCGCAACGAATAGCCTTCACTCCTGAACGCCTTAAGGATGAATCCTTGAAGGGAATGGAGAAACAACTAGAAACTAAGGACAACGAGGCGTTGTACTTTATGAACCGAATTTGGGTACCATGCGTAGACGAATTGCGCAGATTGATATTGGACGAAGCTCATAAGTCCAACTATTCGATACATCCTGGTGCAGATAAGATGTACCAAGACCTGAAAGGCTTCTATTGGTGGCCTGGCATGAAACGAGACAACACCACCTACGTTAGCATATGCCTGACCTGCTCGAAGGTCAAGGTAGAATACCAAAAGCAGTCTGGACTTTTGCAACAACCGGAAATGCCCAATTGGAAATGGGAACAAATAACGATGGACTTCATCACGAAGTTACCTAAGATGTCAGCAGGAGCTGATACGATATGGGTGATTGTCAATCGACTGACGAAATCAGCCCACTTTCTAACCATCAAAGAAACGGATAAGATGAAAGAGGTCATTTCCCGACACGGTATTCCACTATCTATTATCTCTGATAGGGATAGCAGATTCACATCTCGCTTTTGGCAATCACTACAACGGGCACTTGGTACTCGACTCGATATGAGTACTGCCTACCATCCTCAAACCGACGGCCAAAGCGAGCGAACTATACAAACGCTCGAGGATTTTTTGCGAGCGTGTGTGATAGACTTTGGAGGTAACTGGGATACTCACCTACCTTTGGCAGAATTCTCCAACAACAATAGTTACCACACTAGTATACAAATGGCACCATTTGAAGCGCTTTATGGACGCAAGTGCCGATCACCACTCTGTTGGGCAGAGATGGGTGACAGACAACTATCAGGTCCTGAGATTGTCCAATAAACCACGGACAAGATCTCACAAGTACTTAACTGATTAAAAATTGCACGAGACCGAAAAATGAGTTACGCCGATAACCGCCGTAAGCCTCTTGAATTCCAAGTAGGTGACAAAGTCCTACTCAAAGTATCGCCATGGAAGGGGATAGCTCGATTTGGTAAACGGGGAAAACTGAACCCACGTTACATCGGACCTTTTGAAATCCTTGCGAGGATTGGTCCCGTCGCTTACAAGCTCAAACTGCCACAAGAGCGCAGTAGTATTCACGACACTTTTCACGTTTGTAATCTCAAAAAGTGTCTTTCGGATGAAACCTTAGTCATCCCTCCCGACGAAGTTTTCATTGACTCGAAACTCAACTTCGTGGAGAAACAAATCGAGGTCATGGACTCGAAAACACAGAAACTTCGACGTAGTCGAATCAAACTTGTTAAAGTTCGTTGGCCAGACGCACACTACTCGACTTAAATCTCGGGACGAGATTTCTCTAACGGGGGGAGAATGTGACACTCCTCCAATTACGGTATAATCCCCTACTTAAACACATGCATTTCTTACGTTAATTCCCTGCTAAAAAGAAAACTAAACTGTTTTGTGAGATAAGTCTAGCAAAGCCCAGCAATATAATACGTAAAGTATTACTATTTCGTAATTATATGTAATTACGCGCGAAACCTTCGGAACGAGTCCGACAAAAATAAATACGAACGTTGGTGATACAAAGTTTCGAGAATAATTAACGTTTAAATATCGTTAACTAAACTAAACTAAACAACGTTTAAATACTAATCGCGAGTAACCAGTTAAACACCAAAATATCTAATACTTAGTGTGTAAAGAGGGGACAAGGTTTTGAGGCACCATACCTCTTCTTTTGACTATGAAAATCTGCCACCAAACACCCCTTTCTCACTTATTTACTTGAACACACAACACCCCTCTTACACTAAAACTCATTCATCATTTACTCTCTACCTCACTCACTCCAATCTCTCTCTCTCTTGTGGCTTTTTCCAGCCCCAAAGACAACAGAAAACCAGCAGCATACCACCATCATAATTCACCAACAACCACCACCATCATCTACTTTGATTTGCAAGGAAACAAGAGGAAACAAGCACCTAGCATCATCATTTTCATTCCATCTTTAAAGGATTTGTAAGGATCATCCTTCCTTCACTAATTTTGTATATTTTTAAATCATTAACATGTTATAAGTTCATACTTTGAAAGACCATACACGAAAACGTAACGAAAAACTAAGAAAACTTAGCTTGTAGCAAAACTGCTTTCTGGACAGATTCTGGTTGGTTGCTAGAAAAATCATAATAAATCGTGTGAGTAACAAAAATGTGTGAAACCACTTGTAAAACTTTCGTCTGTTTGTTAGGAAAAACTTTTGTGTAGAACGTTTCTCTTGAAAATACACTGATTTTGTGCTATGAACTGATTTGTAGTTAAAGGTCGTGAAAAACGGGTTCTGGAAACACCCTTAGTCACGATTTTATTGAAGGAGTTGTAGATGCCTATAAATCATGAAAAATATACTGGATGTAGCTGACATATGTAGGAATGTTGTGTAAAAATTTTGGAATTATTCGATAAGTTTTGACTCACGAAACCGAGATCGAAAGTGAACCGAAAGTCTGGAAAAGCTGAAATTGTGGGCTGATTTGAGTACGAAATGAAAACGACACTTTCGAGGCAACTAAAAAATATAACGACAATTTTCCCAAGCTCAAATAACATATTTAAGACTTACCTAAAAGTTTCGGGTTAAACCAAACACGTTTGACCAAGTCAACCGAAAACGAGCCTAGGTACGAAAAACGTGAAACGAAATGTAAAACAATAGATTTTGGCTCGAAACGAATAATTTAAATATTTTACTATGAGACTCGAACAAAAATAATGGCAATATGTGAGAAACCGAAAATTATATTTATATATATATATATATATATATATATATATATATATGCGAATAACAAAAACGACACCTATATATATATACAAAATTACTCAAACGTAAACTCTCTCTCTCTATATATATATAGTTATATATATATATAACTATATATAACGAACCAACTATATATATATATAACATCTATATATATATATATATATATATATATGTTATACAATTTGAAACACTAAACATATAGCTTTATAAAGTATACAACGAAACGAAACATAATAATAATATCAATACAACTTATTATTATGAAACCATCACCAACGGATCGTACAAACTTTACAATCAACAATGATCTTTTAACAAGTGAACGATTAACATGGTTTGGCAGTTAGCCATCCACTTATACAAACTGTCTTATACGTTTAGGACATTAGAGACTTTACCTGGGCACACGCTTTGCTAGCACTCATACTCTTTAGCTCACTAGGTAAGATCACAACCCCTCTTTTACTGCTTTTACTACTTTTAAACTTGGGGTAAAAAACATAGCAAATGCTTTTGCTACGATTTTATAAATGCTTTCATGCTTTATACACTGTTTATTATGAAATGATTTTCATAACTATTTTGGGAACATGACAACGAATTTTGGTACGGACCTAGATTTACGAGAGGTAGTTGTAGTGCATAGAAGTCCCAGTGCTTACAACCTATAACCATTAGCTAGGTGACTCTAGCCACTAAATATACGGATAGTACTATTGAGATGACAGCCCTCCCACTATTATAACTTGTTGGTCGCGCCAACCCCAGCGACGACGGTTGTAACGAGGAGCGTATATTTAAACTGTTACCAGGGCAAAAAAAAAAGAAACACAAGTCGTGGATTGGTTATAGCACTAGGGGTCGTTACCTTACTCATTAGGCCTAGCTAGCCTTTGGGAGATCACCGTTTATGTTTATCCCAACAAATTACAACTATTATTTTGGAAATATGGCTTTTCAACAATACTGATTTACATATGGAATATGTTTCCATTATTGGATTAACCTGTGCTTCCTACGATTTATATAGGAATGTTTTCCTACAATGTTGATAACGATTTGTTAGATTACACTAGATGTTTTCTAACACATACTTACTGGAATGTTTTTTTTCCAACTATTACTTTTGGATTGCGATCCAACAAAATCATGATTTGATTACTATTTGACTGGAGGTCAACGATTTAAAAACGAACTGGGTATAACAAACCAACTTATAAACTTGTGAATTCACTCAACAATTTTGTTGATATTTACTTACTATGTTTTTTAGGAAATTAGCAGCGTAGGTAAGATCTGCATGCATCCAGGATGGACTACATGCGCAACATTAGGATGCCACTTCTTTTGGGGACAAACGGGATTTCAATTGTATAACTACAACTACTGTAGTCATACTTCTGAAATCCACTTTTAAACTATGTATTATTGTTTTTAAACAATACTATTATCGTTACAACTTTCTTAAGTTGTACCCTTTTGTAATAACAATTATTCTGGCATCTTAATATACCATGTTTGGCTATAGCCATATGCTTTGATATGTATGTATGTTCATTGATTACGTCAGCACCCCCGCTTAACACTAATGCTTCCGCTAAACGAAATTATCGATTTTGGGGGTGTGACATGGGAGCTAGTTGAACTACCTCAAGGAGCCTATCCTATTGGTACACGATGGGTATATCGTGTGAAGAAAGATGATCGTGGAGTGGTTGTGAAGAATAAAGCTCGTCTGGTTGTACAAGGTTTTACACATATTGAAGGTTTGTATCATGACGAGGTATTTGCTCCAGTTGCTCGTTTGGAATCGATACGGATATTTCTTGCTTATGCCTCATACAAGAAATTTCGTGTTTATCAACTGGATGTGAAGAGTGCATTCTGCTTATGCCTCATTATGAAGTGTAAGTTTAAGATGATTGCAATGGAAGAGCTTAAATTCTTCTTAGGTATACAAGTTGAGCAATCTGATAAGGGCATCTACATTCATCAGACTAAATATGTCAAAAACATATTGACTAAATATCAGATGCTTGACGCTAAACACTATGGAACTCCCATTGACATACAGATGAAGAAGATGATGTAAATCAGTGAGACTATCGCTCTATGATAGGAGCGCTTATGTACCTCACAGCATCAAGGCTGGATATACTGTTTGTTGTGTCCATCTGTTCAAGATATCAAGCAAAGCCAAAAGCTTCTCATGAAAAGGCAGTCAGGCGTATATTAGGTTATCTCAAATGGAGACCATCTCTGGGTCTCTGGTACTCAAATGAGGATAAATTCGCTTTGACTGCTTATTCGAATTCTGATTATGGTGGCTGTAATGTGGATGCGAAGTCAACAATTGGAGGATGTCATTTTCTAGGAAACCGATTCGTCTCGTGGCAGTGCAAGAAGCAGACAACTGTCTCTACTTCAACGGCCGAAGTAGAATATATTGCTGCTGCTAGCTGTTGTTCTCAGGTTCTCTGGATTCAGCATCAAATGCGTGACTATGGGTTACTTCTAACTCTTACTCCTATTCATATTGATAATTAAGCTGTTGTGTCCATCATACGCAATCCCGTACAACATTGAAAAACCAAAATATCGAAATTCATTTTCATTTTATACAGGATTGGTATGAGAAGCACTTAATTGACCTAGTCCAAATCCCTACGCTTAAACAAAACGCTGATCTTTTCACAAAACCTTTTTCTCGTAGTTGATTTGAGGAGCTAGTTTCTATGATTGGATTGGTGAGTTTGGGTAGTGTCTAACTCTCTATTTCTGATCATAATTAATTTAGGACTTGGATTTAGTTTTTTTTTATATTGTTTGATTAAAAATAATAATAATAATAATAATAATAATAATACGCAACTGCCACTCTTTATACTTGCTAGTATTAAAGAAATGCAATAGTTGCAACATTTCTAAAAATGGACGTTGGATTGTGTCTGTAACCAATCTGGGATATGATAGTACATCAGGAAGCATGCACAAAAATTAAATTTTAAGTTTTATGTCTGATGTGTCAGTAGGTTTATCTAGTATCCTTAAAACATCTTTTCTAAAAATTATCTTCATCACATGATGTATTGGTCGACATTTATGCTTAAGTTCCTAACACCTTTAAAAAGCTTAATGTCATAAACTTGCATATTGCTATATATAAACACATATTATTATGTATGACATTCTGTTGGAACTTGGACATTAAAGTACTATTTTTGATATGTCTTAATATTTGAATGATAAACATGTTTAATCTTAGGGTTCAGAGCTTTAATATGCTTTTACCTAGGGAAATATATTGATTGACTCCTCTGTTGTACGAAAGTACAGACCTGGTTTCAATTGATATATTTTTGAAAAGGACATAGGTGAGCAGTCTGTATCAAGTTATGGACAAATCTTGCACACCCTTGTTAATCTTGCAAATTTATAGTATTGCAAATTTATAAATATGCAAGAAAATATATAAATAGATTACATAGTACTGGTTTGTGTTAGACTATGGTACTCTGTTGTACGTAAGTACATACTTGTACCCTCTAGCTTAATTGTTTGAACCGGTGTTTGTTCAACCCGAATCATGGTTCATGTGACTCTGTTGTACGTTGTACAGACCTGTCACCGCTGACCTGATTCTAAAGATAAGTTCATATTCTAGCTCTACCATGTTTTAATTTCAAATGTATATCTTAATATGCATACTAATAATAACGATTCCTGGTTTAGGCACTTAAGTATAAACTGTTCAAGAGGTCAAACAATACCAATAATTATTTTGAAATAATTTTTTTAAAATGATGTTTTAAAATGTTAAGTATACTTAAAGTGGACAAATATACTGGCAATCAAAATAAAGCTCATTACTTCCTAATAAGTGCATGTTAGCCTCATATGATCCCTAACCAGACTCAAACAATTCCGTCACCCAAAAGATTTTACGATTTTTTCATTGATTGTAAAATAAAATCAACGGTTTTTATTTTAAATCCTGTATAATTTTCATTTCTTAGTTTAATTTTACTGTATTTTCTTTAGTTTCTCCAAGTCTCTAAGTTAATAACGAATCGGGTATCGAACTTAAAATTTCAAATTGCATAAAAATCACTAACTGTTTGAGGTGCGACACAAGCCTTGTGTCGCTACCTGTGTCGCATCTTGTGTCGCTATTTAGGGTTAAGGTATATTAGCCTGACCCTACCTCTTAGTCGCTACACTGTTTCTGCGACACAAACACTCAAACTAGCGACACAAGCTCTCGTTTAGCGACACCAGGTATTTTTTGGGTAATCTGCTCCCATGCTGCAAACAGTCAAATCTGAACTTAACCTTGTCGCTCTTCTTTCTTTCCTCGCGAGCAGGAAGCACACCAGCAGCTGCCGTGATTTTTTCGTTTCCATTTCGATTTCTGGTTGTTTTCACTCCGATCCACCTAGTGATTCTTGTTCTACTCATTCTTCTCAATCGATAGGTACCATTTTTACCTCCTTTCCCCGTGTATTTTTGGTTTAATCGTTGATTGCAGTTAAGGGGTTTTGGGGGTTACAGTTTGGCTCAAATTAAGGGCATTCACGTGCGTGTTTCATGTTAAGACTTATGATTTCATTATCTCCACAGCTTTGCGCACCTTTTGGTATAGTCATTTTCGAAAAGCCCCAAAAATGTTCATCGTGATTTCTGGGTTGGGTCTGTGTTCGTCATTGCAACACAACCTGCGACACAAGCCCTTGTGTCGCAGTTGTGTAAAATTAATTGAATTTCACTGCTGATATGCGACACAAGTTTCGTGTCGCTCTATGTTACGACACAAAGCCTTGCGACTTAAGCCTTATGTCGCGCTTTTAAATTAGTTCAATTTATTGCCAAATGCGACACCACCCTTTCTGTCGCTTAACTGAATAGCGACACAAGAACCCATGTCGCGTAACTTTTGTAATTGATTTCTGTGACACAATCATTTCTGTCGCATATTTGTATAGCGACATGTTGGTACATATTTGTATGTCTGTCAGTTGGTCTTAGCTTGTAATAGTTTGTTATGTTAATACGACGTTTTGTTTATTATAAGTATATTACAAGTTTTGTTTTAGGCGACACAGAGCCTGTGTCGCTTATGCGACACAATGCTTGTGTCGCATGGGTCGACTGTGCGACACAGAGCTTGTGTCGCAGGTCAGTTTCGTTTTGCCTATAAATAGAGAAGTTCGGCCTCAGTTTTAGGGTTGACGAATCCAGGGTTTCAGAGAACATTTGTAAAGCATTTCAAGTGTATTTAAGCTAATCAGTGATCATATCAATATACATTCAATTTGTGTTTGATTTGTTTGTGTTTTACGTACTTTATACAATCGTTTGAATTCCGCCTCTCCATTGTTTGTGTTGATCCGGTTAGGTCCAAGACAAGGGAACCTACAAGTGGTATCAGAGCCATAATCTACGGATTTGGTGTTATCGGATCGTGTTAGTACGTGTTTTCGGTTAAAAACGACTAGTTTTTGGAATTAAATCTTTGCATTTCGGGTTAAGGATCAATATTCTAAACTTCCAGGAAGTTTTTGTGATTACATTCGTCCATTGTTCGTGGTTTTTCGTTAGGATTACGGAAGTTTGCGAATTTTAGGGTTTTCTGCCGCAGCTCTCCTCGACATTGCGACACAAGCAGCGACACATCCTCTGTCGCATTTAGGGTTTCTGCGACACAAAACCTCTGTCGCTTTTAGGGTTTCTGCGACACAATCTTCTGTCGCGTGTAGGTTTTAAGCGACACTAGATAGCGACACAAGATTAAAATTTGCGACTCAAAGACTGCGACACAAGTTAAAATTGCGACATAAAAGTTTGCGACACAAACCTTGTGTCGCCTGTTTATCTGTTACAAATCTCTTTGCGACACATCCTTTGTGTCGCCAGTTGACTTAGCGACACAACCCTTGTGTCGCATAACAGTTTTGTTTGTTCTTTATGTGTTTTGTTTTGCAGGTTATCAAAATGGCATCTTCTTCATTACAACGAGTTGGAGATCTACTCAAACAAAACTCTAAAGTTGGAAGTACGAATAAACCACCTATGTATACTGTAGGAATGGATTATGCTTATTGGCGTCAACGCTTTGAAGAGTTTGTTTCTTTTAATGATCCCGAGATGTGGGTTGGTTTGACTGAAAGATAGGAACGTCCTGTCAGTCCGGGAGTGTATACTGGTTCTGCACCATTAAAACCAAATAAATCAATGACTCCTGAGGAACGCAAAGCCTTTGAAAATGATAAAAAGGCTAATTCTGCAATTACCATGGCATTACCACCGTCAATCCTCAAGCAATTTCGACATCTGGAAATTGCGTATGATTTATGGAAGGCATTTGAGAAAAGATGTGGCGGTAGTGAACAATATAAACAGAATAAGTTACGTTTAGTCAAGAAGCAGTATGACGTATTCGATATTTTTCCAAACGAGTGTCTTTCTGACTTGTTTTCTAGATACTCACAGTTGGTTAGTTAGTTAATAGAAGGGGGAATAACTTTGGACAAAACCGAAATAAATAAAAAACTTCTTGAATCTCTACGTGATAAATGGGATACAAGAGTTTTAATGATGGAAAAGGATCCAGACATTTTGAATATGTCTCTTGATGATCTTATTGGTCAGCTAGAAGCTGATCTTTTGGACATGCAAAGGAAGGAAACAAAAGCTACTGCAAATGTCCAAAATCCTAAGATTTACGGAGTGGATGTTTCATCAACCGGAACATCTGGTTCAGCATTCTTGGCTGGTGGAACTGGTGGCTCTTCAAGTCATCAACCAAGTGCTTTTTTTGGTGGTTCTTACTTTCAACCAGCAAGTCATCAAGGGCCTATTCCTGCAGCTACACAAGATCATGCTGCACTTTTTTCGGCGTTACTATCCGCCTATGATGACTTTCTCTGCAAGAAAGCTGGTTCCATGGACTTGACAGAGGAAGATTTTCGTCAAATAGATGATGACGAACTGGAACGAATGGACTTAAGGTGGAACTTGGCTATGCTTACTCGTAGAGCCAAGACCTATTTTAAGAAAACAGTAAAGAGATCGCTGGAGGACCCGAATGATAAGGGTCTAGGATTCAACAAGAGCAAGGTTAAGTGCTATAAGTGTCACAACTATGGACACTTTGCTCGTGAATGTGAAACACGACAGCCCTCCTCTGGTTTCACAAGGCCTTCTCAGAACAACCCTACAGAGAAGGCTAAAGCTGAAGAAAAGGCAATGGTATCGGCTGCCTTAATGTTGTTAGATGAAGCATTTGACTGGTCAGAACAAGCTGATGATGACCAACAGAACAAAGCTTTCATGGCCAACATTCATGAGGTTGATAATGAACCTTTTTCTTGTATTTCATGCATTCATTTGACAGGACAAGTGAACAGGTTAAGAGAAGAAAATGAACGTCTTATCGCTAACATAGAACAATTAACTACTTCAAATAACATGTTAAAAGATAATGATAAGGTTTGTGATAAAAAGCTAAAAGCTATTTTTGAAGAAAAGAAAGAGCTGAAAGCCAAAATTTTTGAACAGCAAGATGAAATAGGAAGTTATGTTAATATGCTTTCCTTCGTAAAGAAACAACTTGCTGATTCTCAGGCTGAAGTTCTTGAGTTGAACATGAAATTATCTAACTTTACAACTTCCTCTCTAGTCTTTGATGAGATCCTTCAGGCACAAAGAAGTGATACGAAAAGCAAGGCTGGACTTGGCTTTCATCAAGTTCCGCCTCCTAAAAATTATTTTCCCATGCCTGTTAAGGATGACATCACTGAATTTATGCCTAATTTTTCAAAGACGGCAATAAATCTTGTGAAATTTGCTCCTGTCAAAATAAGTAAGCCTGTGAAAATTCAGGCTGAAAAAGTTAAAGTAACTGCTGATCAACCCAGCACTAGTGAGCCTGAACCTGTTAAGGCAAAACCTAGTGAGCCTGAGATTGTTAAGGCTCAAGAGGTTAAATCTGTTGAATCGGTTACTGTCTGTGTCAAGGCTGAGTCAGTTAAGCAATGTAATTATAACTAATGAATCTTCAGTAATTATAACTAATGAATTATAACTAATGAATCTTCAGTCATGGCTTTAAGTGGAAAAGGCAAAGTTAATGCTGAGCCTGAAAAGAAGATTTTGAAAATCAAAGAAAATATTAAAAAACATCAAACTTCTTCTAAATCCACTGTTTTCTCTAAACAAGTGTCAAATTCAACATGCTCACATAAGTGTGCATGTGCCTTTGATACTTCTTTCAACCATCCTTATAGGATTGTTCCAAAATTTCAACAACCTGTTGAGAAAAGATCTTTTTTCCACTGCAACAAATAAGGTCATTTAATAAATGATTGTCCGTTGCTTGCTAAAAAGCGGTCAGGGAAAGGTGTACCTAAAAGTTCTAAAATTAATAATTCTTCAGTTAAAGGTTCACGTTCTCCCTCACCCGCTAAGAATTTCAGCAAGGTTGAGCCAATCAAATCATCAATTGCTAAGCTCAATGTTGTTGACAAGCAACCTTCCAAACCTAAAAAGGTTTGAAAAGTGAAAGAATCATCAAATGATTCTACATCTAACAGTGTCACATCAATCAATAATTCTGATATGTTTAAAAATAAAATTTTGACTGATGTGATCATTGTGGATGATGTGTCTGGAGTGCCTAAGTCTGTAAAGGCTTGGGTCTCCGTTACTAATTAACTTCTTTGTTTTTGGTGTTGCAGCAACCTGAAGCTTTTCTAAATAGCAAATGGTATATCGATAGTGGTTGCTCGCGGCACGTGACTGGCAATATATCCCTGCTTTCCGATGTTCATGCGTATAATGGGGGATATGTTGCTTTTGCTGGTGACAAAGGAGGTGTAATTTCTGGCCAAGGCACACTCTCAAACGGCCGAGTGACCTTTGAAAAAGTTAATTTTGTAGAACAACTGCAACACAACCTTCTTAGTGTATCACAAGTTTGTGATAAGTCATACACTACTGTTTTCACGAAAAATGAGTGTTGCATTCTGAAGCCGGGGTTTGTTATTCCCGAGGAGTGGGAGCTACTGAGGGCACCTCGAGACAGAGACACGTACATTTTGGATATGCGTACTGTTGAAACAAAGCAGCAAACGTGTTTTCTGTCTAAGGCTAATGAAAAAGAATCCTTGTTGTGGCACAAACGAATGGGTCATCTGCACTTTCGTAAGATGAATTATCTGGTTAAAAATGATCTTGTGCGTGGTGTACTGAAGCAATCATTCGGGCTTAATGACCATTGCGTTCCCTGCCAAAAAGGGAAACAGCACAAGAAGACCCATAAGTCAAAACTGGTCAACTCTGTTGAAAAGCCATTGGAATTACTGCACATGGACTTATTTGGACCAGTGAGCAAGAAAAGTATAGGTGGGGCATGGTACTGTTTGGTGGTCACTGATGATTACTCGAGGTTCTCTTGGGTTTATTTTTTGGCCTCCAAGGATGAGACTGCTGAAATCCTTATCTACTTGTTTGACAAGCTGGAAAATTTGTGCAATTTGAAGATCAAGAAACTGAGAAGTGATAACGGTACGGAATTTAAGAACTCTACACTAGGTCTGTTCTGTTTAAAGAAAGGCATTGATCATCAATTCAGTGCTGCTAGAACTCCTCAACAAAATGGAGTTTCTGAACGTAAGAACAGGACGCTCATTGAAGCTGCTCGGACTATGTTAGCTGATTCAAAACTGCCTATCACGTTCTGGGCAGAAGCGGTCAATACAGCTTGTTACATACTAAATTGAGTGTCTATGTTTAAGAAACGTAATAAGACCTGTTATGAGCTCTTCAACAACCGTAAACCAAATTTACAATTTCTTGAGCCGTTCGGGTGTCCCTGTATGATTATGCACACAAAAGAACGAGTGGCTAAATTCGGTAGCAAATCGAGTGAAGGCTATTTCTTGGGTTTTTCAAATAATTCACCTAATAAGCGTGTGTATAACAAAGCAACAAAAAGAGTGGAGGAACATTTTGAGGTAACATGTCTTCTTTATACTCAACCTTCACAAGGTTCAGGGCCCGAATTTTTGTTCGACTATGACAGTATGTTCGACTCTTTCAAACTTCCTGCTGAAGATGAAGTTGAACAGGTGGTGACAATGCTTCATGGACTTGATATATATTCTGATGTATCCAAGTCTCCTACAAAAACACCACCACCTCCTCCTCAAACTACTGAACCAGTTCAAGATCCTGATACATATCCAGATATGCCAGCTTTATCAGATGGTGAAGTAGAACCTGTCACAGAGGTACTTGAAGAGACTTTAGTCTCTGGGGGAGACGATACAAATTTGGAAACTGTCATTGAACCTGAAGAGATTCCAAGTAGCCGTGTAAATGTGAATCACCCGGTCGATAATATTATTGGTGATTTACACGATGGAGTTAGAACCAGAGGGCAAACAGAGTGTCAGTTAGCTCAAATGGAGTCATGCTTTCTTTCTCAATTTGAACCGAAAAATATCAAGGAAGCACTGACTGACTCTCACTGGGTAGAAGCCATGCAAGAGGAGCTCCAACAGTTCAAAAAGTTAGAAGTTTGGGAGCTGGTTAAACTACCTCAGGGATTCTATCCGATTGGTACTCGTTGGGTTTATCGAGTCAAGAAAGATGACCGTGGCGTGGTTGTGAAGAATAAGGCTCGTCTGGTGGTTCAAGGTTTTACTCAGATCGAAGGATTGGATTATGACGAGGTTTTTGCACCAGTTGCGCGCTTGGAGTCAATACAGATATTTCTTGCTTATGCTTCATTCAAGAAATTTCGTGTTTATCAACTGGATGTAAAGAGTGCGTTCTTATATGGAAAGGTCAACGAAGAGGTTTATGTGAAACAACCTCCTGGTTTCGAAGACTCGGTGCATCTTGAGTACGTCTACAAACTCGATAAAGAATTGTATGGTCTTCATCAAGCTCCAAGGGCTTGGTATGAAACGTTGTCTCAACACCAGCTCACCAATGGTTACACTCGTGGGCAGATTGATTCAACTCTTTTTATCAAAAAGACAGGAAACGATTTGTTGCTTGTGCAGGTATACGTGGACGATATTATTTTTGGATCGACCAATGAGGTGCTGTGCAGAGATTTCGAAAAAGTCATGAAGTCTAAGTTTGAGATTAGTGCAATGGGAGAACTCAAATTCTTCCTTGGTGTTCAAGTCGAGCAGTCTGATAAGGGAATTTATATTCATCAGAAAAAATATGTCATGGACATCTTGACAAAATATCAGATGCTCGATGCTAGACACTATGGAACTCCCATTGACATCAGTCATAAACTTGGACCTGCTGATGATGAAGACGATGTTAATCAGCGTGACTATCGTTCAATGATAGGATCGCTTATGTACCTCACAGCATCTAGGCCGGATATATTATTCGCCGTGTCTATCTGTTCTAGATATCAAGCAAAGCCCAAAGCTTCTCATGAAAAGGCTGTCAGACGCATATTAGGTTACCTTAAGTGGAGACCCTCCTTGGGTCTCTAATACTCTAACGAAAACGATTTTGCTCTAACTGCTTTTTCAGATTCGGATTATGGTGGCTGCTTAGTGGACGCGAAATCAACAACTGGAGGATGTCAGTTTCTAGGAAGCCGATTAGTCTCGTGGTAGTGCAAGAAGCAGACAATTGTCTCTACTTCAACTGCTGAAGCAGAATACATTGCTGCTGCCAGTTGCTGTTCCCAGGTTCTCTGGATTCATCATCAAATGCGTGACTATGGGTTACTTCTAACTCTTACTCCTATTCATATTGATAATTCAGCTGCTGTATCCATCATACGCAATCCCGTACAGCATTCAAAAACAAAGCATATTGAAATTCGTTATCATTTTATACGGGATTGCTATGAGAAGCACCTAATTGACCTTGTCCAAATCCCTACTCTTAAGCAAAACGCAGATCTTTTCACAAAAGCCTTCTCTCGTAGTCGATTTGATGAGCTAGTCTCTATGATTGGAATGGTGAGTCTGGGCAACGCTTAACTCTCCATTTCTGGTCAGAATTAACCTTAGACTTGGTAATTTAAAAAATAAAAAAAAATAAAAAAAAAAATCGCAACTGTCACTCTTTTTACTTGTTAGTATTAATAAAATGCAATAGTTGCAACATTGTTAAAATAGACGTTGAATTGTGTCTGTAAACAATTGGGGAAATGATAGTACATCAGGAAACATGCATAAAATGGAATTTTAAGATTTATGTTTGATGTGTCAGTAGATTTATCTAGCATACTTGAAATACCTTTTATAAATATTAGCTTCATCAAATGATGTATTGGTAGGCATTTGTTCTAAAGTTACTAAGAAGCTTAACTTTCAAATATGCATATTATTTTATATAAAGACATATTAATATGTATGACATTAAGTTAAAATAAGGGCAAAAATGTCCAGAATATTTTAACGCTTCGTCTTAATATTTGGATAATAAACATGTTATGATCTAAAATATAGAGTCTTTGTATGGTGTTATCTGGGGGAATATATTAGTTGTCTCCTCTGTTGTATGAAAATACAGACCTGGTTTCATCTAATATATTCTTGAAAAGAACTTTGGTACGTAGTCTATGTTAAGTTATAGACAATTATTGCGTACCCGTGGCATATCTAAATTCTAAAATATAATGAACAAATGTACAAGAAAAATTATAAATTGATTGCCTAGTACTGGTTTGTGTTAAACTATGGTACTCTGTTGTACGAAGGTACAGATCTGTACCCTCTAGTTTAAATTGTTCAGACTGGTGTTTGTTCAACCCGAACTATTGCTTATGTGACTCTGTTGTACGAAAGTACAGACCTGTCACCGCTATCTTAGTTCTAAAGATACATTCATACCCTCACCTTCTATAAAGAAACTACTAACATGTTTTGATTTCAAATGTATATTTTAATGTGAGTTATATAATATAATATGCATGCTAATAATAACACAAGTGGTTCATCTCATTATGAGTTGAAATCATCTATACTTAAGTTCAAATGTCTAGATGGATAAAATATCAATAATCGTCCTGAACTAATCTTTATAACAGGTGATTTAAATATGCTAAGAAAATTTAAAGTGGACAAACATACTGATAATCGAAATAACACTTACTATTCCTAATAATTGCATGTTATCCTGATATGATTCCTAAAGCAGACCTAAACAATTTCGTCACCAAAAAGATTTTACGTTTTGTTTTCATTTATTTCCTGTATAATTTTAGTCTATTGTTTTACCTTTAGTTTATCCAAGTCTCTGAGATAATATCAAATTGACTCTCGAGTGTAAACTTTAAAATAAAATCAATCTACAAAAACTGTCCCTGGTGCGACACAACCTTTGTGTCGCAATGCGACACAACCCTTGTGTCGCAAGCCATGTCGCATCTTGTGTCGCTATACAGGGTTGAGGTATAAAAGCCGGACCCTACCTCTCAGTCGCTACACGATTTTGCGACACAAAGAGCGACACAAGACAAATACTGCGACACAACCACTGCGACGTTATTTCAATTTGATTTTCAACCTTCGGCCGTGTTTCTTTGCAATTCATTCAGTGTTTCTTGTTCTCCTCATTTTTCTCGACTTATAGGTACCATTTTTACTCTCTTTCACCGTCTAATTTTGGTTTAATCGTTGTATGAAACATACGGTTTTTAGGGTTTTGTTTATGGTGCAAATTAACGAGGTGTTTGGTTATGTTATGGGTTAAAAAACATGATTTCTTGCTCTACATACATAGTCGCATCATTTGGTGTGCTCAATTTCGAAAACCCCCAAATTTGGTCATTGGATTTTTCTGGGTTGGGCACCTGTTCGTCAATACGACACAAGCTGCGACACAAGCGCTTGTGTCGCACTTGATTAAAGTTAGTTCGTCAATGCGACACTAACTTTGTTTGCGACACATGATGTGCGACACAATGCTTCTGTCGCCTAGATTAAAATAAATCAATTTATTGCAAAATGCGACACAACCCTTGATGTCGCTTAATTCGTTAGCGACACAAGTGCTTGTGTCGCACAATGTTCGAAATTGATTTATGCGACACCTCTGTCTGTGTCGCTTACCTTTATAGCGACACAAAAGCTTATGTCGCATACCTTCTGCGACACAATCCTCTGTGTCGAATAAGACAAATTTTTGAAATTAATTGTTTTTGATTTTTAATGCTAACGCTATTCGAGCTATGTTTCTTTGGTGTTAATAGCAATGGCAGATATCAATGTGAATGATTAGGAGCCGAGGCACAATATCGTGGCTTTTCTAGAGGATGATCGGGATTCGGCTGTGTCGTTCAGGCAGATGATCGCGTTTCTTCGTCGTTCCCGCATTTTTACAGCTATCACAGCCACTACTCCTATCTATAAGGACCTTGTTGGTTCCTTCTGAAGTTCGGCAGTCATTAATTCAGACTTGCCATATACACGTTTACTTTCCAAGGTTGCTGACAAAGATATTATTATTTCGGAGCAGCTCATTCGTGATTTCTTCCAATTCAATGACCATCCAGACATGCCCGTTCTCTTCCCAAACTTATTTATAAATGGTGGCATGAACCGTATGGGATATCCGGGCATTCCCCGTGATCAATACCGAAAGGCCAATCTCACAAGGGTCTGGAGGTATCTCATGCACATAATAATTGTGTGCTTGTCAAGCAGGAAGGCCGGCTTCGACGGAATGAGCCGCTCAACAGCCTCTGCTATGCTTGCTTTGGTCTACAACAAGCCCTTTAATTTTTCTGGATACATCTTTCGGGCTATGGTGGATAATGTCCACGCAGGGGACAACCGATGGAACTTATACCCGCGTTTCATCCAGCTACTAATCAACCATCTTCTTCCGGGGCTTCCAATGAATGTAGCTCACCGTTTTCACCAAACTCCTATGAACATCCGCATTTTTGCAATTTGCGGGCAATATGCGAAAGGAGTCCCAGCACCGGCGGACGTGCCACTTTTTGGGCACATTGTTAATGAAGATTATGTTCCTCCGATGGCCGATTAATTTTTGGATGCTGCTGCTCCTCCACCGCCAGAGGATACTTTTGTCAATGTGCCTGTCCAAGAAGAACATCCTCAGCTAGCGGCATTTTTGCAGGATATTGATAATTTCCAAACAGTTGACGAGACTGCGGCTGATGCGTCCTCGGATGATACTGTATCCGGGGATCCCAATGACACCCCAACGGATTCGGATGGTGATGTTCCTTCACCGAAAACCATTGAACGCCTCCGAGTCCACAATTCTCTACGATTCGAGCGTGTTCTTCGCCGAATTAGGGCAGGACGGGTGCATGTGCCGTCTAACTTGTGACACCCGACACTTTAGGTTAATTGTTAAACCGAGCTGGAAACTCTAATTACTTGTATTTAGTTGGTGTTAGGCTAAATATGTGTAATTACCTGTATATTTGAATATACACTTACGTGATTATGTGTTTATCTGTAATTACGCGAAACAACCGGACGAGGCCCGACAATCTATACGGCGTTGGTGATACACTTTCATAAATAATGTAAACCTATTTTATAAATTAAATAGTAATTATTTACCCTATATTATGGTGATTAAATAATAATATACGAAAAACCTAAACGTTTTGCTTAAAACGTAACAAATGCAACAAAAACGCGCGAATCGCGCCCGACACCCGAACGAAACCGAAAAATATTTTAAGGATGTCAATAATGTATTTTTAAATATATTGGTCAAATTAAAATAGTG
Source organism: Gnaphalium uliginosum (assembly GCA_963930675.1). Lineage (NCBI taxonomy): Eukaryota > Viridiplantae > Streptophyta > Magnoliopsida > Asterales > Asteraceae > Gnaphalium > Gnaphalium uliginosum. The sequence continues at coordinate 31,897,539 of OZ005681.1, read as the reverse complement.
AATTGGTATCAAAAATAAAACACAAAAGTTAAACGTTAACGATTTAATTTTTATACGCGCGAAAGACGTTTAACCGACCGAATAACGCATCACGGGCTTGAGAAACTATTATCCAAGCCCAAGACTCAAATTGGGCCGCCCCAACTTGAGCCCAAGGCCGGCCCAAGAGGCCTAAAATCAGCCCAAGAGGCCCACCCTACATAAACCTAATATCTCTCATTTCCCCCTCATTTTTACACACACAAATTCACACATTTCTCTCTAGTTTCTCTCTACTCTCTCTCTCTCAAGAAAAATCTGCCATTTTAACACCACCACCACCAAAAATCCGGCCACCATCACCACCCTCATCATTCACCACACTTTCAAGAAGAAATCAAGCCGAAAACACAAGAAAACGAGCCCTCAACGTCCATCTCTTTGTGCTTTCATCCTCCTCTTTGTAAGAACTTCAAAACTCTTCCAAAATACTTCTATAAACATGTTAAAAGGTTCATATAACAAAGAAATGTCCAAAATATAACATAAAAACGTTTTTCAAGGCTTAAAATGTTGAAGAACAAAACATGCATTTTCGGGCAGAAAAATAGCCCGACTTTGAGAGGCTGTTTCTCCCTCAAAACTTGACCAAATTGGACGATTCAAAAGACAAAAGTTAAGTTTAAGAAGTTAGATTTCATTTCCAAGTGGTTTCATGATTTTTGGAGTTCGTTTGATACCCGAAATGATTTTTACAAAAACATGTGTCCCGGCTGTCAAAAAGGACAGAAATTTCACCCTCCTTGTTTTAATCATAACTCGAGATATACCCATCCAAATGACCTGAAACCAACGCCAAAAGTTCACAAATTTTGTTAGGTACAAATGTCGTTTAGATAACTTTTTCTGAAAATGTGTAGATTTTGCCCAGAAATCCGATCTTGTTGCATGTATCCGGATTGGTCACTTTCTGACCTTAGGGAACAAACGAAATTTTTAAAAATACTTAGAAGTACCTAAAAATCTTGGAAAAATTAATTTAGAGAGCTAACATACTAGGGAACAACAGGGATTTTTCTTGAATTTTCATTTGAACATTTGAGACACGAAATAAATTGTACAAAACCGACCTGTTTCAGGCCTCTGTGTCGCAGAAGCCCAGTAGTCTGCGACACAAGCCTTTGTGTCGCTACAGCACCCGAATCGTCTCATTAGCGACACAAGCCTTTGTGTCGCTATAGCACCCGAATCATCACATTAGCGACACAAGCCTTTGTGTCGCTACAGCACCCGAATCGTCTCATTAGCGACACAAGCCTTTGTGTCGCTATAGCACCCGAATCGTCACATTAGCGACACAAGCCCTTGTGTCGCATAATACCTTAGTGTCGCATAACACCTTAGTGTCGCATGTGGCGACACTAGCCCTGTGTCGCTAAAAACACAAAAATCGATACGTTTTCCTTAAAGCAATATAAGCATAAATAAAAATTTTCCAGCCAGGGGCTCTGCCCCTTGGACCCCGCCAGGGGTTGCCACCCCTTGGACCCCGCTACCAGGGGCGCTGCCCCCGGACCCCCGTCATTAATGGGCTTCGCCCTTTGCCACACCGATTAATTACCCATAACCGGAAAGTAGAAATACGCGTAACATAATTAATCAAGAGCTGTATTTTCACAAAATATCACCAACGGCCTGTACATGTTTTTCTAAGCTCAAACGATAACTGAACAATTGGACATTTCTAATTGTGTGAACTTATTTTAGGTGGACATTAACCCTCCACCTACATGATTAACTTAGGTGGACATTAACCCTCCACCTACATGATTGGCTTAAGTGGACATTAACCCCCACTTATACAATCACTATAGATGGTCTTTTGAGACATCTACTTACACAGCCTTATACGTTTAGGACGTTAGAAGGTTGCATTCAGAAAACACGCTTTGCTTACTATTTGCTACTTGCTTGCTAATATCAGGTGAGTTTCATAGCCCCTTTTTACTTTTTCTAACAGGGGTGAGAATACATACAACTGCTTTTACACTGCTATTTTCATGTGAACACAAGTACAAAACTCGATATATTGGTTGCATGAGTTATTTTACTAATCCTGAAGTCCCCCACATCATAGTTTGTTAGTATCGTTATAGCGTGAATGTTAATGAATAGTACTATTTGGGATTGACTCCCCCCGTCCGGGTTAGTAGCGCTAACTTGTCAAACGGACGCATTATCATTTGTTCTTACGAGTGTTGGATTAGGCACTCGCTGGGAGGCACCCCGATTGTGGCACTTGATTGTGACCCGGCACCACAGTTAAGCTCGAACTATGAGCTCATGGCAACAATATACACTATCTTTACATTTTTGTAATACATTACCTATCATTGTTGAATGATACAAACAGAAATCTTGTGTTCCATACGATGTTATATCAACTGCTTACAAACCTATGAACTCACCAACTTTATGTTGACCTTTTAGTATGTATTTCTCAGGGAACCAACCACAGTAGGCTTGCTCTTGGAGGGAGATAGCTCGAGTCGCATACTTTACACAAACAAAAGAGATTAGCTTGCATTGTATTAGGTTGAAATCTTGTACTAGATGCGTACCCTACTTTTGGCAAAACTTATGTAAACATTTTAACTTTGTAATGTAATGATTTTTGAAACGTCTCATATAGAGGTCGTTTGTTGTAATTCTTGTGTTGTGATATTTGATTTGGTCGGCCCCCCCAATGCAACACCTTACCTTCCGCTGCCACGTGTCTTGGGGGTGCGACATAACTGGGGAAAACGGTCCCGGAATGTACAGGACTCTGATGATGATATCTCCGAGCCCCGTCCTCGTCCTCGAACTCAAGATAACTTGGTTCGTTCTGCTGCTACATCAACTCCTCAGCCACAACCACCAACGCTGGATCATATAATGGCTCTTCTAGACAGAATGAACAAGCAGTTGGCTAATCAAGCCGCTGTTATTGAAGTTCAAGCTGCTAGAATTTCTGAATTGGAGAATTCTGCCGCTAAGGTTCCAGAGTTAGAAAGTAGACTTTTGGAATTGGAAGCCCTAGCTAATGTTCCGGGGGAGTCAGGCCCTAGTGCCTTAGAAACATCAACTAGGACTCCCAATGTTGATGATGTAAATAATGATTTTATTAATGAAAATATTAATTTAGATTATTTCGCGTCTTCTGCACAAATTCCTGGTCAACCAATTCCACTTAATATTGATTATTCGGAGGCTAACCTTGAATATCTGCAAAGCATATTAAATGAAGATGAACATCCGAGGTATGATTCGGATCTTGGTGATGATGATGTTGAAGTTGAAGAAGAGGTGCTGAGTGAAAATGAAGTCTATGATGATGCGCCTGTTGTTGAAGACTGGGAAGAGTCTGAGAGTGATGAGGAGCCAAATAATGAGTCAAATCAGTCTGTTCCTAAAATGTTTAGGGAACATCCAGACTGGATAAGGGCTGTGGCAGCAGCTCCACCAACCTGTAAATTTTACAAAGTTAAAGGTGATTTTACAGGATTGATAAGAAGTTGGAAGTTTGATTGTGATCACAATGTTTTTATGATAAAGAGATCAGATGGCATTCAATACTTCCAGCCGAAATTTAAGAAGTTGAGTTCTCTCCCAAAATGTGAAATAAACAGATTAGCTCAACTGGAGCTCATTAATCCAGGAAGAGAAGGAAAGGCCGACTACATTCAGAAAATTATCAGGCGTGAAGTATACTCAAAGAGATATAACATGAGAAAGCCTATTTTGGGAAAACGACAAAAATCAAAGAAAAGGCTTGACTCTGTTACAGGACAGCCGGTCGTCAAGATGATTTATCCGCCGGCAAATTGTTTGAAAAAGATCCCTCTGGAGATATTACCACTGAATGTGTTGAGTAGATTATGTTATTGGTATATCGACAGTATCACTGGTGAAGCTGAAATCGTCTTTATTCCAGATTCAGAGCCAGAAGAGAATTGGAGATTATCTAAGAAGACAATTCGCATTTTTGATCCGATTAGCTTGATTAATATGTCTGAGAATGATCTAAAAGCTTTAAGCAAAAAGCAGATTGAATACACAATAGAAGATCGAGCTGAAGCTTTAAAGTTTCAAAAGATAGTTATTATTTGTGTGTCAAAGGGAATCCACGCTGGTGGACGTTTCCCGGAAGACTGGAGCTGTTAGAAGATTTTTTTGAAGACCAAGCTGAAGACACGGGGGAGTTTGTTGGTGCATATTTGTATGTCTGTCAGTTGGTCTTAGCATGTAATAGTTTGTTATGTAAATACGACGTTTTGTTTATTATTAGTATATTACAAGTTTTGTTTTAGGCGACACAGAGCCTGTGTCGCTTATGCGACACAAGGCTTGTGTCGCATGGGTCGACTGTGCGACACAGAGCTTGTGTCGCAGGTCAGTTTCGTTTTGGCTATAAATAGAGAAGTTCGGCCTCAGTTTTAGGGTTAACGAATCCAGGGTTTCAGAGAACATTTGTAAAGCATTTCAAGTGTATCTAAGCTAATCAGTGATCATATCAATATACATTCGATTTGTGTTTGATTCGTTTGTGTTTTACGTACTTTATACAATCGTTTGAATTCCGCCTCTCGATTGTTTGTGTTGATCCGGTTAGGTCCAAGACAAGGGAACCTACACGACACAAGTTCTTATGTCGCACAAGTGTTGCGACACAAACGCCTGTGTCGCACAAAACAGATTGTTTTAAATTTTTTTTCAAATCAGTTGTGTACGATTTTATTGCTAACGCTCCTCGAGCTCTGTTTTGTCCTTTTTGTGTAAGTAGAAATGGCAGTTATTGATGTCAATGCAAATGACTAGGAGCCACGACACAACATAGTGGCGTTTCTTGATGACGACAGGGATTCGGCTGCGCCATTCAGGCCAATGATTAATTTTCTTCGTCGCTCTCGTATTTTCACTACTATCACAGCACAAACGATGATATACAAGGACCAGGTGGGTCCTTTCTGGGATAATGCGGCGATCAACTCTGATTTGCCATATACGCGTATCATCTCCAAAGTTGCAGATCGGGAGATTATCATTTCGGAGCAGATCATTCGTGACTACTTTCAGTTCAATGACAATACCGACGTGTCGGTTCTCTTCCAGAACTCATTCATCAACGGCGGCATGATTCGTATGGGGTATCCGGGCATTCCCCGTGATCAATACAGAAAAGCCAATCTCAATAAGGTCTAGAGGTATCTTATGCACGTGATGATCGTGTGCTTATAGAGCAGGAAGGCCGGCTTCGATGGAATGAGCCACTCTACGGCCTCTGCTATGCTCGCCTTGGTTTACAATAAGTCGTTTAATCTTTCCGGCTATATTTTCCGGGCAATGGTGGATAATGTCCACGCTGGGGACAACCGATGGAATATGTACCCGCAGTTTGTTCAACTGCTGCTTAATCATCTTCTTCCGGGGCTTCTGGTGAATGCTGCTCACCGTTTTCGTTAAACCCCCATGAACATTCGTATTTTTGCGGTCTGCGGACAGTACGCGAAGGGGGTTCTGATACTAGTAGATGTCCCTCTTTTTGGACATATTGTAAATAAGGGCTACGTCCCTTCGGCTGATGATGGCCATTTGGATACTGCAGCTGCTCCTCAACAATCTGAGGATGTTTTTGTCAATGTGCCTGTTCATGCAACAAATCCGCAGGTTGAGGATCTTTTGCAAGAAATTGAGGTTTTTGCCATGTTGAAGAGCCTGCTATTGACCAACCGCAAAACTTACAAGCTGATCAGCCTTATCTCGTTGAAGAACCGGTTGAGGATTCTTCTGATGGTGGATCGACCCCTCCTACTTCTCCGGGGACGGTTCCACGACCGGCAGAAATGGAAAATATTCGTCGCCATCATCCTCGACGTTATAAACGGATTCAAAGGCGTATACAACAAGGAATGACTTATGTGCCTCCGTCTACTGGGAAGAGGATTTGAGATGATGATCCTACTGATGAAGATTGGGAACCTCCTTTGGTTCGTCGTGCATCTACCTCTTCATCTTCTCGACCACGTGTTGAGATCCCACGTGTGGATGTTCCCGTCCAACCTCTTCCGTCTGTCATTCAAGAGTTGATGAGGCGTATGAACTCTATGCAACAAACGATGACATCTCAAGCTGCTTTGATTCAATCCCAGTCTGTCGTTCTCGAGGCTCAAGCTGCTCAAATCCAAGATTTAGAGACGAAGGCTGTCAGGGTTTCTATTTTAGAGACTAGGGTTTTAGAATTGGAGTCCCTAGCTGATGTTTCGGGGGGGTCAGCCCAGTGAGCCTTAGAAACAGCACCTAGGACCTCCGTCGGAACTCAAACTGATGATGTAAATGATTCATATATTAATGAAATATCTCTTTTAGATTATTTTGAGTCTTCTGTTAACATCCCAGGTCAACCGGTTCCACTAGCTATAGATTACTCTGACGCGAACATTACATATCTTCAAAGCTTGATAAATCCGGTTTATGGTGATGATCTATCTTTCGACACTGAGAATGTTGAGGTTGAATCGGAGATTCCGTCAGAGGACGAGGTCTATAAAGAAAATACCCGTCAAGAACCTCCAGTACAAAGAGAAGATGAGCCTGCTCAGGCTCAACCTGATGAACCCTATGACCCTGATGCACCGATTTCTAAAGTGGACTCTTCTGACGATGAAACTGAACCAGCTTCTGTACCTTCGTCGTCAGCACAGCCTAAACCTGTAGTGAAATTTTGTCATGTTGTTGTTGCACCGAGTATTTGCTAATCTTACAAGGTTCGAGGAGACTTCACCGGTTTGATAAAGAGTTGGAAATTTGATGATACAAATTCTTTTATTTTAATCAAAAGAAAAGATGGCGTTCAATACTTCCGGCCAAGATTCAACTGCATTAGCACTCTGTCGAAGGTTGAACTGAATCGTCTCGCGTAACTTGACCTAGTTAATCATTCAAATGATTCTAGAGGTGATTTCTTTCAAAAGGTTCTTAGAAGAGAAATGTATAGCAAACGCTATGTGTGGATAAGACCTGAGCTGGGAGTTTGTTACCTTTTCAAAAGGAAGTTAGATCCAAGAACTCAAGAGCCAATTGTGAAATATAAATATCCGTCAGCTGCAAGTCTGAAAACTGTTCCACTTGAGAAATTACCACTGAATTTCTTAAAGAGATTTAGATGTTGGTGGTACGACCCGAAGACTGGTGAAGCTGTAATTGAATATCTGACTAAAAGAGACCCTGAACAAGTCCGGGTGAGTGGAAGTATTCTCAACACATAAGAAGCTCAACCGTTCGTGTTTTTGATCCCATCAGCCTTATAAATTTGACAAAGTATGACTTGAGAGTTCTTCATGCAAATAAGATTCAGCATTACTCTATTGATCAAGAAGAAGCTCTGAAATTTCAAAAGGTCGTCGAGATCTGTTTGAAAATGGGAATACATGCCAGTGGTACATTCCCTGCAGGCTGGAGATGATTGAAGATTCTTCGAAGATCAAGCTGAAGACACGGGGGAATTTGTTGGTGCATATTTAGTGTGTCTGTCAGTTGGTCTCAGTCTGTAATAGTTTCGTTTATGTAATTACGACGTTCGATTTAAATAAGTAATTACATCTTTTGTTTAGGCGACACAGAGCCTGTGTCGCATGTGCGACACAAGGTTTGTGTCGCATAAGTCGGTTGTGCGACACATCATCTGTGTCGCAATGTTCAGTTACGTTTCAGTATAAATAGGTGATCTCGGTCTCAGTTCTGGGGTTGACGAATCTGAAAATATTGAGAGCGTTTGTATGACAACTCTGTGTAACAAGCTAATCAATTATATTATCCATATACACGTGTGATTTGTGTTTGATTTACGTACTATATTCAATTAATTGAATTCCTCCTTTCAGTTGAACGTAAAGATTCGAGTTAGATCAGGTATTAGGGTTCCAACACAACACTAGCAGAATCCAGTGACTGTGAACCGGCTCAACAACGGGGAACATTACCTGCGAATATAGACAATTTATTGATAAGACTTTGGAGTATAAATATGCATTTTTACGTATTCACTAAACAGATTGTTTACTTACTTTCTCGCACTCCCACCATGCTGGGTATGGGGCACGAGTGCCATTGGCATATCCCATCAAATACTTATAATCTGCGCCCCCTCACCTGTGTACACCACCTCGCCACCCTTCTTCGGCTTCTTCTTCGTTTTCGGATCCCTATAAGTTTTAAACGCCTTTAAAATCTCAGTAAAACCTACTGGCATGATGGTCCAACGCAAACCACGATTAAGCTAAGAGCATCGAGGCCAAGTCCTATATCTCCACCACATCAGTAGGCATGCCCAGCTGTCAATATGCTGTGCAAAACAAAATTTAAAATGAGTATGGTCGTCCACCTGAAAAAATGTTTTCTAGAAATAAACAACAATTCAGAACTCACCGTGTTTTCTAGGTCTCCGCTCTCGAAAACTCCATACAAGCGCGCCCAAAACTCCTTTGTCAAAAACATGAAAGTCCCGCCCTGTTGGACGAACATGCAACGCACCTCACCGCCGCTCATATATAACTCGCGAACAGTGGATGGTCCGGCAATGACTCCCGTCTCAACAGATGCCGCTATGGGAGGATTGGTGAGAAGACCGGTCTCCGGGTTCACTAAAGTTGACACCATTTCCACCATCCCTTCCTCTGTAGTCTCCAGCCCAACTGCCTTCTTAACGAATTTCTTACGCTGATCTTTAACTGGCACGGGCACAGACTGTTTTAGCGCAGCAGGAGCAACCGGGTCGACTGCGGCTTTATCCTCATTTGCAACGGTAGATGCTGCCTCCACCACTGCCGGCTCAGCTGCGGCTTTCTCCAGCGGCTCAACCGGATCAGCTGCGGCTTTCTCCACCGGCTCAGCTGGGTCAAGAACCATCGGCTGAACCGGCGCAGCCGCGGCTTTCTCCACCGGCTCGTCATCAGCTCCCAAATTAACCGGTGGTTCTTCAAGCTCCGCCTCATTCACCACAGAAGGTTTCTTCACTAGCCGTTTTAATTGGGTCGGGGTATAATATGGAGACAGCCTAGCCCTGCCCAATCGCGGCTCTCGAATACTACGATGCAATACCCTTGGAGCTGAGATCTTGGCAGTAGTGGCTGGTAAAGTATCTGATACATAACCCTCATCAGCGTCGTCTTGAAAATAAAACATAAAATTCAAGTTAAACACTAACCCTGATGAGTGTCAAAACATCTTGTGAACAACATGGTAATACCTGATGAGGGTCAACTTCATTTAGTAACCTAGCAATCAGCGCGTCCTGACCGTCCACCCGCTGAAGTAAAGTGGAAATCGAGACCTCGTGCCTAGCAAAAATGGCATCCAAACTCTCGACGCGCTCTCGCAGGGACTCCAACTCTTTGGATGAGGCACGCTGAGATGTGTGACGGCGAGTGGGCTGCACCTCAGCACGAGGTGCGGTGGGTTGAGGAGTGGGCTGCACCTCAGGCTCAAGCCCGTCAAAAAATCGGCAACTGTCAATCCACCATTGGCATGAAGCCTCCAACTCAGTTGGCTTCAGCGTCCTCAATGGCCAATCGTCTTTGTGAATATCATCATGCAGTGACAATTCACCATTTATTTCAAACTTGATTTTTATTTGAAGAAACAACCATGCATGATGATAATTATGAAATGCACATCACTAACCAAAATAGTCAACACATCGACATATTCCTTCCAATCACTAACCCTCCTAAGTCGACGCCAGTATAATGCCCGAGGGACGCCGTCTTTATTGGTGTTACATGCATTATGCGACACCTGAAGGTGAAAGGCCTCCCAGATCCAAATCTTAAAACAAAGCAGAATGTCAAATAATTACATACGTTAATACAAACCGTAACTAACTTAATCAGTTGATAATTACATACAAAGTTACCTTAAAGGCCCACGTGAAACCGACAGAAGTGTATTTACGCCGGTCTGACTACTCCGCTGACTCATCTGTTGACTGCTCCGAGCAATCAACGCATTCTTCAACTGCGGAAAAGTATGGTCCCAAATCCGAGAACCCCAAGGTACTTGTTGATGTTGTTGAGGTCCTCAATCATGTGCATGAAATCAGGATGCACAATCTGCATGGGCTGTTTTCCCATGAAGTACCTCTCAACGAGCATGATAATACATACCCGGACGGCATCCTCATCGCTCATTTTGCTCACCCCGTTAAACAAGTAGGGTTGATTGAATAATATCTCAATATGCAATATGGAGATCTCTTTCAACAAAGCATGGGGCTGAAAGACCCGATCGCGTAAAGCAGGTCTCGTGCCCCGAACTTCCTTGGGAATATAATCCTTCATATATGTCTTAGAACCGAAGCGGAATCCGGTTACTAAACAAAACTCTCTTCGCCCAAACCGTATAGCATAACGGGGCGTCAATCTAAACCATAATGTGACACCTACCAATCTAGGCTATAAATATTGCCTAGACCATTAGTAGTACGAGAGTTTAGCCTAGGTTAATCTAAATATATGTGACATTTCATGCGATTACGTGCAGACGTTAACAATCGGTTAAAATCGTATAACCGCAAAATTTGACGAAGTCCTACAATCATACGGCGTTGGTGATAACTCATCCTAAATAACGTAAATCTAATTTTATAAGTAAATAGTAGTTATTTGCACTTATATTATTATCCTAGTATAATAGTACGCGAAACATCTAAACGTTTGGCTCAAAACGTAACAAACGCGACAAAAACGAGCAATATTTTTAGCCCGACGCCCGACCGAAACCCAAAATATATTTTTGTAACTCAACTTAAGTATTTTTAGAATACTTAGTCATCCCGAATATCATTCACAAATTAAAAAGTGCACGAACACATAACGTAAATTATTAACTTTTAAACCGCGAAATTTACGTTTAAACGAACGAAAAACGTAACACGAAATCAAGAAGCGAGTCACGAGCCCAACCCTTGGAAAGGGCCAGGTCCTGACTCACGGCTCAAAGGCCCAACTCGGCCCAAGAGAGGGGAGCCCAAAGCCCATGGAGTTAGCCCGTGTATATATGAGCCTAACTCCCTTCATTCTCTCATTTTTCACTCAACAAACACACACACACACACACTCTATTTTCTCTGCAATCAGACTTCATCACCACCACCACAGCCACCTAACACCTCCCTCCAACCACCACAAAGCCGCCATCCAACCACCCTAAGCCACCATTCGGAAAATAGCACGAAACGGGAAAACTAGCTTCCTTCCTCCTTTTTCGGTTTCACAAACGTGGTAAGAACTTCAACTCTTCAAAAATTTACTTGTAATACTCTTATAAACATGTTATAAAGTTCACTTAACAAGAAAATGTCCAAATCATAACATAAAACACGTTTTTCATGGTTAAAAGTGTCAAAAACGTCACATGCAAGCTGATCAGAAAAATGATCTGACTTTGAGAGGCTGTTTCTTTCTCAAAACTTAGCCAAAATGGACGATTCAAAAGGCAAAAATTAAGTTTAAGAAGTTATCTTTCATTTCTAAGTGGTTTCACAATTTTTGGAGTTCTTTTAATACCCGAAATGATTTTTACAAAAACATGTATACGGGCTGTCCAAAAACTCAGAAAATTCGTCTTTCTTGTTTTAATCATAACTCGAGATATACACCTCCAAATCACATGAAACCACTGCCGAAAGTGCACAAATTTTGTTAGGTACAAATGTCGTTTAGATAACTTTTTCGGAAAATGTGCAGATTTTTCCCAGAAATACGATCTTGTTGCATGTATCCGGATTGGTCACTTTCTGACCTCAGGGAACACATGGATTTTTTAAAAATACTTAGGGATACCTAAAAATTCTGGAAAAATTATTTTAAGGAGCTAACAAACTAAGGAACAACATAGATTTTTCTTGGATTTTATTTCGAACATTTGGAACACGAAATAAAATTTACAAAACTGACCTGTTACAGGCTTTTGTGTCGCAGAAGCCCAGTAGTCTGCGACACAAGCCTTTGTGTCGCCATAACTCCCAAATCGTCACATTAGCGACACAAGGCTTTGTGTCGCCATAACACCCGAATCGTTACATTAGCGACACAAGCCTTTGTGTCACCATAACACCCGAATCGTCACATTAGCGACACAAGCCTTTGTGTCGCCATAACACCCGAATCGACACATTAGCGACACAAGCCTTAGTGTCGCATAATACCTTAGTGTCGCATATAGCGACACTAACACAGTGTCGCTAAAAACACAAAATCTATACGTTTTTATTAAAGCAATATAAGCATAAATAAAAATTTTCCAAGCTCGACCCCAGCCAGGGGCTCTGCCCCTTGGACCCCGCTAGGGGTTGCCACCCCTTGGACCCCGCTACCAGGGGCGCTGCCCCCGGACCCCCGTCATTAATGGGCTTCGCCCCTTGTCGCACTAATCAATTAACCATAACCGGAAAGTAGAAAATGCGTAACATAATTTAAGAAATCTGTGTTTTCACAAAATATCACCAACGGTCCGTACATATTTACTAAACATAAGCGATAACCGAACAAATGGACATCTCTAATTGAGTGAACCTTACATAAGTGAACGTTAACCTCCTACTTACATAGATGGTTTTTGAGACATCTACTTACACACACAACCTCATACGTTTAGGGCGTTAGGAGGTTGCACTTGGATACTCACTTCGCTCGTTTATTTGCTAGTTGCTTATCATACTCAGGTGAGTTCACTGTCCCCCTTTTCTGAATTCTGTTTTGGGGCTGAAAAGCATGAATTTACATTAAACTTTTGATTGTACTTTTACATGTTATCAACTGTTTTACGCAAACTGTGGTATGTCATTATGTTAAGCTTGAGAATTCTTGTATAAAGTCCCCGGCAACTCATTCACTACTAACTAACTCGTAGCGACGAGCCGTAGATATTATGGGTAGCATGCTATTTAGGGTAGACCATCTTTCACTCACACTTCAACGTGGGTGCATAATATCGCCATTACCCATGTTGGTTGAAGAACATGGCGCATTTGGGACAAACCTCGGTCGGATAATCGGATTAGTAGTGGTGTCAAGGCTTGAACATCTCTCTCTCTCTTTATTACCACATGTTTATTTACATCAACATTTAACAACCAAATGCTCATTATACTTACGTCCCCGATTGGACGAACACATGGGTGATAGCGTCCCCGATTGAACGACTATACCCTTACTTATGTCCCCGATTGGACACATCTTTGGTTTAACATTTACAAACTTTGAACTCACCATCTATGGCCATAGTTGACCCTTTTGTTTTGTCATGCTTTTCAGGAGAACGCCGGTAAGATTGGATCATATGTGGGCAAATGCATGGGATCATGTTATTCAAGCTTTAAATCATGGACATTTTGAAGGAAACTTTTATAACCTTGTTGTAACAGTACTTTTGTAACCATGAACAAACTAATGTATTGTTAATTGCCTTTAAGGCGACTTTTTAATTTATGGTATTGTTACTATATCTTTTGTGTTGTGAATTCCTCAACTATTACACCTCGTGTTTCCGCTTTAGCGGGGTGTGACACATAACTCGTCGGGCTCCTCACGAGGCTTAGATAGATTTGGACGCTCACATCGTCTCTGGAGCAAATTGTGTACGTATTCAGGGTCGTTGTCTAGACATTCGACGTCTAACCAAGGCCCAAAACATGTGCGTCTAAATATCACCTTCTGCTCGTTTGTCAACAACATGTTAATCTCCTTGATTATTGACATGTGGTTCTTCATTGTTAATGAAGCATCGAAAAAACCCTACAACGAACACTTACACAATTAGTACAAAAACAATCCAATTATTTTTGAGTGACACTTGGGAGTTTTGATATTTCTTATTATATGCTACAAACATAGACATTTTAACTGAGACGGACGAGGTATATATCAATTATTGATTTTTGTTGGTGAATAGATATTATAAATCAATTATTGATTTTTGTTGATGCATAATCAACACTTTGTGACAACAGCTTGTATAGATTACCTAGCTTCGATTGATTGCGAATTGCGAAAGTCTATTAATTGCGAAACTTAGTTCAAGTTTCGCATGTTGCGAAACTCAGAATGAGTTTCGCAGTAGTAAAGTTTCGCAGGTATATCAAGTTTCGCAGGGTATTATTCATGTGAACTTAAAAAGTATTTTTTAGTGACACTTGTTTTAATGCGATACTTAGCTACTGTCGTTATAGCGACACTGAGCTAGTGTCGCTAAGTGTCGTTATAAGTGTCGCTAATATAATAAGAAATGAGTTCGCAGGGTATTCGAGCGAACTTAATTAAGTTCGCTGGTACTAAGTTCGCTGATACAGTGGCCATATTTGCGCCCCGATCGTTACGTCTCAGTCATGACCGAGAAATGCAAAGATCGCTCCTTTCATTTCTCGGTCATGATCGAGACGCAAAGATCGCGATCTTTGCGTGTCGGTCATGACCGAGAAATGAAAGGAGCGATCTTTGCGTTTCTCGGTCATGAACGAGACGCAACGATATCGACATTTGCGTCTCGGTAACGAGCTCGGTCACCAACAAACGCTCTCAGTCACCAACTAACGAACCGGTTTAACAGAGGTATTAATCAAATCTCAACAACAAACTAACATAAAAAACACATACAACACGATAACAAACTAAAAAACCAACTATTTAATTCATAAAACACAAAAAAAATAATGCACGCCAACTGCTTGATGAAATGTCAACTATAATTTTGTGAAAATTCACAATAAATCGAAGTTTAAATGGGTTTATACCTCATAATTAGACATCTTTCGTAATTGCGTTCAAGATTTGCGTGCTTCGGGTTTGCGTGCTTCCTCGGGATCGAGCGAACTTTTTAAACTTTAGGAGCGTGCCGAGATCCCTTTTTTTTGTTTATATAACCTCAAATTTACAGGGTTGGGCCCGGATTTTCGGGTTTCAACCGGGTCACCCGGACGCATAACCGAGATGCAAAATCTCAATCCCGGATGCAAATACTCGTACCCGGATGCGTGACCGAGAAATGCAACTCCGTCACCCGACGCAAAAACCGAGACGCAATTTGCGATCGCAATTTGCGTCCCGGTTTTTGCGTCCGGGTGATCGAGTTGCATTTCTCGGTCACCGGCTTGCATTTCTCGGTCACGCGTCCGGGTACGAGTATTTGCGTCCGGAAATGAGATTTTGCGTCCCGGTTATGCGTCCGGGTGGGGTAGAAACGCAATTTTTTAAAAAAAGGGCAAATTTTTATATAAATTTTTTAAAAAGGGCATTTTTTTTAATTTCCCTTTAACTTATGATGCAAAGTAAAAGTAAAGAACCATCAATTTTATCATAAGTTTATTTTAGTTCATCCCACACAGTTTTTGTAAGTTGTGAAAACACTTGACCAGAAAACAGTTCCTCTGAGATAGAGTTTAAAATCCAAGAAAGCATGACAGAATTACATATGCCCCACTACATACCAAGAATAGCATCAGTTCTATTTCTAGTAACTGTAACTGAACCATCAATAAAACAAATGTTGTTCTTGGTTTGTAGAGCAAGTAACATTGTTCTACTCCACACATTATAGTTATCAGTGCCCCTAAGCTTTAGAGAGATAAAGACACTGGTACTAGTATCACTAGCATGAAGATATAGAGGGTCACATAAATCAAGATCACTCACTAGAGTGATCTTTAACCCCCCAAAAGAATAAAATAAATCACACAAGACAGAAAATCAAGTAGATCAAATAAGCAACAAGAATGCAGATACACACTAACGCCTATAAAATGAAAAGACCAACAAACACATGTAACTTTAGGGATCCGTACAGATGAATTCTCAAAGGAAGTTCACCCTAGGCCTTCCTTAAGGACCTCTCTGTAACAAAAATGGTTGGCCTTCCTTAAGGACCTCTCTGTAACAAAAATGGTTAGTAACAACCTAGATAAACCACACACACAATATTAACATAATTAAGAGCAAGTAGCAATTATCAGATAAAGATACAATAATAAACACTTAGTCACAGAGATACAAAAGTGAGGGTTGGAATTTCCTCACAAAGTATTTCGTGCAATAAGATAAGAAGAATACAGCGGAAGACAACAGATCTATTCTAGAATAGCCAGGGATAGATAGAGATCACCAACGGGTTTCAAGATGAACCCTAGAAAACCCTAATTTGAAAAAATTAGGGTTATAGAAGAATTATCACAAGCCAAGAAGATTCCACCTATGACTAAATGTAATAACCACCACATATCACAATCGAACCCAAATAGATCACTAACAATTCCGGATCGAAGAAATCCCCAAAACCCGAAACTGTAATTCCAAATAAACCTACAATCTAACAAATATGCAACACAATCGAACCGTGCTGCTCTGATACCATGTACAAAACACAAATCAACACCAAACAATCTCCAAATTCCAAATACTCACTCGATTAAAACAAAACCGGTGAAAGACCAAAGACAAGATCAAAGTATAATCCTCACTTTACAAGAAAATACTCAATGAATCAATACCAATAGGTAATGTTCATACACTTACAAGAATATAAGATTGATCAAGATGATCAAGAACAAATTAGGGTTACAGAGAAAATATACGGCCTCTCTAGATGATCACAACAACATAATGAAATAAAATATAAAATAAAAGACTTATATGAAGCCTAATTACATAATTTATATGAGCCCCTGAAGACTTGAACTTGATATATCTGCCACTTAATTTGAAGCTTGAATACATAACTTCTGCACTAAACCAAAACAAGTTTAAACATATTAACTTAACAAGATAAGATTGAAATATTATTTATACTTTTAACAACCTGGCCATTATGAACATGCATTTGACAATCGCACCCTGCAATTCGAGCATCGAGTTCGCAAGAACATTTTTTATATATCCTTTTTTGGTATTTCGTTTTAATTTTTATGTTAAAAAGGTAAAGAAGTGATTTTCTTATTAGATAACTAGGCCTTGAGCTCGTGCGATGCACGACCATTTATAAAATACAATTATATTAATTTGTAAGTACCCAAATGAATTAATGTTGTTAATTAAAAGATATAATTATCATTGAAAATGAAAATAAAAATTATTAGTAACATAAATCAAACTATAATGGATGGACTTGTTTTATTTTTGCAGCAACTGATACATCAAGTATAATATAGTCTCCTCATTTCTTTAAGAGTGATTAGAATTTGAGTATTTACCCACTTTTCACGGTTGCATCGATCTTATCATCGTGTCAATGACAAAAGTAACAACCATCGGTTGCAAAATTATGTTAAGTTTTAATACATTTGTTGAGCGTGTGCGATGCACATTAATTCTAAAGATAAAATTTATCATTTTTTGTTTGTTTTAAGTTTTCAATTGTACTAGTATTGTTGAAAGTTGAAAATTTATTATTGAAGCTCATTATTAACATATACCGGAATGCACATAAAATAATCAATTTCAAAGTTTCACGCAACAAATAATAAATAGTATAATATTACATAAAAAATGTGTGTTTAAGTAATAATTCAATAATAGAATAGATTTACTAAAATAAAGAGACATTAAAATGAATATGCAATAAACAATGGCCTAAATTTGACAAAATATATATTTAATAAGGTTAAATACGACAATAAATGAGTTGACATATGTAAAAGTTTTACATGGTGAGAATTTTATTATATAAGGACATATCACTTTCTTTAGTAAATGGAGTGATAATAAGTTATCATATCATTTTGTCAAAACTTTGTCTTATAAGGTTATTCATAATAACTAACAGTGACAAAGATGAAGCGCTGTGGAATGTGAGAAAGAAAAAAAATTTAAAAACATACGGTATGATGAGGTTGGATAATTATCAAATAGTATGGTATAAAATGAGAAAAAGAATAAGAGTCTGGGAAAATGTTGGAACTAAAATGTTGAAATTAAATAGTAGTCTTTTTTATTTGAACTAAAATGTTGGAATGTTAGTTGTTATTAATATTCATTTTTTCTAAGCATATCACATAAGCAATAATTGTTGCTAAGCATGACACATAAATACTATTTTTTCTAAAGATGCCACATAAGCAATCTAAAACTTTGTTTTATAAGTATAGATATATAGATAGATAGATAGATATATCGTAGTGTGTATTGTTAATATGAATTTTAATTATAATTTACACGATACATACCGAATACACGTGAAGCTTAAATTCTTTTTTTTTTTTTTTATGTCCCTATTGCCAATATAGTTAAAGTTTTGGCCCGATATAGATAAAAATAACACGAAACGACTAAATGGATCATAATAACAATCTATCAAAACTACACCTATGCTAAGAAGTCTAGAAAAATTAATTAAGAAGTGTTAGAAAAACATAAATACATTTGGATATTGGAAGCTGTAAGTTATAAGGTTACCCTTAAATGCAAAAGTCATTACAAAAAAATCAAATACTTGTTGAGTGATTCATTAAAGACCTTGATTCATTAAAGACCTATTATTATCAGCATATAATACATAAAAGTAAATATTCAGAAATTAGAATACAATTAACATTAATATAGAAAATGACATTTGAAATTATATATAAATGAATAGGGTTTTTTGTTGAAAAATGAATCAATAGTTCTCATTTTCGCATTTTCGGGTATCAACTCATTTTGTTTTTTAAAAATGAACCACTAATTTAAAATCGAACATTTTCGGGTATATTGATTCATTTTAAATTAATGGTTCATTTTTAAAAAACGAAATTAGTTGATACCCGAAAATGCAAAAACGAGAACTATTGATTTATTTTTCGAAAAAAAAAACCCAAATGAATAAGAGTGACATTTTTTGAGTGATGAGATACTAAAATGTTCCTACATGGCTACATCTACTATAAATCAGGAAGGCACACCTCTATTGCCTCGTATTATGTTTAAAATAATATTGTTTGATTTTTGAATGGGTGTATTGAGTAAACAATATACGTATTTATAGAGAAATTCAAACGTATTTGAAATTGTGCATGGGAGGGAATACAACACGGGTTACTAAATTAATACAGCTGCTTGAAATTTTGAATTTCGAAATTAAAATTCGTTAAGTGGAAGTAATTGTTGATAAACAAAGCAGATCATTCGGGAATAATTGTTGGGTTTTGTTTCCGGAAGCCCTTAGGGTTTTCTTTAATATAGTTCTACATGTATATCTTATTTGTACATTGAATTAAAATTCAGAGATCAACATAAATTCAGGAAGAGAGAGAGTGTTAGTTATGATTTTAGTAAAACTCATAAAGCATGTCTCTAAATTTTTGAATAAGAGGATACACTACAAGCTTACGTAAAATTTTCGAGTCAATCTTTATGTGATATATGGTGATAGGTTATATAGACGGAATATAGGTTACAAAGTTTGATTGTAATTATTATTATTATTATCAATTTTCAGTTACATGACAAATGATAAGGTTATAAAGCAATTAATAATGCATTAAAAATTATTGAATCATTTAGGAAATGAAATATTTAGGTTACGAAGCAATAATGTGAGACCATTTTATGGAATAATTTAATAAGATATAATAGTATTTATTATTCATATTGACTGAAGGGTAAAATTGTCAATTGTATTGTCCCCTTTTAAGGGAATTAAGACTTTTAGCCCAAATAGTTTATTAATTAGTATGATAATCAATAATTGTTTGATACAATTGTTTATTTTGAATTTTGAATTTTGATGAAAATATGAGGGAAATTGTTATCATTTCCATAATTGACTATATCAGAATCATCAATCAATATCAATATTTAATATATTCATATTCATATTAATAATAATTAAATTAAATGATAATTCTTACGACTGCAAGGAAAGTATGTATATACATATTAATAAATTAGTGTGAATCCCGTCCGATGTACGGCATCATAAGATATTATATACTAATATACAACATGTATAATACACGACAACGTTACTACCACGTCATATTAAATATTAGATTAGATGAAAAGATCAAGTACATAAATAAATGAGTCAATTATAGGACTTTATCAGCTCGATTAACAAATGAATTAGTCAAAAATATAATTCTTGATTAGCACCTATGACTTGTATATGCTTATAAAATAGTACTACATAGAAATGAATTTTGATAAAGTGTGCCCTAAGGGCAATGGTTTAGTTTACCTTATTTAAATTTAAAGTATTAGTTAAGTTCAAATTTTTCATGTTTATAATTGATCTTGAAAGAATCCAATTTGTTTATGAAATATTTGAGTAATAAATATATACAGGAAATGAGTGTTTAATAAATGTATGAAAAATAAATAAATAATGTTTAACCATTGCCCTAAGGGCACCATTTATCAAAAACCTATAGAAATATATAATTATGAGA
Organism: Gnaphalium uliginosum; assembly: GCA_963930675.1. NCBI lineage: Eukaryota > Viridiplantae > Streptophyta > Magnoliopsida > Asterales > Asteraceae > Gnaphalium > Gnaphalium uliginosum. The sequence continues at coordinate 31,877,111 of OZ005681.1, read as the reverse complement.
AGAGAGTTAATTAAATTACAATGAATTATTATGGATCACGTTAGCACATGAGAAGAGAGTTTATTAAATTATAGCATAGTTTCAAAGATGAGTCGTAACAAACAACTAAAATAAAAAGGTTAAACAATATAATATATTATCAAAATAAAAAAATTTGCGCTTAAAGTAATATACGGAGAGAACTACTACATTGAAAGAAGTAAGTGTATACATGTCTATATGTTGGATCACAAGACTAAAAATTTGAAATGTTGTTTTCCAACAATATATAGACTAAACAGTTAAAAACTGAATAAATAGCCTATCACATACTTGACAAGTTAATAAATAGAATAAATATTTTAATGATGGAGTAGATGAGATAAGTTGGTCTATTAAGTTGACACAAAAGATAATACTCCATTAACATCCAAAAGTCATATATGTTTTAAACTAAAATAATAGAAGATTGTACCGTTGTTAGTAATTCACTTGCACGATTCTTAACTTTAAAAGATGAATTTTTTGGAAAGACTTGCAACCTTTATGGCATAAAAATGGACGATTTTAACGAATTTGTTAACTTACAACCTCATATGAGTATTTAATTTTTTTAAAATCTCTTCATATATTGTTATAAAATTTTGTAACATTAAATAAATGATCAATTTTTTAACAATGATATACACATTCAACTTCTTTTCATTAATAGTTATGCTTTTGGTTACCTCATATTTAATATTGAATTGAATTACAGTATTATTTTATTCCACATGGCATGATAAATTGGAAGATGAAATGTGAACATGCCACATTGGATTTTAGACATTGAGAAGACTCCTAATAGGAGAGAGTAATACTCTCTTAGTTATATAGAGAGAAGATTTGTGTTAAATGGAGCATATGATAAGACAAATGAGTAAAGATATAACCATTAGCAAGGCAAATGAGACTTATTGCATAGTCAATATTTATAACCATCAATGGCTTAAATAAGATGGACTAACCAAAGGAAGTGTTAAATTTAAGAAGACTATCTATTTTTGTGTTTCTTATAATAGTAAAAAAAAAAAAAGAGAAAAGAGATTACTTCCTCCATGTTTATGTCATATAACAATTTCTCCCTTAAAATTCACTTGGCCCTTTTAGTTTGAATAATTTTAATTTTAGAGGAGGGTTTTATAGAATTAGATGTTACCGTAATAATGGTAGGATTGAATGTAAACCACTGGATTCATAGCTGCACAATGGCTAGATTGTAAATAAGACGAAGTTCAGTGGCAAGTGATAAAATTCAAAACCTGATAGTATTAAACGTGTGATACGCACGCGCTCTGTAGTTGGTTTCTTATCCCATTTGAATGTTTATCTATACGAACGAAATATTTATCTATACGTCACCGGAGATAATGCAGAAAGCTCGTTAGAGAGAACGGCGCAGATTACCCGGAAAAGACGATGCAACTTCGTCGCCGGAGAAGACAACCAAATTTCGTCATCGGAGAAGACGAAAAACGTCAGCTGGAGAAAACAACGTAGGACGGAGAAGGCGTAGTAAGTTGGCCAGAGTAGAACACATAAGTTGGCCGGAGAAGAAAGCATAAGTTGGCTGGAGAAACTGATGCTTTTTCCGGCAACGTCATGAAGTATTGGACTGGATCTGGATTTTTGACAGCGAGAAACCGAGAATTGTTTGTGAGAATTGAGATGTGTGAGTTGGGATTGACTCTCACATTCCTACCATTACTACACTAATTACAACTTGTATTTGAAACTGAACCTTTAATTTTATTAATACTAAACAACTTTTTTACAAAAAAAAAAAGTTTAGTATGATTTAACTGTACATTGTGCATTTTAACAAATCTAAGAAATGATTTAAAATTTATAATTTAACCAAAAATAAATAAATTAATAATATCATCTTTTTGTTATATAATTATTTTCATGCATCCTAAAAATTAATATCATCTTTACTGTTCATTATTTGTAAAAAATAAATACATTATCTATTATCCATTTTACTGTAAATTAAGTGTTGGTGCATAAATGTGTGTCAGTCAGTTGGTCAACGTACGTTTGTGTTTGTCAAAGTTAATTAATCTAAGTATGTAAAGTGTTGAGTTTGTATGTTCGAGTCTGTAAACGAAATGTAAGTATAGAATATACACAATATACAGTTCGTGCGACACAGAGTCTGTGTCGCTATAGCGACACAAAGTTAGTGTCGCAATGGGCTGGGCCTGCGACATAGGGCTTGTGTCACAGGGTCCAGTAGGGTTTGTATAAATAGAGAGTTAGAATTTCGTTTTTAGGTTGATCAAACCCTAGAGAGAGATAGAGATACGGCAGAGAGTGTGAGAAGAAGAGAGTTTGTGATTTGTAATCGTTATTCTTCAAGTGTTAATATATACGAGAAGATTATAAAATCGTTGTGTTTGTGTTTCCGCCTTTCAATTGAGTCAAACGACAAGTCGAGATCCAAGAACAGGGAACCTAACAAGTGGTATCAGAGCTTTCGGGCGTTTGTTTGAAGATTTGATCGTTAATTGAAACGTTTTCGGTTTGATTTGCGGTGTTTTTGGTGATTGATCGTGATTTTCAAGTTTATTGGCTTGCATATTGCGTTTCTGAAAGTGTTTTTCTGGGTTTGTTCGACTGGTGACTTTTGAAATTCGTTAGGTTTTCGAATTTTACGAATTTGAAGGTTTAGGGTTTCTGAAATCGCCGTTTTGCGACACTAACCTCAGTGTCGCCATTAGGGTTTTTGCGACACTAGCTTGCGACACAGGTTTGCGACACTAGTCTGCGACACTAGAGTGCGACACAACCTGCGACACAATTTTGCTACACAGCCTGCGACTCTACTTTGCGACACTAACTTAGTGTCGCTAAAAAAAAAAGTCTTTTGACGGGAAATTCTTCGCATTATCAAATTTTGTTCTTAAGCTTAAAAGTTCTTAACTTTTGTCTTAAAAAAGTTTCGTTTTACTCGGGCAGTTTTCGATATTTTCGAATCAAATTTTGGAGGGAAAAGTCATAAAGGCTAAATTTGAAAACTCGTCATTCAATATCTGGGTTTTTTGTGATTTGGTAAATTTCTGGTTTAAGAATATCTCTTCAAATCTTTAGTCAATTATTAAAACATAACAATGAGATCGGTAGCACTAATAAACCTCCATTATTCACTGCCAATACTAATTATGTTGATTGGAGAATACGATTTGAGGGCTTCATCTCCTATAATGATCCTGATATGATGATTCCCTTGCTTGAACGATATATTCATCCTCTCGTTGATGGAGATTTCCCAGGAGTTGCTCCACAAAAATCAATTAGGTCTATGACTCCGGAAGAGAAGAAGTTATGGGATTTAGAACGAAAAACTCACTCCGCTTTAACAATGAGTTTAGCTACTGACGTAATGAGATTGTTTAAACATAATGACACTGCTTATGATCTTTGGCATGCCATTGAAAAGCGTTGTGGAGGTAACGAAAAATATAAAAGGAGTAAACTGGACCTCGTGAAGAAACAGTTTGAGTTGTTTGATATATTGCCAAATGAATCTCTTACTCAACTGTTTAATAGATACTCAAGGTTGGTTAATGAGTTATCTGAAGATGGAGTTATCCTAGCTACAGAGGATGTGAATAAGAAACTCTTAGGTGCTTTGCCTAAGAAATGAGATCAACGTGTAATGATGATGGAAGAACAAGAGGAGGTTATGGCACTGTCATTAGAAGATCTCATTGGGAGACTGCAAGCTTATGCACTTGACATGCAAAGAAAAGAAACTAAGTCAAGTGCCTCTGTTCAAGATCCTAGCTTGTATGGGGCTCAATCTCCTACTGATGAGAGAACTGGTGGGGTAGCTTTCTTGTCCGGTGTTACTTCAACATCTAATTCTGCTACAGGTGCTTCATCACAGGGAAGAGCATATTATTCTTCCAATACACCACCGACACCGGCTACTGAAGAAAATGCTGCTGTCTTCCAAGCTTTTCTCAGCGCTTATGACAGTTTGTTATCAAAGAAGACCAGTACCATTGATCTCACTGAAAGGGATTTTGAACAGATTGATCCTGATGATCTGGAAAGAATGGATATCAAGTGGAATATGGCTATGTTAACTAGAAGAGCCAAAAGGTACTTGCAGAGAACTGGGAGAAAGAACCTGAAAGACGGAACTGATGTAGGTTTGGGTTTCGACAAAAGCAAAGTGCGATGCTACAACTGTCAGAATTTTGGGCATGTTGCTAAAGAATGTGAGAAGGCCAAACAGCCCCCATCTGGCCTCACAAAGCCTTCTCCTTCTAAGCAACCTGTTACTACCGCTTCAAATGTCTTTCTAATGTTGAATGAAGAAGCATATGATTGGAGTGCATATGCTGATCCAAGCGATAATAAAGCTCTCATGGCTCACATCACGAGTAAACCTGAGGTACCTATTGAAGAGCCATTATCTTGTGTGTCGTGTATCAAATTAACTAACAAAGTTAACAGATACAGTGAGGATAATGAATGCCTTAAGTCTGAGTTAGAACAACTTAATAAGGCAAATAAAATTTTAAAAGAAAATGAAATGGCTTTTGATAAAAAACTAAATGCTGCTTTCGAAGAAAGAAAAGCACTTAGGGCCAAAAATTTTAGTCAGCAAGACGCAATGTGACAGTCCCGATTCAATTTAATAAACTTGTAACCTTGAACAAGCTGTGAATTATTATTGAGAAGTTGCGGAATCACACTCAATAATATTAGAAAGATCAAAGATAAATATTGAGAATAATAAATAACAAAACACAAGTATTAAATCCAAAGCTTCAATCTTATTAATATGAATAAGACGAATACACTTGTTGTATTAGGGTTTACACCTTGAAGCTGCGCTATCTTTTATTCACTATTTCGTATATAATCTAGGTTCTAAGGATCTCTATTTATAACACATAGAGTCCTGTACAATCTCCTATTATTATGGAATTAGATAACTTCCCTAACAGACTCATTCTTATCACAAAATCATAAACAGTGTTAACTACCACATTTGAACATTCAGTGGAAACAAACTTCCAACAGTGGTAACTGCTTCATTTATGATAGTCTAAGTACAAATGATACTAACAGTGTTAACCACTATAAAATACACTAACAGTTGTAATTACATAAACAGTGGTAACTACTTACAAAACTAACTATCAGTGTTAATCCTTGTAGCAGTTGTAACTTCAATTCTTCAAACAGTTGTAATCTTCACCATCAGTGTTAATCTTCAACCTTCAGTGGTAATCATTTGTTCACTTCAACTTTACATGATCAGTGGTAATTCCAAACCCAAATCAGTTTATCCTAACAATCTCCCCCTAAACTTAATCTGTCCTCTACAGCATTAAGTTTCTTCTGATTCTCCATTCTAAACTCTAGAAGATGCTTTCAAAACTATTTCTTTGCATTCTTTCCCAATTGTTCTTTCTTATGGATCTGATTTAAAATCATGTACACAAATTCTTTAGCAACATCATTACACACAGAAGAATGTAATTTTACTCCTCTTAAGCTCCTTAGCAAACTCATATTCAAATCATATTCTTTATCAGTCAACATGTATAAAATCTCACCATCATCTAATACAACTTGATGTACACCTGACATAGCAAAATAAATCCACATTTTTACTCCTTTGAATGTTCCTAAGTGAAATGGATATCTCTCTGGTTGAAACATCATCTTTATCCAATCCCATGTGATCCTCTCAATGATACTATCAAACCTTTTATCATCCAACTTCTTTTTCTTCCCTATCTCATACATTCTCACCACATCTACCCTGCTCAACTTCCTTAAAATCTCTTTCAATGTCCTCCCGAAAGACTCACTCCCATCAGCTCTAATAATCTTAATTTTCTCTTCTTTTTTAGGCATCAATAACTTAACCGTCATCCAATCAACAATCTCTGACCCATCTTGATTTATAGGATTTGCATCAACAGAATCTATAACTATCAATTCATTCAACTGTCTTTCATCTCTCTCCAAATCATTAACCACTTCTTCCACTGATTCTTTCTGTTCATTTTCCTCTTTTTCTTCCTGTTCTTTCTTTTTCTTCAACTCCTCTTCCTTCCTCTGATTTTCTTGATAAGGCACAAATATATCTCTTTCATATGCCCTGGCCATCTCTTGATATGTCATTTTCTTTAACACCCCAGCAGGGATTGTGCACTTCAACTTGTTATATAAGTCTCTTCTCTTCTGTGCAATGGTCATTGGCTTGCTTGCTTTCTTCATTCTTGCTTGCTCAGCCTTCTTCTTTTTAACTTGACCCACCAAATACTCAACAGATTCTTCTTTCTCCTTTCTTAACATCCACTCATCAAACCTATTCACTTCCTCCTTTGTCATCATAACAAATTTACCAGGCTCAACCTCAACTCTTATCAAACTAGCATCCATCTCAGCATTTAATTCAGCTTGTATCCTCTGTGCATATTCTTCATCATTTGCAGTAGCATCAGCAGGCACTTGCTTTGATTTCTTCTTCTGTTTTGGCTCTTCCACTAGCTTTCCCTTACCTTTATCTTTTGGGTCAATCTTAGGTAAATCTGCCCTTTGAAATGTAGGTGATGTAGCAGGTTCTCGGATTGTGAAACCAGACAAAGATGGTTGTGATGGTTTCTTCTTAGGAGTTTCAACCTTCCTTCCTGTTCCTAATTTCTTAGCTTTAATCTGTGGTACACTTTTCTTCCTGCTAAATTTCTCAGCAAACCTATCTGTAACAACCTTTTCAGTTGCAGCTATTACCTCAGGCATATTCACCTCTTCACCATCATCATCACCTCTTAATTCCTCTGTTCTTCCATCCAAATCAACTTCAACAGTGTCATCGTCCAAATTTATACTTGCAGTCCTTGACACTTCTTCTATAACCTCAGTCTTTTCAGACTCTGCCTTATCATCTATAACAGTTTCATCTACTGGTGTTGGTGGAGTGTGCACAAACTCATTGTCAACCTCCATCTCCATCTCCTCATTCACTCCATCACTCAGTTCATTCTCCCCCTTTTTGAATGCATAGAACTGTTTTTGCTTGGTGAGCAGGAACTGTCCTTTTGTACCTCTGCTTAGTGATGTAGTACCTTCTGCCTTTCTCCAAAACTAACCTTTTCAATTTCTCAATCTCCTCTTGTTGCTTCTTGATGACTTTCTTCTGCCTGACTACCTCAGTCCACATATACTCTATCATGGCCGTCAATTTTTCATAGTGACTACTAGCCTCATCACCATTAGGATGTGACTCCCTAGGTGAATCATTGGTAGAGTTACCATCTGACTCATGCCTAGCATGATCATCAAATGACCCTCTGTTCTTGGTACTGGGTCTACCAAAATCACCTTCTAGAGAAGGTTCATCTTCTGGTGTTGCCTCTGGTTGGGTCTTATTTATGTTACTTCTGTCCTGCTCTGCCATTGAGCCAGAAGCAGTAGAAGCAGCCCTCTCAGAATGGTCATCCCACTCCTTATCGACCACATGCTGTGTTGATTCATTGGACTGAGACATCTGAGCAGCAAGAGCCTCAGATGCCTGTGTTTTTGCCTTTTTGGCTTTAGCAGTGGTTGGATGTTGGGTCCCTTGTTTTCTTTTAATACCCCCAACTGTTGTGGGTTGAGAATTGATGGGTATTTCAATTCTCTCAGTAGAAGGTTCAGCTGTAGTGGGTGTGACTGCAGCTGTGGTGGAGGGTGCAGGAAGCATTGATGGAAACAATGCTGTAACCCTCCCAGAAAATTTGGAGTCTCTCTTCATATTAGAAAAAACTTTAGGTTTGTGAGAGAGAACACCAATGATGGTATCCTATGCAGGAAAATTTGGGATTTGTTCATTTAAAAATAACTGCACAAACCTAGGATACATCAAAAATTTTAATTTTGGTTGCTCAATATTCCTGAGCATACCAGAAAAAATTAGATTTGAAAAATTGTATCTTTGACCAGTGGCAAGACAAACAATTGCATAAGCAATGTTGCTTCCAAACTGTTCAAAAGATGACCGATTTGATGAGAGGCAGTGTAAAATAGTATGTATTAAAAACCTCCATTGATGGGAGAAAAGAGTCTTTTGAAATGTAAAAGTATCTAAAGGACCCTCATAACCCATCAAACGAAAATTATCATACAAAGTTTGATTAGTTAAAGAAGTGATACCTGCCTCATCATCGAGTTGTAAAGAAGCACGAACAGAGGCTTCAGTGATAACTACCCTGGTGTTGGCCACCATGGAGACTATGCTCTTAGTCCCCTGTTCGTCTTCGATTGTTACATTTACCCAAAAATCATTGATGTGATCTTTAGAGACTCTGGGTGATACAGTGAGGGCATGATGGATATGAGAAGCACGAAGGAAATCAATAATTTGGATGAAGTCCTGTGCCTCTTTGGGTTTCATCAGATAAGCAATCATATTATGATTCTGCCCTATTGCAAGAGAAGTGGAGGAGGAAGTGGAAGCCATTGTTGTACAATCGAAGTGAAATTGAAGGTTTAGATGGTGATTGAATGCTTAAGCGCAAGAGTTTAGGTAGGAATTGAGAGCGTATTGAAAGACGATAAGTGTTTGGGTTTATATACTGTTCAATTTAGGTCAGTGGAAAAATCCCCAATTTAACACTAACAGTGTTAACGAGTGAAAAGTATCACTAACAGTGGTAACGGAGAAATTGCACTAACAGTGATAACTGTCCAAACACTTAGGTTTCATGCGTTTGCCAATTTTATACTTAAGTAAGCTAGCAGTGCTAACTTGTATAAGCAGTACTAACCGACCAAGGCAGTCACAACTTAATACAAGCAGTACTAATAGTCTAGCAGTATTAAGTAAAGAAAGCAATGGTAATATCATCTACATAGATTTGAACTAGTAGGATATCATTCTTAATTCTTTTAGTGAACAAGGTTTTGTCAATTGCACCCCTTGTGAATCCATTCTTCAGCAGATACTCTGATAATGTGTCATACCAGGCTCTTGGTGCTTGATGTAAGCCATTGAGAGCCTTGTCCAGTCTTAACACTTTATTAGGGTAATTGGAATCTTTAAAGCCTGGAGGTTGGCATACATAAACTTCTTCTTGGATAGTGCAATACAAAAAGGCACTCTTCACATCCATTTGATAGACCTTAAACCCTTTGAATGAGGCATAGGCAAAGAACAGTCTGATAGCCTCAATCCTAGCCACAGGAGCAAAAACCTCATCATAGTCAATCCCTTCTTCCTGTGAGTACCCCTGTGCTACTAATCTAGCCTTATTCCTGATCACTATCCCTCTTTCATCTTTCTTGTTCCTGAACACCCATTTTGTGCCAATTGCTCTTTTGCCTTTGGGTAGATCCATCAAGGTCCATACTTTCTGTATTTTGAACTGAAGCAATTCCTCTTGCATAGCTTCAATCCAACTTGGATCCTTTAGAGCCTCTATTACCTTCTTTGGCTCCATCTGAGATATAAAGCAGGCATATAAAGAAGTGTGGAGTCCTTCTTCTGTTTCTTTGAGTTGCTGCCTTGTTTGAAGATGTGTGGCAACATCACCAATCACATTTTCTAGAGGATGATCCCTTTGAACATGATAATGTGATGTTGGTGACACTGGTATCTCAGATTCCAAGTTTGTTGTATTCACAACCATCTCATTTTCTTGTGCATCTGATGTGATTCTCTCCCTAAACTGTCTTGAAGGAGTGAAAATGTTATCTATGATTCTCTGTTCTACAACTGATAGATCAGTTAAATCTGTATCTGTGTTTTCCACACTTTCACTTTCACTTTCACTTTCACTTTCATCTCCATCTTCCTCCGATGCTGGCATATCTGGATCATCAGGCCAGTCAGTTGATGTTTTACCACTATCATTATCCTTTTGACTTGTTATGCCAGACTTTGAACCCTGTGTTGACTGCTGTGAAATGGAGTCAAATACTTCTGGTGGATCAGGTGACCAAACAGGAAATAAAACATATTCCTGTGTTTTGCTCTTCTGTGCAGTTGGTATGATTGTTGCTGAAGTACTTGTACCTGCATTTATACATGTACTTGATTGCACATTTGTATATCTAAAAGCATGGGTTAGTGCATCAATATCAAACAAAGAGTCTGGTCCTTTTCCTACAGCATTTTCAGTATATTCATTAAATGTTATATCCATTGACTCCTCTATGATTCTAGTCTTTTGGTTGAAAACTCTATAAGCCTTACTTTGAATAGAGTAACCAACAAAAAGACCTCCATCAGCCTTGCTTTCAAACTTTCCTAAGTGACTTCTGATATTTAAGATGGTACAAGGACACTCAAATGGTTTTAAGAAACTAACCAATGGTGTTCTCTTAAAGAACAGTTCATATGGTGTCTTGTTATGAGGCTTGACAACTAATACCCTATTTTGGACATAACAAGCAGTGCTAACTGCTTCTGCCCAAAAAGTCATAGGTAATTTAGAATCAGCTAACATAGTTCTTGCAGCCTCAATTAGTGTCCTATTTCTCCTCTCAGCTACTCCATTTTGTTGTGGAGTCCTAGGTGCACTAAATTCTCTCTTAATACCTTTGTTTTAACAGAATTTATCCATCTCTTGATTTTTAAACTCTGTGCCATTATCACTCCTAATGATTTTACTTTGAGATTCATTTGATTTTCAATGTTAGTTATAAATGATCTAAGTATTTCACCTGTTTCATCTTTTGTCCTAAGGAAGAATACCCAGCTGAATCTAGTATAATCATCAATTACTACTAAACAGTATAATTTCTTCCCTATACTGCTTATATTTGTTGGTCCAAACAAGTCCATATGTAGTAAGTGTAATAGTTAAAAGTTTATGTTCACAGTTTTGGACATAAAAGAAGACTTGTGTTCCTTGCCCTTTTGACAGGCAACACAATGATCATCACATGAATATACCTTTTCAGGTAAACCTCTAACAAGTTTGCTTTTGACAAGCTTATTAATGGTCTTGTAATTCATGTGACACATCCTTCTATGCCACAGTTCAGATTCATTCACAGTTGCTTTGCTTATAAGACAGTTTAATTCAGGTTGAGGTTCCATATTTGCTAAATCACACTTATATACATTATGCTTTCTAGGAATTCTCATTAAAGTCATATTTTCAGGTATTTTAAACCCCTTAGAAAGTATAAGGCATTCAGTGTCAGTAAAATGAACTGGGTTCTTTTTATCTGTGATTTGACTCACACTTAGCAAATTATACCTTAGTTGTTCAACAAAATACATCTTCAAAACTTATTGCTGTGCACTGTTCCTTTGCCTGTTATTTTCCCTCCTTTGGGATTGCTTCCAAATGCTACATATCCTCTATCAAAGGATTTGAAGTCATGCAGCATCTTCTTATCCCCAATCATGTGTCTTGAGCAACCACTGTCCATATGCCATAAGTTTGCTAGCTTGCTTTGCACATATAATTAAACAAGAAAATTAGTTTCTCTTGGGAACCCAAACCAATTTGGCTTTGGGTTTCCCATGTGCATTCACAAAGTCAACTTTCTGGAAGATCATTGATTATGATGCACAGTTGGTATTTGGACCTTTTGATTTATCAGATTTAATTGGTGTCCAAATCCAACTTATTTTAGGCTTAACAGTGGAAATTGATCTAACAGTTTTAACTGTTTTATCAAATTTACTAACAGTGTTAAAATAATTATCTGTTTTTGCCTTGTTATTGTTGGCTAAATTTCTAGTTAATACTGATGCAGTTGAAATAGCTGTAGCAGTTTTTAACTTATTAGCCTTAACATTTTTCTTCTTGGCAGTAGTAATATGATCAAGTTTTGATTTAAAATTATGTTTATTGATCATATCAGGTCCTATCCATGATTGTTTTCTAATCCTTTGAAGATTTTTTTGATTATAATAGCAATCATGTTGAAGATGATTGTTTCTGCCACATGTAAAGTAGGATTTCTCTTTTACCACTGTAAAATTGTTTCTCAACTTTTGTGAAACCATTTGGTTCCAATTTCTTTGATTTCCTCTGGGTTTTAATTGTTGACAAGGTGGTAATTGAGAGATTCTGGATTTACATTTACAGTTAGCACAGTTATTGTTCACAAATTTTAGATTAGCAGGTTTGTTAACTGTTTTAACTGAATTACTAATGTAACCTAGACCAGCTCTAGATTTATTAGTAGTAGATTTCATCTTTTCTAGATTACTCTTTATCTTTTCCTGAAATAATCTTTTACCCTCTTCTATTTTATCACTTTTAAGTTCTAAAATTAGACCAGTATTTGATTTCTTGCTACTCTCACATGATTTTTCAGAATTTAAACTATCAGTTGTTTCAGAATTAGAATTCTTATTGTTTTCAAATGAAAAATCCAGCTCATCTTCCTCAGTCCATTCCCTAATTTCAACCTTATCAAATTCAATTTCATTTTTCAAGTTAATAACTGGATTAACCTTTGTAACATCAACTGCTATTCCTTCCTTTAACTCATTTAAATTTAAATCAGTTTTAGGAGGAAAATAGTTGTTATTAAAAGGTGGGGAAACAGAATTATATCCTAAATCAGTTTTTAACTTATCATGAATTTGAGATTTGATAATTTGATTTACACTCTTAGAAGAATGTTCAAGATCACTTACTGTTAATTTTATATTGTCTCTTTCACATGTGACCTCTACTAATTTCTGATTCAGTGCTTCTGACTTATCTTTTAACACATCTCTCTCCCATCTGGCATACTTAAGATCATATTCATATTGAGTTACATTCTTTTCATATGCCTTAATTTGACTTTCTAGATTTTCTATGGCAGCAGTAGTGTGTCTACTTTTAATTTCACATTGCTTAAGTTCCTCACAAAATTTCATATTATAATCTCTATAGTGTTTAACAGTCTGTTTGCACACAGGAGAACATAATTTGATTTGTACCTCATAAGGAACATCTGATGACTTGTTTTCTTCAGCAATAGCCATTAAAGCTTGATTCTTCACTTCATGTTCTACTTGATCACTCCAATCAAAATCAAGTCCATCCTGTGAAATTAAGGCATTGGATGTACTTTCCTGTATTTGTACAGTCCTTCTCTGAATCCCATTGCTTTCTGTTCTCTGCCCATTCTGTTCTTGTCTTTGACTTCTGCATTCCCTTGCAAAGTGCCCCATTTTATGACAGTTGAAGCATTCTACCTTACTTTTATCAAACCAAGCAGCATCATTCCTTTGATTTGCAAAGTTATTCCTTCCAGTCCTTTGCATAAATCTTTTGGCTCTTTGAATAATCAAAGCAATTTGCCACTTAATATCCATCTCCTCCAGATCATCAACATTAATCTGCTCCAAATCTTTATTAGTAAGTGAAGAGTTCACATTACTAGCAAAGAAAGATTCCAGTATCTGATCATTTGATCTGCTTTGTGATGATCCAATTCCTGCAGTAACATAAGTAGACCCTTGTTGATTTGAATCAACTTGAGATCCACTTACTGACATAAAAGCAGCATTATGATTGTTTCCTAAAGCCTGCTTTTTGCTTTCAACTTCTGGCTCAAAATTTCTCAGATCATTATAGATATCCTCAAGCTCCTTCACTTCTAAATCTGCACTCTGTCTTAAACCTACTATGTAGATTGTCCATTCCTCACCTAATGATCTCAGAAACTTCCTGTTCAAATCATCTTTATCAATCTTTACCTTATGGTTCTCTAGGTCTCCAACTAGCTTTGAAAATTTGTCAAAGGTTTGAGTTAAAGTTTCTGTTTTTGCAGAATTGAAGTTCTCATATTGTTGCTTCAATAAAGATCTTTTGTTCTTCTTGGTGCTATCATTACCACCAAATCTCTTTTCAATAGCCTCCATGAGTACTTTGGCATCATTACAGGCTTCAAACCTTCTTTGGTACTCATTAGGAATTGATAGTAACAATGTGCTGAGGGCTTTAAATTCTATAGATCTGACTTTTCTTTCTGCATCAGTAGTTGGTGGTGGTCTCTGTTGCTTGACACCATCACCATCTACACTGGAGGACCATTAACCACAACTTTCCACATCTGATAATCTGTGAGAAGCATATATTGTTTGATTCTGATTTTCCACAGATCAAACTTATCAGGCCTGAGCATAGGGATTTTAGTGACCTGGATTCCTTCATTGCTTTCTGTTGCCATTGAATTCAATACTTAATCACAAACTACACCTTAAAAATCAATTTAATCTTAAATCCCAGATCATTCTGTATTCAAAGCTTTCCAAGCTCTGATACCACTTGACAGTCCCGATTCAATTCAATAAACTTGTAACCTTGAACAAGCTGTGAATTATTATTGAGAAGTTGCGGAATCACACTCAATAATATTATAAAGATCAAAGATAAATATTGAGAATAATAAATAACAAAACACAAGTATTAAATCCAAAGCTTCAATCTTATTAATATGAATAAGACGAATACACTTGTTGTATTAGGGTTTACACCTTGAAGCTGCGCTATCTTTTATTCACTATTTCGTATATAATCTAGGTTCTAAGGATCTCTATTTATAACACATAGAGTCCTGTACAATCTCCTATTATTATGGAATTAGATAACTTCCATAACAGACTCATTCTTATCACAAAATCATAAACAGTGTTAACTACCACATTTGAACATTCAGTGGAAATAAACTTCCAACAGTGGTAACTGCTTCATTTATGATAGTCTAAGTACAAATGATATTAACAGTGTTAACCACTATAAAATACACTAACAGTTGTAATTACATAAACAGTGGTAACTACTTACAAAACTAACTATCAGTGTTAATCCTTGTAGCAGTTGTAACTTCGATTCTTCAAACAGTTGTAATCTTCACCATCAGTGTTAATCTTCAACCTTCAGTAGTAATCACTTGTTCACTTCAACTTTACATGATCAGTGGTAATTCCAAACCCAAATTAGTTTATCCTAACACAATGGACAGTTATATGAATATGAAAAAGATTATGAAAAAGGAACTTGCTGACTCACAGGCTGAAGTAATTGAATTAAAAAGAAAGCTGTCTAATTTTTCAACATCCTCACTGGTCTTTGACGAGATCCTCCAATCGTAAAGGTCAGATACGAAGAGTAAGGCTGGTCTTGGTTACCACTATGTACCACCACCTTCTGACTATCTGCCAATGCCTTCAAAGGATGCAGCCAAAGACTTAGTACCTACCTTTTCAAAGATAGATACAAAATTTGTTGCTAAGTCAGTGTTTGATACAACACCGAATGTTAAAAAGCCTGAGTTTGTTAAGACTAAAGGTGTGCCTCCAGTTAATGTTGAAGAGATTGTTGAGGTAGAGGACTTAACTGAAGAGGCTGAGATTAAAATTGAAAAGGTTGATGTTAAACCCGAAAATCATATAATTACAAATGAATCTAAAAAGGTTTTTAATAATAAGGGTAAAAGCAAAGTTGACAATGAATCCAAAAAGATGAAAACTCAAAAGAAGGATTCAAATGAAAAGTCTAAGAATGACCAACCTTCAACATCTACCTGTCCAACTTTAGAGGCTTCTACATCAACATGTACGCATAAGTGTTCATGTTTAGTAAATTCCTCAACCTCCAAGCCTACCTCAGTAAATCTTCCATCGAAACAATTTGAGGGGAGTCACTTGAAAAGGCCGTATGTGGAAAGGCGTTCGTGTTATCGGTGTGGTCAACAGGGCCACATCATTAGGGATTGTCGGTTATTATCCCTAGAAAGGTTTGATAGAGGGATGCCAAGAACTTCATTATTTAGAAATTCTTTTCAAAAATCCTTTTCAAGGTGTGGTTCGTTTTCGCCTGTACCTAGTTGTGCATCCAACTCTCCAAAACCTATGGCTAGAGTAAACAAAGGAGTTCCCAGTAGACCTCAAGTCAAAAGGCACAACATTGTTGAAAACAAATCATCTAAACCTAAACAGGTTTGGAAACCTAAATCCACAAACGACACATCAATAAAATCAACTGAGTTTTTAAAATATCATAAACTCATTGATGTGATGGTTATGGATGAAAGTGGACAACCCAATCTATCAAGGCTTGGGTGTCTCATAAGTACTAATGTTTGTTTGTGGTGATGCAGTCAGGTTTTGATAGCTAATCCTTTTAGTGACCGTCGTCCAAACAGGCTTCTAATGGTCCTTATCCGAGACCGTCGTCCAAGAAGGCTTCGGGTATTCCTAAACCCTTGTCCTTGGGCAACCGCTTCGGGGCTCTATGTAGTGATGAGAAAGAGGATGTTCAAAGGAATAGAAAGGCCCAACCGGGGGAGGATAATGGAGATGGCCCAAGTCAGCCTTGTAAGCTTAAAGGGGCGGTTAATGGTAGCGGCTCGGATGTTGATGATTCTGAATCCGACATTGAGGAAACTTATGATGAGACGGCAGACTATATGAAACTTCCCAAGGGGGGGTCCTTTTCGGAGGGGGCAAGCACTCCCAAGGCCTCTACCTACCATGGTTAGTCTCGCATCATGGAATATTAGGGGTTTGAACCGTGCCCCCAAGCAAAAGGAGGTTCAGCAGGTGGTTAGTGAAAACAAGTTGTGCCTCTGTGCCATCTTGGAATCCCATGTTCATGTTTCTAATCTCACGCGTATCTGTTCTAAGGTTTTTAGGAGGTGGAGTTGGACGTCTAACTGCTCTAGGAGTGTTAGTGGCTCTCGCATTATTATTGGCTGGGATCCTGACCGGGTCGACCTTATGATCATTTCCTTCACGGATCAGGTTATGCACTGTCAGGTTCGGGTGCGGGATAGGGATCAGTCTTTCTACTGTTCTGTCATTTATGCGGGTAATGCTTATTCCCATAGAAGGGAGTTATGGGATAACCTTCGTCTGCATAGCAGATTTGTTGGAGCTAATCCCTGGACGCTATTGGGCGACTTTAATGCCATTCTTAATCTAGAAGATTCTTCCGCTGGTTCTTCCAGGCGCTCTACCTCCATGCGCGAGTTCAGGGAATGTGTGGAGGATATTGGGATTGTTGATGTGCAGGCCTCGGGGCTCCACTTCACTTGGAATCAGCGACCTCAGTCGGCCTCAGGTATCTTGAGGAAGATTGATCGCATCATGTGTAATGGAGAGTTCTTGGATGCCTTCCCTGGGGCCCGTGCTTTATTCCAGCCCTACAGAATCTCTGATCACTCTCCTGCCGTTCTCTCTCTTCCCGTGATTCAAAAGCCTCGGGTTAAACCCTTCAAATTCTATAATCTGCTTGCTCATAAGCCTGAATTTAAAGATATTGTAATTGATGCGTGGAAGGAGGAAATTGTGGGACATGCTATGTTTCGGATTACTTCAAGGTTGAAGAGACTGAAGAAGCCCCTTGCCGCGTTAATGAGGGATCAGGGTGACCTCCATAAGAAGGTTGTTAAACTTCGCGCTGAATTGGACGAAGTTCAGAAAGCTCTTGACTCTAATCCCGACTCTGCTGCGCTGAGAGAGGAGGAGAGTATCTTCCTTCGTGCTTTTAATGCGGCGGTCATTGATGAAGAACGATTCGTGAAGCAGAAAGCAAAGATTGAATGGCTTCGGGTGGGGGATTGCAACTCTAAATTTTTTCATAACGTGGTTAAGGAAAAAGCGAATAGGGGTCGGATTGAACGAGTGCATGACTTGAATAATGTAGTCCATGAGGGAGACTTGGTGCCTATGATCTTTGTTGACCACTACCAGAAATTTTTGGGCTGTGCTGGTGATGCTTTGCCGCTGGATAGCTCGGGGCTTTTCTCCCGCAAGCTCTTGAGATCTAAGGCTGACTTGATGATTCGTCCAGTTACTAAGGATGAAGTTCGGGTGGCCTTGTTTTCTATTGGTGACTGTAAGTCCCCGGGGCCAGATGGTTACTCGGCATCCTTCTTCAAACGGTCGTGGGACACTATTGGTGATGACTTGTTCTTTGCGGTCCGGGATTTCTTTGTTAATGGCCAGATTCTAAAAGAAATCAACCACACTATTATTGCCCTCATCCCGAAAATTTCCTCCCCTAGTCGGATTAATGATTTTCGGCCTATTTCCTTGTGTAATGTCTTGTATAAGTGCATCAGCAAGCTGATCACTAGTCGTATCAAGGATGGGCTGGAGGATATTGTGAGCGACAATCAGTCTGCCTTCATTCCTGGCAGGAGTATCTCAGATAACATCCTCTTAACCCAGGAGCTTATGAGACGTTACCACCTTAATCATGGTGCTGCTCGCTGTGCTTTTAAGATTGACATTCAGAAAGCTTACGATACTGTGGATTGGGGTTTTCTCAGGACTATCCTTCATGGCTTTGGCTTCCACCCGGTTATGGTGAATCTGATCATGACTTGTGTGTCTAGCACGTCCTACTCCCTAAGTATTAATGGAGGTGTGCATGGGTTCTTTAAAGGAAAACGAGGTCTGCGGCAAGGGGATCCAATGTCTCCTTATATCTTTACTCTAGTGATGGAGGTGCTGACCCTTCTTATCCAGAGGAAGGTAGACGGCTCTACCTCCTTTAAGTACCATGCGAAGTGTGAAAATCTAGGGCTTGTTAACCTGTGTTTTGCAGATGACTTGTTTCTCTTTGCGCATGGTGATTTGGAATCTGCTACGGTTCTTCATTCAGCACTAAAGGAATTTAAGGAAGTCTCGGGCCTGATCCCTAGTATCCCGAAGAGTACTGCTTTCTTTTGTAATGTCCTCGACAATGTGCGGCAAAGTATCCTCCACATCATGCCTTTTGAGGAAGGCACCCTTCCGGTTCGTTATCTCGGGGTTCCTCTCATCTCCTCTAGGCTTGTCAAATCTGACTGCAAAGTTCTGGTGGAGAAGGTTCAGAATAGGATCGGGGATTGGAAGAATAAGGCTCTCTCATTTGCTGGTCGTGTCCAATTAATCTCCTCTGTTCTCACATCTCTTCATGGATATTGGGCATCTATGTTTATTCTTCATGCCTCTATTATTGATGATATTGAGAAGCTTATGAGGGGCTTCTTGTGGTGTCAAGGCCCAATGAAGGCTGGTAAAGCTAAGGTGGCATGGGATGACGTATGCCATCCAAAGTGTGAAGGTGGTTTGGGGATCCGTCGCTTGAGTGAATGGAATATCTCTCTCATGGCCAACCACATTTGGAGTATCCTCTCAAGAAAGAATTCCATCTGGGTCAGATGGGTGTATGCTTACAAACTTCGTGACCGCAGCTTCTGGGATGTCCCTGCTCAGAGTAGTATGAGCTGGGGTTGGCGAAGTCTCCTACGTATCAGGGAGGTCGTCCGGCCGTATTGCTGGTATAAGATTGGTAATGGGAGGTCTGTGTCGGTGTGGTATGACACGTGGTGTCACCAATGTCCCATTGCCCGCATCCTTTCCAGCCTCCGTGATATTACTCGCTCGGGTTTCTCAATTTCTGATTCTGTTGCTGATCTCATTGACGGTGACTCTTGGAGATGGCCGGCCGAATGGCGTCAAAGGTACCCTTATCTTTCTCAGATTGAGGTCCCTACTCTTTCCTCTCTGCCTGATAAGCTTCTGTGGCGCGACTCGGCAGGAGAGTTTCTCGAGTTTCAGGCTAGTCAAGTTTGGGAATCCATTCGGCCTAGAGGTAGCGTGGTGGACTGGGCTCCTGTTGTGTGGTTTTCTTCTTGCATTCCTAGGCATTTTTTTCACCTGTGGCTTGTTTTAAGAGGCAGACTGAAGACCCAAGACCGTATGAGGCAATGGGATGTTGGCCCTTCGGTTGACTTAGCCCTGCTGCGTTGCCAGCTGTGTGGTTCTTGCCAGGACTCTCATGCTCACCTGTTCTTTGAATGCTCATTCTCCTCCCAGGTTTGGTTTAGGGTTATTAATCATGCGAAGTTGCAGGTTATGTCTGACTGTCTTGAAGTTCTTATGCCCTCCTTCCTATCTGCCA
Organism: Gnaphalium uliginosum; assembly: GCA_963930675.1. NCBI lineage: Eukaryota > Viridiplantae > Streptophyta > Magnoliopsida > Asterales > Asteraceae > Gnaphalium > Gnaphalium uliginosum. The sequence continues at coordinate 31,857,228 of OZ005681.1, read as the reverse complement.
CAAGCCCGAAAAACATTGACCATGTGGTCGCCCGTCTGGTGCTGGCGGCATCAACGTACTTCATTTGGCAAGAACGGAACTTTCGTCTTTTTGACAAAGGCAAAAGGTCCTTTAAGGAGGTGGCTGACGCAATCATCAATACGATAAGGTTAAAGCTGGTTTCCTTTCCCTTCAAACCCTCGTTTCGTGCTCTCCGCACTATGGAGAGATGGAAGATCCCGAAAGGGGTGAGTCCTTCGACAAGTTAATCCTTTCTTCATGCGGACGCAGTGGTTTATTGCTTGGCTAGAGCCTTGTTGTTGTTGTTGTTGCCTCATGGTTGTGTGGCCTCATAGTTGGGCTTTGCTGGTTGTCATACTCAAGGCCTGTCTTGTGTATGCACTTAGTCTTTCCGTATGTTAGATTAAGTCAATGTGGTTCTACCACATTCTTTGTACTTGTACTGATTATCATTTTATTCTAATAATATTTGCCGGGGTATTTTCCCCTTTATCAAATACAGACCTGGGTTCAATTAATATATTTTTTGAAAGGACATAGGTACGTAGTCTGTCTTAAGTTACAGACAAATATTACGTATCCGTGGTAATCTTGCAAATTTATAGTATTGTATATATATGCAAGAAAATCTATAAATAGATTACCTAGTACTGGTTTGTGTTAAACTATGGTACTCTGTTGTACGAAAGTACAGACCTGTACCCTCTAGTTTAATTGTTCAGACTGGTGTTTGTTCAACCCGAACCAATGTTTATGTGACTTTGTTGTACGTTGTACAGACCTGTCACCTCTAAGCTTGGTTCTAAAGATATTACTATGTTACTATTTTTTATATGGAAAATACTAACATGTTTTAATTTCAAATGTATATCTTAAATATATTTTATATCAAATAATATGCATACTCATAATAAGATCAAAGGACTATTAAAAGTTCCTTAACATAAGTATGAAATGTTTAGGTGGACAACAATATCGATAATCATTTTGATCTAATTTTTGGAAAAACTGCTTTAAAATATGTCACGTAAATTTCAAGTGGACAAATATACTGATAATCGAAATAACACTTACTATTTCCTAACAATTGCTTGTTATCCTGATATGATCCCTAACCAGACCAAAACAATTATGTCCCCAAAAAGATTGTTTATTTATTGCTTTCAGTATTTTAATTCTGTCTTATAAAGAAAATTACAAAAATATTTTAATTCTGAGTTATTTTATTCAAGTTACATATCATACTCATATTCAAAAGATACGAATTGACGAGCGTTCTCCAAAGACTATGAAGATAAATACTATTGGAGAAGCTATTGATGAAAGAGATGATGGTCACTGAAGTTGAAGATCTAATTAGATGTCAGTCACATGAAACTGAACATCAAGATTTCTGAAGACCAAGCTATCTCAATGGGGGAGTTTGTTGGTGAAGACTAATTGAAGACTTATTTGACCAAGCTGCTGACATGGGGGAGTTTGTTGGTGCATAAATGTGTGTCAGTCAGTTGGTCAACGTTTATGCCTGTCAAAGTTAATTAATCTAAGTATGTGAAGTGTTGAGTTTGTATGTTCGAGTACGTAAACGAAATGTAAGTATAGAATATACACAATATACTGTTCGTGCGACACAGAGCCTGTGTCGCTATAGCGACACAAAGTTAGTGTCGCAATGGGCTCGGCTGCGACATAGGGCTTGTGTCACAGGGTCCAGTAGGGTTTGTATAAGTAGAGAGTTAGAATTTCGTTTTTAGGTTGATCAAACCCTAGAGAGAGATAGAGATACGGCAGAGAGTGTGAGAAGAAGAGAGTTTGTGATTTGTAATCGTTATTCTTCAAGTGTTAATATATACGTGAAGATTATAAAATCATTGTGTTTGTGTTTACGTTTCGATTGCTTGATTGATTGTTTCCGCCTTTCAATTGAGTCAAACGATAAGTCGAAATCCAAGAACAGGGAACCTAACATTAAGGAAACATTAATTTAAAGCATGGTAACTGAAACGTATAGTAAACAATTTTAATTCAAATGTTAAAAATTGTCTTCATATTTTACGAAGTAGCTCTTTCCTGAGATGTCTTTCAAGCTGAAGAAGGAAGGGCGCTTTCCTTCGTTGAACACAAGACAGACGGGGACAAATCCAATCCCTTAATTCTTTGATCCCAATTCAATTGTTGTTTGATGTAATAATAGAGGTGTCAGGCTCAGACTCTGAGAAAGATGACATGCGGCTAGTCCCAACTCTTAGTCTCGTAGTCTCGGAAGCTGAATCAGTTGCAGGCTATAATGTAGAATATGCGCCGGATAGCATGCCAAAGAGTGCTCATGGCACGAAGGCGAAAGAAGTAGTCGTCAATTGCAATCAGTGCACAATGCAGATTATGCAATATTTTTTCTCTCAATTGATCAGCCTATCATTTGTAAAAAGCAATGATTAAAACGTTGAACAATTTGTTGGTTAACTATACATAATAGGATTGGCAATTTACATGTCGATGGACATTTTACCCACGTAGTTGACCAAATTCAATGATCGAAGTGGGTCCAACGGTACACGACAAACCAAATTCAATGGATTATTGCATGCTAATTCCGCTTGGTTTGATATTTTTTCTGATAATGGATTTGAAAAGTAAATACCATTCCTTCATGCTTAATAAACGTTTTTCTTTTGGAACAAATTATAATTAGTATAATACCCGGGCGTTATCCAAGTTAACCAGTAGCCTTATAGACGACTGAAATTACATAAAATCAAAGTTTTTTGATGTAACGAACGGTTAGGTTACACTCCCATTTAATTAATTTGTTGGGGCGAAGGAGAACCAAAAATCAACTTTTTCCAAAATTAATCAATCTAAATTGCCACCTACTATTAATATAAGGCACCATACATTTAGGACATAAATGAACATTAGGCATCTCTCTCACACTTTCAAGATGGAGCTTTATCTGTAGGTTGTGTATTGAACTTGTACTCCATCTTTTAGTTCTTCAACTGTAACAATATTGTTATCATCAATGCTGAGTTGATTATTTTGAGTGTCTCCTTTGTATATTCACTTTAACGATATTTCAGTAACTTCACCAATCTCTTTGCGATTAGAAAGGCTCATTAGAGAGCCTCTTCCGTTTAATCATCGCCTTCACCCACTCTTTTGGATATTCTTGTCAACATGATTCTTATTTCCCTGCTCACTACGTGTTTTATCTAATTCACTCGACTTCAAAACCTGGAAAGGGATGAACATAATACCATTAGAAACTGTTATAATTAATTTTGTTTAGTTTAATATCCGGGCGGTGCCACGGGAACACTTTATTTGGATGATTAAAGTGTTGTTTTTAAAAGCTATAAATATATAATTGAATATTATAAAAACAGAATGAAACTAAAGTATCTAAGAAAGTTTATTGAAATTCATTATGACAACAAAAATATAGATCCGATTGATAAAATATATAATGTCTACAGAAAACACATATGGAATTATAAACATGGTAGTAGTCATGAGCAAAGTATATCTTATGACATCATCCTCATGTAGTAATAACTTTAAATCGAGAGCATCAACTATTAGTTTTCTACAATTCTAATCTAATTAAGATTACTTAAATATACGACCAAGAGCCCTTAATCCCTTACCTCTTTGCACTTGCTCCATCTTCTTACACACATCTGCAACTTGATCCTCTTTTTCCGTCCTCCAGCCATTATAGTGACATAGTCGCCCAAATAGAGATAACTGAAGATAACCTGTAATAAGCTAGCCATGGGAAATAATTTTGCAAATGGGCAGAATATTAGTTACTTTGCAGTAAGTGTATGAATGCAAGAAGGTACATAGTGTATATACACAAAAAATAAGTATACAAAATAATCAGACCATCATAATGAATTTAAAAAGACAATTATAAGGCCCATACATATCTTGTGATCCAGCACTTTTTTAATCTATTCTGCTTCCATATTGCTTTTCATAGGTGTTATTGAAAGACCATGAACTATTACCCTTCAATAGTGCCAAAAGTATCCATTAATATCTTCGTGCTGCCATATATCTACATATAAAGATATTCTACTCAGTATACTCCAACACAGCAATATAGAACATGCAATCTGAGTTCCTAACTTGACTCTCCACTAATTCTATCGTCATACTGCCACATCCAAGTTTCAAAGGTATTCAAGATAAATCATTACTCCAAAGACTAATAGGATTATCATGTATCCTATACATCAACATGCATTTAATAATCATATATTCTGAACATATGTAAATAATAATGTCTACAAAGTGAAATTCATAAATGTTGAACGCACCATTAACTGACCAACTAAAATTCCCGGTTTGAAGGTTTTAAGACCTTTTCACCGAGGACAATTGAAAACTATTTCTCCCTTCTTCCCAATTTCTGCAAGGAAACGAATCAATTAGTTTTCCTTGAAGAAAATCAGTCCTATAAAAGCTACTTCCATATCCAGACAACATGAACATCTAAAATTACCAAAGAGCAAAAGAAAAAATGGCTTCTCGGGAATTAGGCATTTCATCGAATACCTGGTGGGAGGAAATATACGAGATCTGAACCATTTCTAACTCCTATTTGTTTGGGACAACAGTAAGGATAATTGGAAAGGTTTCTTATGAAAGGAGGTTATCGATTACGTTCATGTATGTAATAACTGCTACATCAATTGTTTCTTAATCGAAAAAAATTAAAACCCAGTTGTGCCATATTAACAACAGACTTCTAAATATTTTCATCAAATTGCACACACGTAATGTAATAGGGGAGATGGTTGTGTCGGTGCATGGCGGTTGTGGAGTGAATGGATTTGACAAAGAAATCACATGTTATATTAACCCGTAAAAATAGGGGAATTTCTAGGGCTGTGATTGGAGAACCGAAACACTAGCAGCGAACGATATGTATGGCTAAAATAAGCAAAAATTGACGTCAGTAAGGGCAGCAGCAGCCATTTTGGTTTATTGGATGTTATTTTGGGATAGAGGAAAGGAGTTTCAGATCGTGTACAGTAGTTTGAGAAGGCAGTTATGGACTGAATGGTTTTGAGTTTCGCCAATTAGTTCATGGGAAGCAGTTGGCAATGATGGATTTAAACTGCAAAAAAAAAAAAAAAAAAAAAAGGAAACAAAAGAAAATCTAACTGAAACTCTTAATGAAACACGGCTGAGATTTCAAGTCTCCGCGATCCAAAGTTTAGATTTAAAGTCAACAGACACGGCAGTTACAATAGGTAAATATGTAATAATTTAAAACGTAACGTATACATGTACTATGTACATGTATATCTAACATCTAACATCTAACATCTATATATTTCAAATTGTACATAACTTATACTCTAGCCTTAATAACGCATATCGTATTAGTGTATCAACACGATTACATATTATTAATAAAAGACTTTTTAATTTAAAACAGTGTATAATAACTAAAATGTGACGTATGTATAATGTTTATCATAAAAAGATGGTTGTATATCAAACAATTTTTTTTTTGTATGTATAGTCAAAGTGGACACTCACTACTAGAAAAAATTCATATTCCAACAGAAAATTTCCGTTGCTGAACAAGTAAATTCCGTTGCTAATATCCATCATCAACGGATTTATCAACACATAAGGGGTGTGACAAAAAGGTTCGTTGCTAATCGTATTTATCAACGGATTTTGTATTTCTTTAGTCTGTTGTTAAAACACCAACAAATATGTTGTGAATGATTAAAAATTGTCCGTTGATAATTCTATTAGCTGAGACCTAAAGTTCCGTTATTAAATTGGTAAACTACTAACGGTTATGCCTTGGATGACTGAAAATTGTCCGTTGGTAATTATGTACCCGAGACCTCAAGTTCCGTTGGTAAATCTATGACCACCAACATATATGCCGTTTGTGAATGTATAGCTTTCCGTTGCTAATATTGTTAGCCAAAACCTCTAGTTCCGTTGGTATATTTTATAAATTACCAACGATAAATTTTTAGATCTAACAACGAGTTTCATGTCTATGGTTGTTTGAAAACATCGTTTGCAACAAATGTTTACCGTTGGTATTTCACACGCAAACTCCGTTGGTGTTTTTGACATAGTGTTGATACATTATTGAGATTGTAAAAATAGCTTATTTAATTGAGTTTTAAATGTAAATATTAGACAAGCTTAGATTTAGGAATGTCTATAAATAGATGAGGTTAGTGAGGATAAAAAAAACCTTGTGAGAACCCTTGGGAAAACACTTGTGAATTAAGCTTTCATTTCAATAAAATAAAACACATAGTTAATGGTGTGATTAATGTTTTCTCATTCAATCTTTAAGCACATTCAAACATTAACACATACACACACTCATTGATTAGATTCGATATTCGATATACGTTTAAGGATATACGATCCTACAATTGGTATCAGAGCGGGTATTACGTTATCGAAAATTTACAGATCGAGATCGAATCAAGAAAAGTCAACTGTTCATCAAAAGTCAACTGAAAAGTCAATTGAAAAGTCAACTACTGGTGAATCGATTTCCAAATTCGACAATTCATTGATGTTATTGATAAATTGAGGTTACAGGTACGTTGTGTGAGAATCAAGAAACGTTTTTCACAGATTAATTTGAAAGAAACACACGGTTTTTACGATCGAATCATCAAAATTAGAAGCCTCTGTTCGTCACTGTTCTTCAACCAAATTCGAGGATTTTGTTGTTGTTATGAGAAATTGATGCTTCAGTTATGTTCTTTGATGATCACGAAACATTTTCGTCGGTTTAATTGATCATATTAAACAAGTTTCGCGGTTCAAATCTTCAAAAAATCAGAAACCCAGGAACTTTCTGTTCTTCATTTTTAAAGATCAAATTGATCAATTCGCAGATGTTTTTGATCCGATTCTGATTACAGAAACATTTATAAATGATCAATACATATTTTCATCGGATCAATTTCATCTTTAATCAAGATTACGTGAGTTTTTGATTTCAAGTTCGTCAACAGAGTAACTGTAAGTTGCGAACTTGTTTATGAGAATTTGATTGTGCGAACTTGTGTAACTAAGTTCGCATGTATTAAGTCCACTGGTTGCGAACTTATCTGAAATCCGAACTTAATTTGTTCCTGCGAACTTGTCTACTTGCGAACTTGTTAAAAGTGATTTCTGAGAACTTGTTCTTGCGAACTTGTCTGATTGCAAACTTATTTGATTCTTGATTTAGTGTCGCAAGAAATAAAAAAAAAAAAAATGTCGAACTGTTAAAAAATTATTTGATTCCTAATTTATCCAGGCGACACTTTTAGCGACGCTTTTCGTTGAAAAATTGTTGAATTACCAAATTTTGTTCTTAGGCTTATAATTGCATAACTTTAGTTTGGATAAAGTTTCGTCTAGGACATTTTTGAACGAAAATTTGGTGAGAAAATCGACACGGATTGCGCGTACTTGGATTTTTTGTGTGGAACAAGATGGGATTCGTGATTTTGATTTCTGGAAAAGTGGATTTAAGGATTTCATTGAACAAAAACATCCAGATTTGTTGATCTCAATTACTGAGCGGTACGAAGGACCGAAATATAACTGTTATTCGATTAAGCCATTTGCGTCAGTTGATGAAGAGAGACGATACTTCAAAAACAAGAAAGCAAAAGAAGTACTTATTGAGTACTTATCCAAACAAGTCGTCTCATATTGTGAAATGTATGACACGTCATATGATTTATGTAAAGGCATGTCGATCATGTTTGGACAACCTAATAATTTGAGATCGAATGGATTAGACGAAAAGATCAACGGAGAGTTGTTGATAAAACATGATAAGGGTAATTCTAATTCAGATTCTCTCACATGTTCAAACAGTGATAAGTTACATGAAAATCTCAAACATTATCAAGATCACAATCTAAGTTTGATAACTGATATTGAAAATCTCAAGCTTGCAAATCATGTTTTAAAATCGAATGAAAAATTTTATGAAGAAAAATCTAAAGTTTTGAATACCACTAATCAAGATTTGAAAATCACGATTTTAAACAAGCAAGCTGCGATTGACAATTATCTTACTAAGCTTGATACTGTGAACAAAGAATTGGGTGAAGCTAAGAGTGAGATTTTGAATTACAAGCGAAAACTTTCAAATTTCTCAGCCTCTTCTTTATTTTTGAATGAAATTATTCATGCTCAGAAAACGGATACGAAATCCAAAGCTGGCATTGGGTACCATTCAGTACCTCCACCTTTGAGTTATGTACAAATGCCAGTTAAGGATGGAATTAAGGATTTTATTCCAATAGCTTCCTCAGTTGTCAATTCGATTTCTGTCACTAACTCAGTTAAGCATGATGAGTTGGGTCTTGAATTAAAGAGAGCAAATGAGAAAATCACACTTCTTGAAGAGAAACTGAAAATTATTCAAAATGAGAATGTGACTTTAAAAGGTCAAGATGATTTGCGAAGAGTTGAAACGAATAAACTTCTTTTTCCCAATGAACCAAAAGGATTTTTGGTTTATCCACCAAGGGAAGGTTTGGGATTTGGTAAATATAATTCTGAAACTGAAGGATCTTTAGCAATTCCTACGGTTTATACTAAAGATTACTTTGGTCCTGAACTTCAAATGTCGTTCTTAACAAGTTCTAATGAAGCAAAAGAATTTGAGGACTTCAATCGAACAAGAACTGATAATGTACAACTTTCATTTAACTATGAGAAACTTAACGCAAGTTATGAAACTCGAGAGCTAACACTTTCGGACGAATACTTGCCAAGTTACTCAAGAGAGGAACTTGATCAAAACTTTGTTTTAGATCAAGTTGTTTCTCCAATATTATATGTTCCTCAATCAGTTTTAATCAAAAAGATTGATCAATGAAGATCACAATTGTCGCACCCCCAAATTATGATGCAGCGGAAGTCGGGTCGGGGCGCGACTAATCATGGATCATTACACAAAGTTAAGGCAAACGACTCTATATGAGACATTTTGAAAATAATACAAAGTAATTACATTAGTAGTCCAACCGTTTACATTAAGATTTGAGTTCGCGAATAGTTCAAGAGATTCTAATACATGACCAATGTTACAAAATAGTAATGCAAGAAAATCTCTGATGTTTATAAGCATGCGACTCGAGCTATCGTGTCCTGGGGTAGTCCTACTCCTGTTGTGAACCTGAGAATACATACTAAAACGGTCAACATAATGTTGATGAGTTCATAGGTTTGAAACAGTTATCAAAAGTTAGTAATAATCACAAGATTTCATCAGTGTTGCACGAATGCAAAAATAAAAGTATACTATTGCCATGAGTCTCACAGTTCGACGCTTAACCTAGTTTTTGCCTCGGGCAGACGTGTAATCCAATACACCTGTAACAGTCAAATATTAATGCGTCCGTGGGTCGGCTAGAGCGACTAGCCCGGACGGGGATGTCAATCCCCGATAGATCTATCCAATAATACTCGCGCTCATACGATTAACGAACTATGATAAGGTGAGGACTTTCAGTGGATTAAAGGTCTCATGCAATCCGTATAAGAGTTGTTTCAGTTACTTGTGATTATAATAAACAGTGTATGTAATCTCACCCCATAGTATAAAACAGTAAAAGTGGGGCTATGAGACTCACCTGAGTCTTGTAAGCGTGCGTTTAAGTTAATAAACGTTTGTCCAAAGTGTAACCTTCTGGCGCCTTAAACGCACAAAGTTATGTATGAGTGAATGTCTCAAAAGATCATTCATGCTAGTTGTCCACTCAACTAGTTTTGTCCAAGTGTTTGTTCATTGTTTGCGTTTAGAAAATATGTATGACCCGTTGGTGATGTTTTGTAATAATAATTCTCGAAGTCATTATTATTATGTTTGTTTCATTTTATACTTAATAGAGTATATGGGTTTCATATACGTAATAAGTTATATGTGAACGTCTGTTATTACGCGCGTACGGTACTTTGTGAAAACATATTTAGAATAAGTCTGTGTTATGCGACACAATGGTTGTGTCGCTATAGGTTGTTGCGACATGAGGGTAGTGTCGCTGATGGTGAAGTTAAGATAATTTTTGCGACATAAGCATTGGTGTCGCAGGTCATGATTTTTCATAAGTATGCGACACAAGTCATTGTGTCGCTAGTTTCAGCGACATCGGAATTAGTTGGCGACACAAGGCATATTGCGACATTAGGTTAGTACTGTTTGAAATTTAGCGACACAAGCGTTAATACGGTTAGTTGAATTATTGCGACACTAACTTAGTGTCGCAAGTTAGTACTGCTTTATGATTTTAGCGACACAAGCTTTGTGTCGCAGATTAGTACTGCTGTCGTTACGATTTAGCGACACAAGCCTTGTGTCGCAATAACTTCGGGCCTTCTGCGACACAGACGGGCTGTGATGTTTTTGATTTTTCGGGAACTTGCTCAAATGTGCTCGGTTTGACCCGAAACTTTTAGGGAAGTCTTAAATATGTTATTAGAGCTTAGAAAAGTCATCGTTACGTTCCGTGGTTGACCCGAAAGTGTCGTTTCATATTTATTGCAAAAACAGTCCATGAGTTTGTTTTCTTAGTTTTTGGGTTGTTTTCGGGGTTCGTTTTGACTAACCAAAGTTTCAAAGTGAGCTCCAAGAAAAATCATAGTTGTTCCTACATATCTTAGCTACTTCCAGTAAAAATTTCATAACTTTTGGTCAAGTATAGCTCACGAAATCGTTCAAGTATTAGACAAAGGTCCAGCAGGTCGATTTTTGGACCTTTGCTCAGTGTTTGGTTCATATCTCACGATTTACAAAGCTTCAGAAAAAGTGCGAGTACAATTTTGAAAGCTAACAGAAAAAGAAAACTTTTCCAAGTGGTTTCAGTCGATTTGGATTTGTAGATCTCGAGATATGCTTTCCCAAAGATGGTCGATTTTTCTGTCCAAAACGACAGTCCAGACACATAGTTTTGAAAAATCGTTTTCGTATATCAAATGACCTCAGAAAATCGTCAAACCACTTGGGTTCGAAAGTAGACTCCTTGAACTTGATTTTAGACTCAAGAATCGTTCGATTTGGTTAAGAAATGAGTTAGATATCTTGTGTCAAAGTCGGGTTAAGTTTTTGTCCGAAGGTTAATAGCTTTACCCGAAAGTTTTTAGCTTTATCTTTTGGTTTTCGGTTTAGATCTTGGACATAATTAGCATAAACGAACTCCTAACATGTTTATTAACATTATCCAAGGAAAATGAACAAGATTTGAAGAGATTCTTACAAGAAAAAGTCGATCTAAAGTCGAAATGGAGGAGAAAGGGCTGCTGCGACTTGGTCCAGGTTCTTTTGCTTGTTCTTCTTCTTCGTAGTGGTGTAAATGGTGTTGGTAGTGACTAGAGCTCTTGGAAGGGGCTGGGGTGTGTGGTGGTGTTGGTGGTTTAGGGCTGAGTTAGAGAAAAAAGAGTAGAGAATGGAGAGAGAATGAGGGAACAAGAACAAATGAGTGTGAAAAATGAAGTTTGAAAGGGTGTGAGGACATTTTAAGACAAGTAATGGGTTAAGGGGGTGTTGGGCCGATTTGGGCCTGGCTGGGCCGGCTTTGGGCTTGGCCCAATGTTGGTCCTCGGGCTCGTGACTTGCTTCTTGATTTCGTGTTGCGTTCCTCGGTCGGTTAAACGTTAATCGCGCGTTTTAGAATTTAATCGTTAATGTTTAGCTTTCGCGTTTTGTTTATGACACGGAAGTGTTATTTTAAATTGATAAAATGTTCTTAAATACTTCATTGAATCTTTTCAACATATTTGACGGGTTTCGTTCGGTGTTGAGTTCGATTCGCGCGTTTTCGTTGCGTACAACACGTTTTGTAGAAAACGTAAAACGTTTTAGATATTATCGTGATAATATAAGTTAAATAACAATTAATTGTCCTAATTATGTTATTTAATAAAAATGTTTTTCACCAACGTCCATATTTATTGCGTCGGATTCCATCCGATCGAATTTGCGTAATTTAAATTTAATTACGTACGTGCGTATAATACAATATACAAGGTGTTATCGTAATTAGTCCTATTTCACACTAATTACATGTAATAATGATCTATGATTAATCACTAATGACGGCCTAATTCGCCGGGTGTCACATTCTCCCCTTGTTAGAAGAATTTCGTCCCGAAATTAGTTTGCTGCCGTGGTCTGTGTGGTATCCGAGAATAGATGTGAGTATTTCTGTCGCATTTGGTCTTCCCGTTCCCAGGTGAATTCAGGGCCACGCCTAGAATTCCACCGGACCTTAACGATGGGAATACGACTCTGTTTTAAACGTTTGACCTCTCGGTCCATGATCTCAACGGGTTCCTCGACGAATTGAAGCTTGTCATCGATCTGAATTTCGTCGAGTGGAATGATAAGCGTCTCATCAGACAAGCATTTCTTAAGGTTAGAAATGTGAAAAGTGTTGTGCACGCTACTAAGTTCTTGAGGTAGCTGCAGTCGATATGCCACCGGACCAATCCTTTCCAGAATTTCAAACGGTCCGATGTACCTAGGGTTAAGATTTCCACGTTTACCAAAACGAATGACACCTTTCCAAGGTGACACTTTCAACAGTACCTTGTCCCCGACTTGAAACTCGAGGTGTTTGCGTCTCACGTCAGCATAGCTCTTCTGACGATCACGTGCGGCTTTCAGCCGGTTTTGGATACCTACGATTTTCTCAGTGGTTTCATGTATGATTTCGGGACCGGTGAGTTGGCTATCTCCCACTTCGGTCCAACAGATGGGTGAGCGACATTTTCGCCCATAGAGTGCCTCAAAAGGTGCAGCCATTATGCTGGCGTGGTAACTATTGTTGTACGAAAATTCGCACAGAGGCAAGTGATTTTCCCAATTCTTACCGAAGTCAACTACGCAAGCTCGTAGCATATCTTCTAGGGTCTGAATGGTTCGTTCGCTTTGGCCATCGGTTTGCGGGTGGTAGGCCGTACTCATATCCAGACGAGTGCCTAGTGATTTTTGTAAGGATTGCCAAAAGCGAGAGGTGAAACGGCTATCTCTATCTGAGATGATCGAGATGGGTATGCCGTGTCGAGCGACGATTTCTTTTATGTAGATGCGAGTCAAACGATCCATCTTGTCAGTTTCCTTGATTGCCAGGAAATGAGCAGTTTTGGTGAGACGGTCGACGATCACCCAAATGGTATCGCAACCGCTCGGTGTTTTTGGCAGTTTGGTGATGAAGTCCATGGAGATCTGCTCCCATTTCCATTGAGGTATTTCAGGTTGAGAAGAAAAGAAAATAAAAAGAAGAAAAGAAAAGAAAAATAGGTCCCAACAAATAAAGCTAAGTGCTTCAAAAGAATCATCAAGAAAAATCCGATAGAAGACAAATAGCTATCAAATCTCAGTTCCATTCTAAAATAAGTTTTTCATGATCTTAGAAGTTTTAAGATAAGCAAATCCCTTGCAACAAAAAAATCACCACTATCCATACCCCTTAACCCTCACTTATCACTACAACCCTCTTGAATGTCTTGAGATAATTAGCACCGTCCTCACCAAAGTGGTGGAGATCCGATTCTCGATCAAGCCTATGACGATGAGTGTTGCAAGACTGGCTTATCGAGCGATTTCATTGTCTAGAATGATAGGTAACCCGATACACTTTGAGTGAATTGAGTGACCACCTTTTGTGAGATCACCTGGTCATGTATACTCCAAGATCACGAGAGTTGGAAGTATGCCTAAGAAAGTTATTCTTGTTTATGAGAAGATCACTTTATCTCTCCTTATGTTCTTGAAATAACTTGCTTATATGAGGAAGTGGTAACTTTTGAGAATGTTTTAACTCACCCAAACCGATCATAAAATGTTTTCACGAGATACAAGACTGAGTTGTTGCTTGAGGACAAGCAACGGCTAAGTGTGGAATATTTGATGTAACGTAAAAAGTCATGTTTTTACGTACAGTATTCCTCACTATTTGAACTATTAATTAGTGAAAACATCTTAAATTAATGTTTATTTACTAAAAATCACTAAAGTAGTTCAAATATAGACGTTGCAACAAAAATCACTAAAAACGTTCAAATAACATGCAAAACGAAGCAAATAAACTTCACCTGATTCCTACACTTTTATTTACCCTATGAGATACACTTCCTACCTAATCTTATATGATTCCATAGGTGATTACAAGATTGGGGAATCAAGAATCAAGCAAAACGGATAAGGGACGGAGAAGATACGACATCTGAGATCAATCGAACGCATTCCAAGCACGTATGAGCTACACACATCCAAAATACATGATTTTGGTATCATTTGAAGCGTAACTGGATTTCAAGATCATAGGCGTAAGAATCAAGCCAAACGGACAAGAAATGAAGAAGATACGCGCGAAACAAGCAACGAACGAAGTACTGAACAATGGGTAAAGACCAAACGGCTTCAAGGATGCCGTATACGGCCCCTAGCATGCCATATACGGCCTCTAGGGTGCCGTATACGGCCCCCTTGGCCCTCCGGTGATGTAGTTTTTCAGTTATTTTGAGGTTCTGTGCTGTTCCGGGCTTGTATTTCGTGCTTTGGAGCTTGTACGGGGTTCTTGGGCCTTTGCCTATAAACAGGGGGCTCCCCCTCTTCATTCCATACACCTTTCACCTCATTCTCTCATTCACACTCTCTCTCACACACTCTTTCTCTCTCTAGGGTCTCTCTCTAGCTTCTCTCTCTAGAGTTAGCTAGTTAGGGTTAGTAGTCAGTTAGTTCTTGGTTAATATTTAAACAAGACTAACGGAGGGGCTTTTTTTGTAATATTGTAACGGAGTTAGCGTTTTTTTTCTCTTCGATTAAAAATCTCACAAGGTATACTTTCGTCAACTTTTTTTTCTCCGTTTTTGTATGTGATACCAGCAGGTAACACATGTGTTACCAACGAGTAACACATGTGTTACCAACGAGTACCACATGTGTTACTAATTTTGTACAATCATAAAAAAAAGTCATCGAAAGTATATCATGTGAAATGTCTAATCGAAGAGATAAAAATGTTGATTTTTATGGTACAATTTTTATAATTTTTCAATGAGTCATTCTTGAGATATTTCATTTTTAAAAACGTGAGGGGAAGTGGGTTTTGTGACACGTAGCGCATTCCTATTGGTTCCTCCATTCTCAATACTTTTGCCAACTAACCCCTAATGCCTAATGCCTTGTGAGATCTCTAATCGAAGAGAAAAAACCGCTGATTTTTATGGTACAATTTTTATGATTTTTCGACTAACCGTTTGGGAGATATTTAATTTTTAAAAACGTGGGGTAAAGTAGGTTTTGTGACACGTGCCGCGTTCTTATTGGTTCCTCCATTCTCACATAAAATTGATGTACTCATTTCAACTTTACTCTATTAACTTAAAGTTAATATCGAGACATATCTTAGGAATATTTAGTGATAACTATAAGTTATCCATATTTTTAAAAAATTATTTTATTTTTTTGCTAGTTTTGCTGCAACTTTATAGGTGAGTGGTGGTTTACATTTAATTAGGTTAAAATGTATTACAAAGATTTAAAATTCATATCAAATATATTACTCAAGTTATAAATAAATTATGAATTTAAATTCATCTTACATCTTACATTTTAGTAAATTACAAACAACAAAGTTCTTAATTACTTTTCAAAGTTGCTTAACATGAATTAACAGAGGCTATTTGATATCAATTATAAGATTTTAACACTTGACATAAAATGTTTATTTCAATAAATGTGTATACATAAGCATCATCGTATACACAAGCAATATATTTACAAAGAAAAAAAATCATACAGGAGTTCTCATGAAATAACTGAATAAAGTCACAAATTAACAGACCTGCAAAGAAACAATATGAAGCAGTAGATTTTTAGAAAAAATTAAAAAATCCCTCCAAGTCTTTAGCGACGAAAAAGTCGTGGCAGTAGATCTTTAGCGACGACGGTGAAAAAAAATACTTAATTCGTTTTCTATTTTATTTTATTTTATTCTATTTTATTTTTAAAGAAGTTAAATTTAAATAATACATAGATGTATTAAATGTATACTTAAGTGTAATTATATTTTAACGGAATGTTACTTTAATTTAACCTAAACCCTAAATTCTAAGTTGTAAATTTACTTAATTAACAATACAACATCTAGTCTTCTTTCACAACTTCAAATCTATATTTGCAAATCGACGCTTTATACGGATTAATGAAATAAGTGAATAATATGAAGCCTATGTTTTACTATGAAACTAGTGTCTTAGTATTTAATCGAGAGTAATCATTGAATTTCATTATCAATTATTGAACCCGACTTCGAACACTATTTAGTTCCAAAATAGTTATAATGTTCGTGAAACATTAACGTTAGTATAAACTCATCAATTGTATGACATATTCACTGTTATATCAGAACGGTATAGTTATTGCATATTATCTCCAATGATGTTGACCCCAAAAGAAAATTCTAGTTAGTGAAACCCTAAGGCGTTTACTACTAGTACGTTATAGACTTTATCTCGGCGAAGGTGTTTTCGACTATATTGGCGATCTTTAAGAAGATACATAAACTCTAAAACTAACGGGTAACAATGAGTACGAGTTAAGGCATCAACCGTCTTCAAACATTTGAATGATTCGGTTAAACCCTAAGGCGTCAACCCTATTCGAACATTCGAATGATACAAACCATAAGGCGTGACCCTCTTCGAACATTCGAATGATACAATCCCTAAGGCGTAACCCTCTTCGAACATTCAAATGATACAAACCCTAAGGCGTAATCCCCCTTCGAACATTCGAATGATACAAACCCTAAGGCGTAACCCCCTTCGAACATTCGAATGATACAAACCCTAAGGCGTAATCCCCTTCGAACATTCGAATGATACAAACCATAAGGCGTCAACCCGCAATATGTCTCCGTGATATAAAGAATAAGTTGTGGATGATACACTATCAATCGAAACTAATACATATTCAATATAAAGTTGTTTAACGAACCTTAGTTACCATACTTGTTCATCGAACCCTAAGACGTTTACACTCAATATATCTTTGTGATATAAAGAAAAGCTTGCATATGATATATTATCGGTCAACATAAGTAATTAACATAAAGTGTAAACATCATCGCATATATAGTCTAATAAACAAATTACTAGTTACATGATAAAAATACATGATTAATTCAATATATTTTTTTGTTAATTTGTTTATAAACTTGTCTATATAAAATTTTAAAAATTAATTAAAGACTATTCTAAATTTAATTCATTTACAATAATCTTTTATAAAATTTTGAATATATGATTTTTCTATAATGTTTTTTATATTAATTTAACTTTATAATTATAATTATAATATTTATTTATGGAGTAACTAAAGAGTATTTTATAATTTTATAATTTAGAATTATATTTTTATATAATATTATACCTACCGTCGTCGCTAAAGCTCTACAGGGACGACATTGTCGTCGCTTTTGATTTTCACGAAAAAATCGAAATTCCCACCATCGAAAGATTTTCCCGGTTTTTATTAGCGACGAGATGTCGTCTCAGTAGATTTTTTGCGATGACATTTGGGGCTTTAGCGACGAGCTTTGTGCGTCGCTAAAGCCCATTATTATTGTAGTGAGTGACATACCGTACATACCATGCATATATGTAAGTCCCTTCGTGTAAGGATCGATAACGAGGTTATCTACGGTATTAAGGTGCGGAATCCCTCAATACTAGTTATAGGGTCTATAACAAATTTTTTCGCAATATATTAGCGAATCAATTGTCTAATTGCTTCGTATCGATTATAACGAATGTTAACGATCAATACCTAGCCTTTAGAATGTTGGAGAAGTCTCTGGAATCGCAGGAGGTACCAGTGTCAGAATTGGCAAAACGTTTATTAGGTTTAAAACCTAATTTGCATATATAACCGTCTCGGTTCGCAGGTCACTGGGCTCTACGAACTGACTCAGTTCGCAGCCCATATTGGCCCTGCAAACTGACTCAGTTCGCAGGCCAATTTTGTCCTGCAAACTGACTCGGTTCGCGGTCAACCTTGGTCAACATTTTTCAGTATTTTGATATTTAACTCTAAAATGTTTACCAAGCAATATATTTCATTTACAATTCAAAACCAATGTACCAACTTGATTACAATTACCAAAAGTCTATTACAAGCTAGATCTGTTGTCACAAAGCATGTCTCAACAGACTCGCCCTTGACAATAGCTCTAGCGTCTTTAGGTCTTTTTCTTCAAGTTGTCTTTGGTAATCACTTATAAATATTACTACCCGCATATATCTTCAGCATTTCCTGACCCATAAAGGCACAAACACAAATAAAATATTAATAACATAAATTCTTTCATTGATTTCCCTAAATCAATCCAAGAATTTCCTTATTAATCCCTTTTGTGTATTTAATACCTATTATAAACACATTATATAAACTTATAAATCTTTTATTGATTACCCTGAATCAATCTAAGATTACAAAAGTCTTATAATATAAAATATACTTAGCAAACATTAATTAAATTTAAACATTAATGTATTGTGAACGAAAACGATCACTAAACATTCAAGTTTACAATTAATTAATAACGTAATTTCCAAGACTTAATTGAACAGTTATATTTCCATACTTAACTATCAATTATATCCTTAAATTATATATATCGTTTGCAAGTTATAACATATTGCATAATTAACTTGTCAAATAATAAATCTCAAGTCTAAAACTTATATCATTTTGACTTGTCATATAACATCTCAAGTCTAAATCTTATATAATTAATCTTATATCATTTTGACTTGTCATATAACATCTCAAGTCTAAATCTTATATAATTAATCTTATATCATTTTGACTTGTCATGAAGAATCTCATGTCTAAAATGCATAAGTCATAATAGAAAAGCTGACCGCCGATATCAATCAGGACACGCCGCACGACTATGTATAAGTCGGAAGACTTTCGATTATTATTCTACTTAACTTTCATTAATAATAACTTAAACTATTTCAAACATATTTAACTTGTAATTTAAAATCTCAAGTCGAATATATAAAAAAATACTTTTAAGTTACCAGAACCTCCTACACTAACAGACTCCCCCTTAATCATAGTTAGCTCACCAGTCGTTGAAGGACCAGTCGGCTCTCTATCTTTCTGTGAATCATAGTTAGCTCACCAGTCGTTGAAGGACCAGTCGGCTCTTTATCTTTCTGTGTGTTGGGATCATCATCTGTATCATCACGTCTCTTTTTCAGTAATTCATCATCTTTGCATGTCTCATGTCATCTCTTCTTTATGAATTCATCTTCTTTATGCATTTCATTATATATCAAAATCTCCCCCTGAGACGACTTGCCCTTCAACACATTGGTGACAAGGATTTGCAATCGATCAATACTCGTATCTCTAACCTTCTCTGAGGCTTCAGATACCTGAGCAGTCGAACGTTGCGCCGTAGGCCTAGCCTGCGTCGGTTGTGTATCTTGAGCAACTGTTATAGAAATATCTATCTCAGTCTCGCATGCAGAACTCACACCATATAGCAAAGAATAATTGATGAATTGTAGGAAAACTTATCGAACATTAATTAATTTTAAACTTTTATGTATTGTGAACAAAGATGATCACCAAACATCCAAGTTTACTATTAATTAATAACTTAATTTACTGAACTTAATTGAACGATTAAGTATATGTGACATAATTTTCAATTATATTCTTTAAATTATATACAGTTCGTAAGTCCTGGTAGATAATCTGAAAAATCATACCACCGATGGAAAATCAGAACACGCCGCACGACTACATAAGAGTCGGAAGTCTTTCGATATGAAAGGACAGAATTCGTATATTATATGTATTTAACTTATAACCATAGGTCCTTAAGTCGAAACATATAACAGATAATTAATAGTCGCAACTTGTAATTTATTTGTAACCAAAAAGATCTCAAATCGAAAACAAGTCTAACATGTTAAAGTCGTAGAGTTATACATATTTAACTTATAAACGTAAGTTCTTAAGTCTAAACGTATAACAAATAAATAAAATGTGCAACTCATAATTTATTTGTAAACATAGAGTTCGCAAATCGAAAACGAGTCTACTAAATTCGTAATCTGAATATTGACCAAGTCAAACGTTCAGTTCGCAAATCAAGGTTGTTTCAGTTCGCTATAGTAAACAAAAGTCAACACGACTAAGTTCGTTATAGTCAACAAAAGTCAACAAGTAAATTCGCTTCGCAGTCAACGGAAGTCAACTTGTTAAGTTCGCTTCGCAGTCAACGGAAGTCAACTTGTTCAGTTCGCTTCGCAGGTCAACCAAAGTCAACAAATTTAGTTCGCTAAGGTCAACCCGAAGTCAATTTTCTCACTTCGCAATAACGGGCTGCGAAGTTTCGGTTCGCAGAAATTCGTCTCGCAGGGGTGTTTGGAAAGTGAGAGATGGACTTGTTGACTTGTCCTTTTATATTCCAAGCTCGATTCGCAAGTTTGACTGGTCAACTTCGCAACTTTGACCAAAAATGCGAATTTAGCTTTAAATATAAATTGACGTTATTAATATTTTTACTACTCAACATTTAAAACATTCCATTGCGTTTTTGTCACATTTATTCGATATGGAATGATAAATTTCAGTTTAACTTAATTCCAAAGGATAAACACAAACAAAAATAAAAAACGTAATAAATAAATAATCAAACTAATGAGTGGTATCAAGTACCATTTTATTAAATAAGATAAACAATACATATTTTTGGCGTTAAGGATTTATCTGCTTAGGGATCATATTAGGGAAAATACGTTGTACCTTATCATTTATTAACAAGTCTAAGAAGATTGTTAGTATACAGCCTCATGAAATTCACAATAAGTGACAGAAAAATTACAACTTAACCATTTATCAACTTATATTTATAAGATTATAACTTGATAACCTTTATCCACATGAAATAACACGTTCTTTGAACACACTTTTATATTAATGAGAACGAATTATTCACTAAAGTGAACGTTCATTGGTCATCGACGGTTCAAGACGATTACCGATATAAACAACTTATACAATGATTTCCAAGCAAACCTTTATTGTTAGTATGCATATTAACTAGTGTGTTCCAATATACGACATACTGAGAAATCGAGTATAACACATAACACTGTATCTTTTATATTCAAGGTAGAGGTTACTAAATGATACACTTTTCGTAACATATAACATATCCTTGAGTAATTTTAAGGCTTGACAAACATCAAACATATTTTGAAGATACTAGTGGTTCTAGATCTGTACGTAGTACAACAGAAGATCCCTAAGTATGAGCAAAATAAGTTTGAGACCATTGGCAAAACTAAAGGTTTCAGGTCTGTACTTAGTACAACAAAGTCACCAGTAGTTTTGCAAATAGCCATTTTTCTAACTATTTGTCTGTTCATATTTTCATAGTTTCTTGATAACAGTGTATGGCTCTACTATCATTCACAAATTAAGACTTATGTCATACATCATATAGTAGTTCACACTAGATAACACACATGAGAATTAATGCTTATTAAATGCTCAGAAATCATAGCATAATTTGCCTACCAGTACATCATTTAATGAATCCGCCTAGACTTAATGTTATTCTTAGCAAAGTATAACGTGTGGATAAATGTGTATAATAAAATAAATATAAGTAAAGTCCTGGTTGTAAAGATGTAACGTTAATGTGACTTACAGGAATCTACTAACACATCTAACTTAAGACTTATAATTATTATTGTTAAGCTTATTCTCTTAATGTACTATCATTTCCCAGCAGATAAAAGCTTAAACATTTTCTAAAAGAAACATACTTTTGTTCTTTTATCAGAGGCGATTCCCCTCAGGTAACAAGCAAATGAATGCCATACGCCTTCCCCCCCACCCCTTTTTTTTTTCTTTTTTTAATATAAGACATAAAAATAAAACTTGCTAACTATTACATACTCCTTTGGAAGACTAGTTATTCTGGATTCCTCATTCCGTTTAGTTGAACTAATGTCTCAAAACGCGCCCTGTCGAAAGCTTTAGTGTATAGGTCTGCCAAGTTGTTAGAAGAGGCAACTTTGACTAACCTAATAAGCTTCTTCTCGGCACAATCCCAAATAAAATGATGACGAATATCAATGTGTTTCGTCTTGCTGTGCTTTACCGGATTATTGGTTATAGAGATCGTCGATTCATTATCGATCATCATAGGAGTAACAGTAAAATTCAACCCATAATCCCTTAGTTGTTGCTGAACCCACAACACTTGAGAACAACAGCTGCCAGCTGCAACATACTCAGCTTCACATGTGGAAATGGCTACTGAGCTTTGCTTCTTGCACTGCCAAGACACGAGTCTACCTCGTAGGAATTGACATCCTTCGGTCGTAGACTTTCTATTTTGATTGCATCCTCCATAATCCGAATCAGTATAAGCAACGAAATCTTAGTCTCCTTCAATTGGATACCAGAGTCCCAGCTTTGGTTTCCCTTTGAGGTAACGAAAGATCCGTTTAACAGCTTGCATATGTGACTCATTCGGATTAGCCTGATATCTTGCGCAAATACAAACAGCAAACATAATGTCAGGCCTAGATGCAGTCAGATACATTAGTGATCCAATCATAGCCCTATATTGAGTAGGATCTACA
The DNA here is from genome assembly GCA_963930675.1 of Gnaphalium uliginosum. Classification (NCBI taxonomy): domain Eukaryota; kingdom Viridiplantae; phylum Streptophyta; class Magnoliopsida; order Asterales; family Asteraceae; genus Gnaphalium; species Gnaphalium uliginosum. Next base: position 31,834,527 of record OZ005681.1, on the reverse strand, counting down.
TCCTGATCACTCGATGTATCGGGACCGAATCCGTGATTTTCTGGAATAGGAGTCTTGTAGATACGAGATTCATCCATCTTGAAACGTTCTAATAGCTTATGTGTATATTTAGACTGATGAATAAAGAATCCATCTTTCTTTGGGTCAACTTGTAACCCTAAGAAAAAGTTCAACTCTCCCATAGCAGACATCTCAAACTTTCCCTTCATAACTTGCTCAAACTCTTGACACATCTTTTCGTCAGATGACCCAAAGATAATGTCATCAACATATACTTGAACAAACATAAAGTTCTGCTTCTTCCATTTCACAAAAAGTGTACTATCAATTCTTCCTCTTGTAAAGCCATTCTCAAGAAGATAAGTTGATAGTGTTTCATACCACGCTCTTGGTGCTTGATGTAATCCATACAGAGCCTTATCAAGACGATATACTCTATTTGGATACTTTGGATCAGTAAACCCTGGTGGTTGAGAAACATACATCGTTTCCTTGAACTTGCCATACAAGAAGGCACTCTTAACATCCAGCTGATAAACTTTCATTTTCTTTGAAGCTGCAAATGCTAAGAACAACCGAATTGCCTCAAGCCTAGCCAAAAGTGCAAACACCTCATTGTAATCAATTCCTTCTTCTTGATTGAAACCTTGAACGACTAGAAGAGCTTTATTGCGAATCACGATTCGCCGATCGTCTTTCTTACACTTAAAGACCCATCTAGTGCCAATTGGATATTCACCACTTGGTAAATCAACCAACTCCCAAACTTGCAGTTTTGAGAACTGAGAAAGTTCTTCCTGCATTGCTTCTACCCACGAGTTGTCCTTCAACGCCATTTGGACATTCTTAGGCTCAACTTGTGAGATAAAGCATGAATATAGACATAGATTTGTAACCCCTGTCTCTTTCATTTCAGCATACAGGCTAGTGTACTCAGATATACTACCCCTAGTTTGAACAGATGCATTTGGATCTCCAATGATATTCTCAGTTGGATGATTTTTGTTAGTTCTTGTTGTCGTCACCGGTTAAGTTCTATTTCTTCTTCTAGATTAGTGCCAATTTCTTCCAATGGTGGCATATCCTCATCAGTACTGTACACCTCATCAGAAGATTGTTGTGTGGCACTCGTTGATGCACGATTAGGATCCACAGAAGTTGTATCTCTAGGAACATTCGATGTTGGTGCAGGGCCAATATCCCCATCACCCGACGATAAATATTCAGAGATCGCTGAGTCAACTTTATAGTCACTGATTGGGACATTGAAGGACTTAAAGAGATCTGAATAGTCAAATTGCCAATCTAATCCCTTATGTAAATCATGTGTGTGGCTCGTAACTTCAATGTTATAAACTATTTCCACACGTCCCGTAACTTTATTGAAGACACGTTTGTTTGGTGAATTAGGCACATAACCTAGGAAGTATCCTTCGTCAGCCTTCTCACCAAATTTGTGTTCATTGCTAGTCTTCAGCAAAGTACATGAAACTCCAAAGGGTTCAAACCCTTTTAACCGTAAGAACTCTATTTAGAACATGACATGCTGTGTTCACCGCTTCTGCCCCAAAACTGACCGGAAGCCTTGAATCTGCAAGCATTGTTCTAGCCCCTTCAATCAACGTTCTATTTTTCCTTTCAGCAACACCGTTCTGTTGAGGTTCATAAGGTGCACTAAATTGATGTTGTATCCCTTTGCTTAAACAATAGACATTGAACGTCGAATTCTCGAACTCTGTTCCATTGTCACTACGAATTCTCTTAACTCGTGTTCAATAGAAATTCTCTATTAGATCTAAGAACTCCATAAGAATACCAGGAGTTTCTTCCTTAGATCCCAAAAAGAATACCCAAGAGAATCTAGAGAAATCATCTGTAACAACTAAACAGTACCATTTGCCATCTATGCTTCTTTTGCTTATTGGGCCAAAAAGATCCATGTGTAGCAAATCAAATGGCGAGGAGATTGAGTTTTCTTTCTTAGATCTGTGTGATTTTTTTATGTTGCTTTCCTTTCATGCAAGGAACACATTTATCTTCAGACTCGAAACGTTTTTGTGGTACACCCAGAACTAAACCATTCTTGGTTATATTGTTCATTTTACGAAAGTTCAGGTGAGCCATTCTCCTATGCCATAAAAGTGCGTCTGCTTCAGAAGCCTTGGATAAAAGATATGTAGATTTCATTGAAGTATTAGGAACACCCATGTTGATGGCATAGATGTCCTTCTTCCTTGGAGCCCTCATTAATATCCATTTTTCTGGGATGGTGAAACCCGACTTCAGGACTAAGGCTTTTGTCTCATTGAAATGTACAGAATGACCTTTATCACAAACTTGGGAAACACTCACTAGGTTGTGAGTTAGTTCTTCAACGTAATTCACATCCTCTAGAGTCAAAGCTCTATTTGAAACATTTCCTTTCCCTGTTATTACTCCTCCTTTTTCACCAGCGAAATGAACTCGCTGTTTCATTCCACCTTTAAAGTCCTTCAGTAGACTTCTTTCACCGGTTATGTGCCTAGAGCGTCTACTGTCTACATACCACCAACTGTCCTTGTTCACAGTCTGCTCCTGCACATAACAAGTTGTGCACAATCAGTTCTCAAAAGGGACCCAAGCCATTATGGTCTTGGTTTGTCCCTTATCATCAACAATCTGAACTTCTTTAAAGTAACCATAACTATTATCGTCAATAGAGAGGTAACTGGCAAAGAAGTTGGAGGTGGTTGATGATCTGAAGTCTTATGCCTCTCAGGAGAGTGAGTAGAAACCTCTTAGGCACATAATCAACTCTATGTGTACGTGAAGTAGAACCACTTTCAAATTGACTGTGGTTTCTACTTGGAGTCCTAAATCTCGACGGTCTCTTATCTCCAGGCTTAGTGTCATTTAGAGTATAAGGCCGTTTAGGTTTAGGTGGAGAGACACTATGAGGAACATCTCTTTTCAAAATGTTTACAGGTTTATTATCAAATCCCGGTTTGGTACCTAACCTATCTACATTTGAACTAGAGACTTTCGGTGTCTCATGGTTATTCACGAGCTTATGTGATGCTTCCAACTTCTTGTTAGGACAACAAGAAGCCACATGCCCCTTTTGGTGACATTTGAAGCACGATATCTGCTTACGTGACTTAACCACTTTTGCCTTTTTATTTTCCGCCTGAGTTTTAGACACTAAAGGTGTTTCTTGTTCCTTAATAATCTCATTATTTATGTCAGTATCAACAACATTCCACTCGAGACAAAATGTACTTTAGGGAATGGTGAGTTCTTACTGTCATCAGATAATGGATCTTTATGAACAACTTTCTGTGTCTCAAACATTCCAGACTTTTTTGTTACATTATCCTCAGGTTTAGCATCCACATCCATCATTTCTAAGTCAACAGAAGTAGTGTAATTTGAATTAAAAGGAAGGGTACATTAGTGTATCCTAATCCAGTCTTATCCTTTACACTACGTTGAGCATCAATTATATAGTCCATAGTTAAAGATGAGGTTTTATAACTTTCAAACTTACGATTAAGCTCAACTAACTTCAATTTTGACCCAGCTAGCTCCTTATCTTTATTAGCAATGTTTTGATTTAAGTCTCTTAGGTTTAAATAAAGGCCATCTATTTTAACACATTGTTCATTTATTGTATCTCTTAGATTGGTCTTATCAGCAGCATCAGAATTAATCTTTTCTTTTAAAGCTAGTTTATCCTCACTAAACCTTTAAGCATCACTTTTAGCTATTTCTAATTCAGATTTCAAGGTATTATATGAATCAGCAAATACACTAACTTGTGATTGCAAATTAGTAACTAAATCACAGACATCAACAAGAGTATGCATATCAAGACATACCCTTTTCTTGTATGTTTGAACTTCAGCCATATCTGCTACAAATTCATCTGGACTCATATCCTTAGTTGAGTCCATGAATAGCACATCATCATCACTTGCTTTAGGTGTAACTTCTGGCACCTTTACTTGATAATCCACATCAGTCGGCATATAGGATGTAGACTCAGCAGTTTTCTCTTGATTATCTATCTCAGCCATAAGAGCATGCTCAGGCTGAGCAGACCAATCATAAGACCCATCAAGCTGCTGAACCACCAAGGCTTTGGAAGCTAAAGAACTTTCCGAGCCTTGTCTTCCATTGTCGACATCAACCTTTGGTCGTTGACATTCCCGAGCAAAGTGTCTGTAACCTTGACAGTTATAACACTTAACTTTGGATTTGTCAAACCCTGGTCGATTTCCTACCACCTTTCTACCAGTACGCTTCACAAAATTTTTAACTCTCCTTGACACCATAGCTAGTTGTCACTAGAGATCCATTTCTTCAAGGTCAACAGGGTCTAACTGATCATAGTCTTCATCAAACACAGCTGGATCATTAATTTCCCCCTGAATATAGTTCTCATATGAAGCAACAAAAGAGGCAAGAACAGACAGTTGCTGTTCAGCAGATTTCACACTCATCGGCATCTTATGATGCCCTTGAGGTGACTTCTCAGTAGATTTCTCTTTTGCTTCACTTCCAGAAGAAGCGATAAAGCACAAATCCTCAATTATCAATTCACCATTTTCTCGAGTATCACCAACTAGTAAGGCAGTGGTCGAACTGGATGAGGCATTAGAGAGAGTTGATTTTCCATGATAAAGCACAAGATTCTAGATTCTGTAACTGATCAGAATCTGTTTCTCTCGTTTTGTTGGTGAAATCATAGCCTTTGAGCTTATCTATAGCCTGCTCAAGACTCATTGTAGCATACTGCTCTTTATTATCCTTGAGCATAACTCCATGCATTTCCCATTTAGACGGTAAACCCTCAATAAACTTGTCGGTTTTCTCCGTATCAGTAAAGAAAATCTCATGGTCATCTAGCTCACTCAATAGATGGTAGTATCTCGTGGTGTAAGCATCAAGATCTTCTCCCTTAAAAGCTTTAAACACAGTAAACTGCTTCTTAAGGAGGTTCTTCTTGCCCGCCTTAACTCGTGGACTACCCTCACATCTTTTCTCAAGAGCAATCCAGAATGCTCTAGCAGTGTGAAAAGATTTCAATTGATGAATGATTTCCTTAAGTAAACTCATTTTAATTGAAGAATGAGCTTTATTCTCAATCTCAAAGTCTTTCTTCTGGTTATCTTTCATCCGATTGTAGGGTACAATTACTGTTGCATTTTCAACAACAGTTGTATTTGCAGTGTATCCATTCTTGATACACATCCAGATTGACAAATCATGGAATCTACAGTATGATTCAAACCTGTCTTTCCATCCATAGTAATCCTCAAGTCGAAGCAATTTAGGTGGAACATTAGATTTTCCAATCTCGTGGTCCATCTCGATCATTTTACTTACGTCAGACATCTTTGTCAATCTTAGAAGCTAAACAGTCAAAAAAATCAGAAGTTTCAGTTCGCAGGAAACTCAGTTAGCAGAATCTCGGTTCACAAAAACTCAGTTTGCAGGAACTCACTTCGCAAGAACTCAGTTCGCAGAAAACTCAACTCAGTTCGCAAATCTCAGTTCGCGACTCTCAGTTCGGTTCGCAAACTCGGTTCGGTTCGCAAGTGATCTCGGTTCGCAGAAACTCAACTCATTTCGCAAGAACTCGGTTCGGTTCGCAGAAACCCTAATCTCAGTTCGCGAAACGGCTGAAAATTCCAAAAACGAAAAAGTTAGTTATTTTTACGACTAAAAATGAACATTTTACTTGTAGTTAACAAATATAAGAATATTTTACTTGTAGTTAACACATAAAATTTTAATCCAAACATAATTCCTAACACAAATTATATGCCAACAAATACGGAGATGAGTAAATGGTTTCGTTGTTAAACAGATGGGATTTTTTTTTCTATTTAGATGACGATTTTATTTTCTTAACTCAAGTAGTCAAAAGTATACGGTTTACTGGGTTATAACATGTTTCTAATATGGTAATTATTACATTCTATTGTAGAAACTAATTAACTTTTCTAGGTTTATATAACATGTCATTAATTTTGTAAGTTTGATACTAATAAGAAAGAAGCATGTACAAAAGGTTAATGCATATAATGTATATCTTATAAAAAAGAAGCATTTATGATTTACCTCTAATTCATCTACTTACAAATGGAAACGAACCATGTTCAATAGCCATAATATATTTTATACTCTAGAGTCTAAATAACATTCAAAATAACAATTACAATCTTCATAAAAAAGATTGTATTATTATAGTACTCCTTGACGTAAAGAAAACACATTTTTCTAGAATTAATCATAATTAACATAAACATATTATTTCGTAACGGTGCTTGATATATATATATATATATATATATATATATATATATATATATATAATAGATAGATTTTTTGAATTACATGTGATGTCAGGATAGTTTTTTATGAATATTCTAATGGAATGATATTTTTATATCCAAAAAAACTATTTAAAAGGCTGACAAGGAGAGAAAAATAAAAGTTCGATAAAAATGCAACACCCACCATTTCTCATGAAGTTTTGATCCATGGATTATGTTCCTTTTTCTATTTATAATTTCGGCAATCGTATCAAATATTTTTTAAAAGTTTCGTTCTGAAACTCTTTTCAAAACATACCAAGTAATTCCTTTTCCTTTTCCTTTTCCTTTTCCTTTTTTATTTTTTTTCGTTTGGAGCCAAAACGAAAAAATCCCGCCAAGTCTTTAGAGACGAAAAAGTCGTAGCAGTAGATCTTTAGCGATGACGGTGAAAAAAAAATACTTAATTCGTTTTCTATTTTATTTTATTTTATTTTATTTTATTCTATTCTATATTATTTTTAAGGGATAATAACATATATCCCCAATATAAGCTTCTAAATTACATATTTTTCCAACCTAAACTCCTAATATCAAATATCTCCAATTTAAATATCAATTTTATCATGTTTGCCCATTTTTTTAATTTAATAATGACTAATACTTCTAAATGCATAAATTATAACTTTATTGACCATTGTACCCTTTCCATTCTAGTTAGTCATATATTACCAAGAAATATGAAACGAGCATGTGACTATTAATAACTTGCCCTATCTTTTATTTTCCTAATTGAATCCAGCACCACATTATTTATTTGAACCATAAACTCAACTAGTACATCACATCTATCTCATATATACACACATACAGCACAGTAGCTAATGCACTAAAGATAAAATATATAAATACACCAATACAACCACTGATTCCATCTAAGTCCCCGCATGTGACTATTAATAACTTGCCCTATCTTTTATTTTCCTAATTGAATCCAGCACCACATTATTTATTTGAACCATAAACTCAACTAGTACATCACATCTATCTCATATATACACACATACAGCACAGTAGCTAATGCACTAAAGATAAAAATATATAAATACACCAATACAGCCACTGATTCCATCTAAGTCCCCTATTGTCCCATATTTTCAAATGACACATCAGTGTGTAAGCCTCACTGCCATCCAAAATTTTCATGAAACTTTCAAACTTAATTAATTGAAATCTCACCAAAACTAAAGATGAAAAAAGCCTTAGAAAGCAATAAAGTTTTACAGACATAGTTATCAATTCTATGTTTTGCTTATTGACAAACTAGCAAAGCAAATATGAAATCAAAAAATAGAATCTAAATATCAATTTGACCCAACATCGTACTACTCCGATAGGCTTTTGCGTTCTTTATCGCCTCCTAAAGTAAGAAACAAGTATAGCGTAATAACTATTGAGATGTTTTTTCTTTTTAAAATAAATAACATGAGAAGGGATTTTTATTAACCTTTTACTTGTGGACGTTTGGTATGGATCGTAATCATCAGAAGCTGGATTCTTGCATATCTTATCACAGTGCCCATAGTGACCACATCGACGACATCTTTTTCTTCTTTTGGGCTCACTAGATGATACAATTCTATTTTTTCTTGGTCGTCCAGGGGGACGTTTAATAATTGGGGGATATATCTTCTCCCCTGAATCTATGTGTACCCATTCCTCTTTTTCGGGCATTGGAGCTATTTCTAGAGCATACGCTTGCTTAAATTTCTCAATAGTAAAGTATGGGTCAATATATTTTTCCCAGTTATCGTCTCTAATGTAAGCAATAAAAGCTGCAGCATGAATACATGGAAGTCCTGTCACTTGGCAAACCCGACAACTGCATTTTCTCTCGTCTAAAACGTTTTCCTTTGATCATCAATTCAGCTTGATTATCACTGCTTCTACGAATTTTATATTCACCCAAGTTCTGCATGAAACAACATATTTTTATTTTATATAGACACAGATACACAAATGCTAGCAAAAAAAAAAATTTATTATAGATATTAACACAATACACTTGCCTTAGCAGCCGTGTTAAGATAATTCTTTGCCTTAGGAACTAATGTTCCTTTCCATTTTTCCACAATCCTCCTTTTCTTATCAAATAGTACCATAATCATTTCTCTAATAGCATCAAGGAGATCAAGCACCGGTTTATAACGCAATGTACCTACCCAAGAATTAAAAGCTTCAGAAATGTTATTAGTAATGTAATCACACTTGGATGTTGTACCAAACTTACTTCGACTCCATATCTTGTTATGGTTTGTATTAAGATAAGTAATCGCATCTTCACGTTTATCAGCAATTTCTTTTAATATCTTATCATGCTCACTAAGACTGTAGGCTCTTGAAGCACCCCACAACTTGTAGTGAAAGAAGTCACCGCGAAAATGCTTCTTAAAGTTGCTATATAAGTGCCTTATACATTCTCTATGCTCAACATTAGGATAGACTTTCGTGATAGCTACTTCTAAGCCTTTTTGCATATTTGATGAAATAACAAGACCATCTGGTATCCCAATTGCCTTTTTTAGTGACTCAAGAAACCATGTCCATGATTTTGAGTTCTCGGATTCAAGCACGACATAGGCTACTGGATATATGGAATTATTACCATCAATACTCGTGGTAGCTGCTAGCACACCATTAAACTTTCCTTTTGAATGACAAGCATCGAGAGAAATGTAAGGATGACACCCGGTAAGGAACCCAATAGAGCAAGTAAATAAAAAATCGAAGAAAGGTTTCTTATCACCATTTATCTCGAACTCAATATCAACAACACTTCCTGGATTCATGTTCCTAAGTTCTTCTTTAAAGTCATCCATCTATGCCGTGATACATCTTGTCAGCTCCAGGATGTATAGAGTATCAAGATTTGTGAGCTTCATCCATCACCAAATCTCGTAGGTTCCCAAAGCTTGGTAACCAAATTTTTTTTGAGAAGTATCGGGCTCCGTCGGGTTTTGTTTCGAATTGTTTATTCATGCCTCGTAAGGCTTCGTTTTTCACGTTTTCTTCTTTGAGTGCCTCGAGTTGTGCGGCATGAATTTGGGCGGGAAGGTTATTGTATATAGTCATACCGAGGGCTCGAAGTCGAAGTGGTTTTGATTGTAACTTACGACTCAAGGCGTCGGCAACAACGTTAGCGTTGCTAGGGTGATAACGGATTTCGCAGTCGTAATCAGTAAGTAGTTCGACCCATCGGCATTGCCTAATGTTTAGATCCTTTTGATTAAAGATGTGTTGGAGACTTTTGTGGTCGGTGAAGATAGTAAATTTGGTACCATACAAGTAGTGTCTCCAAATTTTAAGTGCGAAAACTACGGCTCCTAATTCCAAGTCGTGAGTCGTATAGTTCTTTTCGTGGATTTTGAGTCGTCGTCAGGCATACGCGATAACTTTTTCTCTTTGCATCAAGACGCAACCTAGTCCTTGGTAAGGACAAGATCGGTGCACTACAAAGTTTCTGCTTCAATAGCTGAAAGGCTGACTCTTATTTGTCGGTCCAATCGAACTTCTTTTCTTTTTGAGTCAGGGTGGTTAACGGTTGGGCTATTTTTGAAAAATTCTCAATGAATCGCCGATAGTATCCGGCGAGACCTAAGAATTGGCGCACTTCGGTTGGGGTTGTAGGTGCTTGCCAGCACTTGATAGCCTCAATCTTGGCTGGGTCGACATGTATTCCTTGACTGTCGATGACGTGACCTAGGAATTGTACGGTTCAGATCCAGAATTCACATTTAGAGAACTTAGCGTATAACTCCTCGTGTTTGAGTAATTCGAGTATAGTTTTCAAGTGTTGGTTGTGTTCTTGTTCGTTGCGAGAGTAAATCAAGATGTCGTCGATGAATACGATGACGAATTTGTTGAGATATGGCTTGCACACCCGATTCATAAGATCCATGAATACAGCCGGTGCGTTGGTTAAGCCAAATGGCATGAATTGGAATTCGTAATGACCGTATGGAGTTCGGAATGCGGTTTTCGGAATATCGTTGTTTTGAACACGCAATTGGTGATAACCTGACCGTAGATCGATTTTCGAGTAAACACTCGATCCCTGGAGTTGGTCAAATAGGTCATCGATTCGAGGGAGTGGGTATCGATTCTTAATGGTTAGTTTGTTTAGTTCATGGTAATCGATACACATTCGAAAGGATCCGTCTTTCTTTTTCACGAAAAGGACCGGAGCTCTCCAAGGTTAGGAACTTGGTCGAATGAATCCTTTGTCCAGGAGTTCCTGTAATTGTGTAGACAACTCCTGAAGTTCGGTAGGGGCAAACGGTAAGGAGCTCGCGCCACAGGTGCTGCACCGGGCACTAGATCGATTTGGAACTCGACTTGTCGAGGCGGTGGGAGGCCAGGCAAGTCTTCAGGAAAGACTTCAGGAAAATCTCGCACGATACGCACATCTTCAAGTCGCTTCTCCTCCGAATTCTTCTCGGTTTCGTGTGCCAGGAGTGTCGGATATCCTTTTCTTAGATATTTTCTAGGTTACATGCTCGATATGATGTTTACCCTCGATCCCCTGGTCTCCCATTGTATGATTAAGGTTCCACCGACGAAGAGAGGGATACGAATGAGTTTTTCGTAGCAAACGATTTCGGCGCGGTTTTTGGATAGCCAATCCATACCCACGATGATATCAAAGCTTCCGATTTCTACGGGAATTAAGTCTATGGGGAAAAATTCGTTTGCTAGGTTTAAAGTGCAATTGTGAATTACACTGTCGGCCTCAATCAGTTTGCCGTTTGCTAATTCTATGATATACTTAGCATCTAGGGCAGTGGGAGTGATGTCAAGCAGAGGACTAAACTCGACAGATATGAAACTTTTATCAGCACCATTATCGAATAAGACAGATGCAGTTAAGTTGTTGAGGAGAAACGTACCCGTAACCACATTAGGGTCCTGACGGGCTTCCCCTGAGTTTATTACAAAAGCTCTACCACGAGCGTTGTTGTTGTTCCTGTTGTTGTTGTTGTTGTTGTTTTTCAGCTTCAGACAGTCACTCCTAAAGTGTCCGGGGTTACCACATTCATAACAGGTTCTTGGTGTACTGGGTTTGGTGGTGGTGTTGGGAACTCTGCAGTCCTTGGCTATGTGGCCCCGTCGTTTGCATTGAGTACAAGTATTGCCACAAGGACCGTCACGGTGTAAATTACACTTGGAGCAGTATGGTTTGCTTCCTTGGTACTTTTTCCTGTCATCAGATCACGTAGTATAGGCCCTAACAGTTTTCGGCCTCCTGTTCTGCTGCTGGTTTTGGTTGGGGTGATTGGGGTTTCCTTCCCATTTGCATTTGTTATCCCCCGCTCGGTTTCCAGGGTTCTTTTCCGCAGCTGTCCCGCGTCAGACCACCTGTGCCATCAAGCTGTGTGCTATACGGACGACACATTGAATTGTTCCAGGGTTTGAGGTAGTTCCCATTCCCTGAATTTTTGCTGGGAGTCCCCAGATGTATCTCTCAATTCTCTTATACTCAGGATCTACCATGGTTGGACAGAGATAGCCAACTGGTGAAATCGGGTGGTGTAACTAGAAACGTCGTCACCCTTAACGGTGAGGTTCCAGAATTCTACCTCCAGCTGCTGTAATTCTTCTCTTGGCCAATACTTGTCCCTCGGCATCTTTTTCAGATCCTCCCATGGGAGTTGATAGGCAGTATCGATTCCCACAATTTGTGTATAGGAGTTCCACCAAGTGAGTGCACCATCCGTTAGAGTGCAGGTGGAATACTTGACTTTGCAGTCTTCGGTGCAGTCGCAAATACGAAATACCGATTCCGTCTTTTCAAACCATCTTAGTAGGCCGATGGCTCTTTCGGTACCCTTGAAGTTGAGAGGTTTGCAGTTTAGAAAATCTTTGTAGGTACAAGGTTTGGTCGTTGGATTTGTATTTGTTGTGCCCTCGCTGTCCGCCCGTGGATTCGATCCACTGTTTCTGTTTGCTCCTTGAGCTGCCAGGGCATCAGCAACTCCTTGTGAAATGAGTTGTGCAATTTCAGCTGGGGTGTAAGTCTGTCTTCGCGGCGACACGATTCTTTACGGGAAGGAATTAAAAGAAATGTGAGATAGTTTGTAGGAGGATTATGATTATCACAGATATATATATATAAGGGGTAATATACAACAGCACAAAGTGACAATCAACGATGTAAGATAATAAGATTTGTAATCATTTAAGGTACGAGTTTAAAAGATTACAGAATTCGACGTTTACAAAAGATGGCGGGAATTGATACATCCAATTGAATTACAAGCGTTTAACAAATAGATTACAGAACGGATACTATACTAATATTGGCGTAGATCTACTTGTGGTAGCAGGGTTAGGAGATGATTCACAGTTTCTGCAAGTCACAGTTTCTGCAAGTCTGCTAGCTTGTCTGGCATTTTCTTCAGCCAAGTTTAACCGTTGTTCCAGCATGCGAGTGTATTGCTCAGCTTCCTGTGAGTGTAATTCACATTGTTCTAGTCGTAATCGCAGAGCGGTGACCTCGACCCTTGTCTCGATCACTTGGTCATGGGTAATGTTCATGGTTTTTGCAAGATCTTCTTGATCTTGGTAAATTTGTCCAATTCGACCTTGTGCCATGTGCATCCAGCTTGAACGTGTTTCGAGTTGTTCTAGTTCCATATCATCAAGTCTTTTCTCATGGCGATGAACCCTAGTAGCTAGCACCGGTACAGTGTGGTGTATGGGTTCACGGGTGTATGGGGAGATATCCATGGGTTCCGCAGTGACTCGTATTCCTTCTTTGGATCTCCAAGTATCTAACGTAGTGGGTAGCCAATTCCATCGCCGAGCGTCTGATCGACGGCGGGCTCTGTTAGCGTTATCGGTGGTAGTAGTACAAGGATAAGGACTAGCCCGAGGAGAGCCAACATTTCTCCTATCGGTGCGTATAACGCGTGATTCCGAAGAGGTGTGGACGGGTGAGGCTTGAGTTTCGCTCTCTAAATCGGTTGAAGTTACGATAGGAATGTCTGCCATTGCTGTGGCAAGAGTTTTAGTACGTGAGGTCTATATGTATACATATAGCATATAATAGTCTAATACGTATAGGAAAGTCTTCTAATGTATTCCCGCTTGCCATAACCATTTCAGACCTTGCATCGATTCTTCTTTAATTGTAAATAGTTGATCAGGCTATGTTAAATTAAAGTCGAATGATGAAATTCCTGAACCAGTTATACCTAATGAAACCTAGTTCGCTATAACCTTTAGCTCTGATACCAATCTGTCGCACCCTCAAATTTCGTGTGCAGCGGAAGTCAGGTCGGGGCGCAACTAATCATGGATCATTACACAAGTTATAACAAATGACCTCTAAATGAGACGTTTTAAATTACATTTCATAAAATATGTTGTTCACAAAAATACATTTTTGTTCTATCCACGAGTTCGCACGAAAGCCTATAGATCTTGGTACATAACTACCAATACAAAAATAGTAATGCAGGAAAATCTCTCTGTTTGTTTGTAAAGCATGCGACTCGAGCTAGAGTTCCCTGTAGGCCATACTACTGTGTGTGCGAACCTGAGATTACATACTAAAATGGTCAACATATTGTTGGTGAGTTCATAGGTTTGAAACAGTTATCAAAAGTTTGTAATAATCACAAGATTTAATCAGTGTTGCACGAATGCAAAATAAGTGTATACTATTGCCATGAGTCTCACAGTTCGACGCTTAAGCTGGTTTGTGCCTCGGGCAGGTGCATAATCCAGTACCCCCGTAACAATAAAATTTTAATGCATCTGTGGGTCGGCTAGAGCGATTAGCCCGGACGGGGATGTCAATCCCCGATGGATCTATCCCATAATACTCGCGCTTAAAAAATTAACGAACAATGATAAAGTGAGGACTTTTAGTGGATTAAGGTCTCATGCAATCCGTATAAAAGTGGTTTCAGTTACTTGTGATTATAAAACATTGTATGTATTCTCACCCCATAATATAAAACAGTAAAAGTGGGGCTATGAGACTCACCTGAGTCTTGAAAGTAAGTATATCAAATAGTGGGTGTTCGTGTCCCAAAGTGCAATCTTCTAACGCCCTAAACACATAAGAATGTATGTAAGTGGGGGGGGGGGGAGGGTTAATGTCCACATATGTATGCAAGTGGAGGGTTAATGTCCACTTATGTATGCAAGTTGTGGGATAATGTCCACTTGTGCTAGTCGTTCACTCAACTAGCTATGTCAAAGTTTGTTTATTGTTTGTGTTTAGAAAACATGTACGGCCTGTTGGTGAAGTTTTGTAATAATAATTCTCGAAGACATTATTATTATGTTTTCTTTCATTGTATACTTATAAGAGTATATGTATTTTATGTATGTGTAGTGTCGTATATGATTTAGTGGTTGATACGTGAGTTCGACACTTAGTATAAATCATGTTTTCAATCTGCTGTGTTCTGCGACACTAGATGGCGACACTGGGATATGACACTGGAATGCGACACTGAGGTCAGTGTCGCAAGATGTGAAAATCAGTGATGTTGCGACACTAGGGTTAGTGTCGCAGTCGAAGAATTCAATAAATGTGTGACACAAAGTTTAGCGTCGTAGTTTGCAACATTCGATGTTTAGCGACACACGGTCAGTGTTGCAATCTGCGACACTCAATTGATTTCTAGTGACACAAGGTTAGTGTCGCAATCGGATTGGGCCCGATGCGACACTAAGGCTGCTAAGTTTTCTAAGTTTTGTGACCCGAAACTTTTAGGGAAGTCTTGAATATGTTTTTAAAGCTTAGGAAAATTAATGTTGCGTTTTGTGGTTAACCCGAAAGTGTCGTTTTTAAACTTTTACAAAAACAGTCCCTGTGGTCATTTTTCCAGAAACTTGGGTCGTTTTTATGGCTCGTTTTGACTAGTCAAAGTGTTGAGATAAAATCCAAGAAAAATACTAGTTGTTCCCCTATGTTTTGGCTACTTTCAGTAATTTTTCTAGAATTTTTGGATAAGCCTAAGTATTTTTAATAATTCCCTTTGTCCTCTGAGGTCCAACCATGACCAATCTGGACACATGCCCATTGTTTTAGTTACTGAGAAAAATCTACAAAACTTCAGAGAGTGTAATCATACTACTTTTAAAGCTAACAAGATTTTGAGATTTAGGCGAAAACCTCATGTCGTTTGGAGTTGTGTAGCAAAAGTTATAGGCTCGAGAAGTTAGTGCAAAAATCTGTCGCTGGAGACAGAAATGGGACATGTTTCTGTAAAATCGTTTTCGGGTATCAAACGGTGTCGAAAAATTACGAAACCACTTGGAGATGAAAGCTAACTTCTAAAACTTAATTTTTGTCTTTTGATTCGTCCATTTTCCTAAGTTTTGAGCACAAAAGTTCTCCTTGAAGTCGGGCCAAGTTTCTGCCCAGAAAGCTGTTTATATTTTATGTTTGTAAAAATGTTTTTCGACTTTGTTTTTGGACATGATCTTGTTAGGTGGAAATTTTAACATGAAAATAAACATGTTCCAAGTAAATTAAGAGGGAGATGAAGCTCCTTACAAAGAGGATGATGATAGCACGAAGAAATGGAAGTTGGAAGCTCGTTTCCTTGCGTTTTGTTTCAAACCGAAGAGGTGGTGTTATGGTGGTATTTGGTGATGATTTTGGTGGTTTGTGATGGTGTTTGAGGTGCTGGAAATCGCACGGATCAAATGGAGAGGGAGAGAAGAGAGAATGATGAGAGAAAGTGAGGTGAGTTGAAGTGTGAAAGTGAAAGAGGAGGTGAGGGTGGTATGGGGGGTTAAGGGTGAGGTCTTGAGCATGGGGGGAGGGATGGCCAACCAGGGGGGGCCCACATGGGGTGTGGGTGTTAAATTTTGTTCCCCAAGTTTACGTTGCGTGCGGTATCCGTTTACCCGTTCGTTTCGTCGTTCGTTTAAACGTTAAACGTTTATTTTTCAAGTTTTTCGTTAACGATTTATTCGCGTAAGTTTTGGTTAAAGTTTTATCTAAAATACTTCATTTTAAGTTATTGAAATATAATCCGAGCTTCATTCGGTTGTCGGGCGCGATTCGGGCATTTTCGTCGCGTACGGTACGTATTATACAAAATGTAGAACGTAAAATATATTATTGCAATAATGTAAGTCAAATAACGATTATTTAAAATAATTACGTTATTTAAGAAAATGTTTTTCACCAACGTCTGCATTTATCGTGTCGGATTCCATCCGATTGAGAATGCGCAATTAAAATTAATTACGTACGTGTGTATAGAAAAATATACAAAATGTTACTGTACTTAGTCCTATTTCAAACTAAATACAAGTAATAATGACCTAGCTTAGGTACAAATGGCGGCCTAATTTGCCGGGTGTCACATTCTCCCCTTGTTAGGAGAATTTCGTCCTGACATTAGCTCGTAGTTGTGGTTTGTGTGGGACCAGTGAAAAGATGTGGGTATTTTTGTCTTATTTAGTCTTCCCGTTCCTATGTGAATTCAGGGCCACGCCTGAAATTCCACCGGACTTTAACGATGGGAATACGACTCTGTTTCAAGCGTTTGACCTCTGGTCCATGATTTCAACGGGTTCCTCGACGAAATGAAGTTTGTCATCAATTTGGATTTCGTTGAGTGGAATGATAAGTGTCTCATCAGACAGGCATTTCTTAAGGTTCGAAATGTGAAAAGTGTTGTGCACGCTACTGAGTTCTGGTGGTAGCTGCAGTCGATATGCCACCGGACCAATTCTTTCCAGAATTTCAAACGGTCTTATGTACCCAGGGTTAAGTTTTCCGCGTTTACCGAAACGAATGACACCTTTCCACGGTGACACTTTCAAAAGTACTTTGTCCCCGATTTGAAATTCGAGGTGTTTGCGTCTCACGTCAGCATAACTTTTCTGACGATCACGTGCGGCCTTCAGCCGGTTTTGGATTCCTACGATTCTCTCATTGGTTTCGTGAATGATTTAAGGACCGGTGAGTTGGCTATCTCCCACCTCAGTCCAACAAATGGGTGATCGGCACTTTCATCCATAAAGCGCCTCAAATGGTGCAGCCTTAATGATGGTCTGGTAATTATTGTTGTAGGAATATTCGCACAAGGGTAAATGGTTTTCCCAGTTTTTACCGAAGTCAACTACGCAAGCCCGTAGCATATCTTCTAGTGTTTGAATGGTTCGTTTGCTTTGGCCATCGGTTTGTGGGTGGTAAGTAGTACTTATGTCTAGACGACTACCCAAGGCTTTCTGTAATGATTGCCAAAAGCGGAAGGTGAAACGGCTATCTCTATCCGAGATGATCGAGATGGGTACGCCGTGTCGAGCGACAATCTCTTTTATGTAAATGCGGGTTAAGCGTTCCATCTTGTCGGTTCCCTTGATTGCTAGGAAATGAGCAGATTTGGTGAGACGGTCGACAATCACCCAAATGGTATCACAACCGGTCGGTGTTTTCGGCAACTTAGTAATGAAATCCATGGTTATCTGCTCCCATTTCCATATGGGTATCTTGGGTTGTTGTAGCAATCCGGAGGGTTTCTGGTATTCAGCCTTGACCTTCGAGCAGGTAAGGCACTTACTAACATAAGTAGCTATGTCAGCTTTCATGTTGGGCCACCAATACGACTCTTTGATGTCGTGATACATCACCAAATCTCGTAGGTTCCCAAAGCTTGGTAACCAAATTTTTTTTGAGAAGTATCGGGCTCCGTCGGGTTTTGTTTCGAATTGTTTATTCATGCCTCGCAAGGCTTCGTTTTTCACGTTTTCTTCTTTGAGTGCCTCGAGTTGTGCGGCATGAATTTGGGCGGGAAGGTTATTGTATATAGTCATACCGAGGGCTCGAAGTCGAAGTGGTTTTGATTGTAACTTACGACTCAAGGCGTCGGCAACAACGTTAGCGTTGCTAGGGTGATAACGGATTTCGCAGTCGTAATCAGTAAGTAGTTCGACCCATCGGCATTGCCTAATGTTTAGATCCTTTTGATTAAAGATGTGTTGGAGACTTTTGTGGTCGGTGAAGATAGTAAATTTGGTACCATACAAGTAGTGTCTCCAAATTTTAAGTGCGAAAACTACGGCTCCTAATTCCAAGTCGTGAGTCGGATAGTTCTTTTCGTGGATTTTGAGTTGTCGTCAGGCATACGCGATAACTTTTTCTCTTTGCATCAAGACGCAACCTAGTCCTTGGTGTGAGGCGTCACAGTAAACCACGAAGTCATCGTTGCCTTCGGGTAAGGACAAGATCGGTGCACTGCAAAGTTTCTTTTCTTTTTGAGTCAGGGTGGTTAATGGTTGTGCTATTTTTGAAAAATTCTCAATGAATCGCCGATAGTATCCTGCGAGATCTAAGAATTGGCGCACTTCGGTTGGGGTTGTAGGTGCTTGCCCACACTTGATAGCCTCAATCTTTGTTGGGTCGACATGTATCCCTTGACTGTCGATGACGTGACCTAGGAATTGTACGGTTCGTTTTATACAATAATGTAAGTTAAATAACGATTATTTAAAATAATTACGTTATTTAAGAAAATATTTTTCACCAACGTCCGTATTTATTGTGTCGGATTCCATCCCGTCGAATTCGCATAATTAAAATTAATTACGTACATGTGTATATAACAATATACCAAGTGTTACTGTACTTAGTCCTATTTCACACTAAATACCAGTAATAATGACCTATCTTAGGTACAAATGATGGCCTAATTTGAAAGTATTGAAGTCCGTCGGTCCTTTTCACCACAATCACTTTGTTATCTTTATCAAACTTCCAACTGATGATGTTACCAATAAGATCTGTCTTATTAACTTTATAGAATTTCTTCTTCACTGGAAGCTCAACGAGCTGTTTTTTCTTCTTTAACCAATCTGGTAACTCTTTTTTTTGTCTACTTGAGCTCTCTTCTACATTTGTCATTTCTGGTTCTTTAGTATCTGAATCTGTTTTTCCCTAATCCGTAGCTAATTGCACGAATCTATTAGCAGAATTAATAAATTCCTTGAACGCCGTGAACGTATAAAATCGAGAAACAAACAAGAACAATTGAATTAACTTCTGTGTATTGAATGATTGAATTGATTACAACAGAAAACGTCTAGAGAGTTTACAGAATGATCGCACCAAATTATCTCTCAAAAACGCGTACTAAATCTGACTAACAATTGGATATATATAAATCAAACTAAATGCGTAATAATGGTCAATCAAGCTATCGGTAGAATACTGTTGTGTGTGTACTCCATCTGTTGCGAACATTTCATCAATTTCTTCCAACAGGTTATCAAACTCAGCTAAATCTTTAGCAGTGTCGAAATCTCCTGACCAGCTTTCCATTATCCTTAGCTCTTCTTGCTTATTTTCTAACAAATTCTGAAAAAATTCATCATCAAAACATTCAAAAGTGTTTTAATAATAACAAGTATCATCCACATAATCAGGGAATTGCATAGACTGGTTTACATTAAAAATAACTTTTTCATCTCCTACACGCATTGTGATTTTTCTATCAAAAACGTCTATTAACGCATGCGATGTGGCTAAAAATGGTCTCCCTAATATAATAGGAACTCTAGGATCCTCAATCATATCTAGAATAACGAAATCGCATGGGAATACAAATTTATCAACTTTTACTAACACATTTTCAACCATTCCTTTTGGATATTAGACTGATCGATCTGCTAGTTCAATACACACGCGAATTGGTTTTGGTTCTCCTAATCCCAATCTGGTATACATAGTATATGGCATCAGAGATATACTTGCCCCTAAATCAGCTAATGCATTATTAATTGACAAGTTTCCAATTAAGCAAGGAATAGTAATACTCCCGGGGTCTTTTAATTTAGGTGGTAGCTTGTTTTGCATCGTAGCTGAACATCGAGCATTCATCGTTACTTTAGTCACATCATTCAGCTTGCTCTTGTTGGTCAAAAGCTCCTTCAAATACTTTGCGTATTTCGGCATCTGAGCTATCACATCCACAAATGGTATGTTGATATGCAATTGTTTCAAGTTGTCTAAAAACTTGTGATAATGATCCTCATCCTTCCCGGGTTTCTTAGTTCCACCCACTTGTTCCTTTGATATATCTTCCAATTCGTCATTCTTATTAGCAACCTGTTTAGAATTAACATTATTGTTAGCAGTAATAGGAGATTCAAGAATTTTACCACTTCTTGTAGCCATTGCTTTAGCATGTTCCCTTAAATTAGTTTTAGTAAATCCTGGTAATGTTCCTGGGAACCTTTCCTGCAAAACTTTTGCAATTTGATGAGCAGCGCCTTCAATCTGTTTTATAGATACTCCTTGATTATGGACGACAGTTTCCGACTCCTCTATCCTTTTGCTGGTAGTTGTGATGAATTTTTCGTTAGCCTTAATAAATTTACTCATCATGCCTTCCATCGATCTCATCCTATCTGAAAAGGATGGATTCTGTCCATTCTTAACAAAATATCCTGTCCCCTTTGTTGATATTGACCTCCTCCTGGTTGATTATTTCTTCTGAAGTTATTTCCTTGAAAATTCCCATATTTAACTTCTTCCGCAGCTAAATCTATATCCTTTTCTGGACAATTTGTTCTCATGTGGTTTCCTCCGCATATCTCACACCCAATTCGAATCGCATGAACTTGCTCATTTACTTTTTTAATATCTCGCCCCAGACTTTCTAGTTTTGCCGTTATTGCTACAAGTCCCTCATTGTCTTCACTAGATCTTTTTCTACCTACAGAACCATCATCCCACAGTTGAGAATGTTTTGCAAGCTCCTCAATTCCTCTGCGTGCCATAGCTGGAGTTTTCTTGGGTATTGGTCCTTGAGCATCCAATTGTTGACGAGTTGCACGATCAAATCCTTTGTAAAATACTGTAATTACTTGTTGCACATTCAAATCGTGATGTGGTCATTTGTGTAACATTTCTTTATATCGTTCCCAAGCTTGAAACAGAGATTCATCTGGTTTCTGTTTGAAATTCCTGATATTTTCAATCATTTTTGAAGTTTTGGATGGGGTACAATACATCTTCAAAAATTTAGCACGTAGATCCTCCCATGTAGTTATCGAGCCTGCTGGTTCATTGTTGATTCATCTTTTAGCTCCCTCTTTTAATGTTAAAGGAAACACTCTTAGCATAACTTGATCTCTGCTGACATTCGGGATGTTAAACATATCAGCAATCTCTAATATTTTCACACATGCTCATTAGCATCTTCTCTATCTTCACCCTTAATAGGGTTTTTTCTAAGCTCCTTAAGAAATTGTCCCTTCAATTCGAACTCTACTTCTCTGGCTATTGCTGGGCGAACTAGTCCTGGGCGAACGTCTCCACAAGTTTGGTTTGTGTAGTCCTCGATAGTCAAATTAGCTATATCTTAATCCATTGCTTGTTCTAGTTCTTGTTCTTTCTCTTCTTCAGTATCACTAAGATATCTGGTAGGTGATCTGGAACGTACCTTGCGACTTTGGGAATGCAAAAATCTCTCAGGTTCTTCAAGTGGAATTGCAATCTCCGGATTAGTTCTCCGGGTCATGAAACAACCCGAAGACAGAAAACAAACTCAGAAGTACTAGGAAAATAAAACTTACAAAGAATTGAAATTAGAAAATTTATTTTGTTTATATGTAATCAATTTACAAAATTAACCAAAAGTCCTCGGTAGCTCCACTGTAAAAATACTCAGACGCGGAGAAGTAGGTCAGCGCAAAGCTTATTAAAAACCAACTCATTTCGGGAAGCAGAGGGACCCTCCTTATACCTCTGTTGTGTTGTATTCACAATGGGTGAGCCGATTTTTCAATCAATTAACAATGTATAAAGACTTATCTTTTACAGGGTAAAATTAAAAAAATTTAAATTTGACAACCGTTCTCCGACAGCGGCGCCAAAAACTTGATGCGTGTTAAGTAATGATTAAAAATAACAAGTTTTAAATAAATGGAAATACTAAAGTTAACTTAAACACAACAAGGCAAGAATACCTGTTCCTATTATATTATAGGGGTAAGACCGAGTCGAACCACAGGGAATCGGTGTAAATTAAAATAATTAATTAAACCTTAAATTACAAATTACAAATATATAACGGGTGCGTTTTAGTTCTGTACGAACGATTTTGAATAAGAAAACTAATTAAAACGTAAACAATTAAAAAGATAAAAAGTAACTTAAAAGTAATCAGATAGAGAAGCATGTATTTACTTAGAATACTGATTTCTCGATTCATGTTTCAGATATGTTTATTGAATTGTTGGTTGTTTATTATGGTGATTTTAACATATATGGATAGCCTCCTATTAAGTTTAACTGATCCCTAATAAACCTTAGCTTAATACTAGATTCTCTTGAATACACTAGAGTTTCTTCTACGTGTTATTAACCTAAACCTTATGCTATTAATCTTATCAACAGATCATTAAGATTCATTCAGCAACCTCGTGTTAACGCAAGTCTATAATTATTGATTAAATAATTATCACCTCAATTAGATTATATTAATTGTTATTCTCTTAACCTATCGCCGGTTACAGTCTCAAGCCACAATTAACTAATAAATTACTTAATTGCAAATAATCAATCAACTTATACAAACGTTAGTTATAGCATAAATCTTTTGATCACGTCAAGTAACAATTAATTAACATACAATTAATATGGATCTTTCGAATAAACTTAATAACGATTCATAACTTGAATCAACATAAACTTATCATAAAACCTTTATCTAGAAATCATTCATCTAACCAAATAGAATTTAAGAATTGGCTCATGTTCAAAGTAATCAAAACCAAATCTAAAAACATGTAATTACACATTGTAAACAGAAAAGAATAAGAATCAAACCCTAGAACCGAACTAAATCTTCGTTAGGGTTGAAAACCTTCAAACCCTAGCTTCCTAGTCTCCAATAAGCCTCTCCAGTCGACTTTTATACCCTAAAACCGAATTAAGGTTTGCTTAATTTGTATATGAATTGTATGGTTTATGGGTTGATTATGGCCTCTATTTATAGATTTCAGATTTGCAAATCTAACCACCGGTTGAATATTTCAGCTGCCGGTTGGGTTGGATTTTTACCTGAAAACCCGGTTTTGACCCGCGCGCTCCGACCGCCTTCCTGATTTACGTTCAACCGCCGGTTGAATAATTCAACCGCCGGCTAAACTGTGGTTCCAGAATATTCCATAATCGGGCCAGGCTTGTTCTTTTGGGCTTCAAACTTCACAAATCCAATTTTATTCTCCTTGATTGGCCCAATAACTCAATCTTTTGGGTTTCCTCTTCTCTTTTAAGCCCGATCTTCTTAATTCTTAATCTTCACTTTATTTTCTTCAATTTTTAGCCCGTTTTCGTTCCTTTTCTTTATTTCTTTAATTTAAACATCTTTTTGCAAATATAAACGAAATCATTAATATATATAAATAAATTGCAATAAAAATGCTTAAAAGTAAGAGAATATTACTATATAAATATGACATTAATTGATGTTATCAGTAAGAATTGTTGTTCAGCATCAGAATCACTACCAGAAGCTGCGTATTCAATTACTGGCGCAACATAATTAACATCAATTATGTGCCCGAATAATGGAGTGGTTGGAGGTACAGTCTTTCTACATAACCTCGATAGTCCGTGAATGTGCGTTTTTGCATCGGGGTGTAAGTCAAAACGTGTCCAGTATGTTGAACATTAGGGATTTGAGCGTTTAAGATTATCTGGAGAAATCTTGGAAACATGTAAAAGTGCCTTGGGCTGGTAATGTTGGCCACCAGATTAGAGAAAACAAATCTTGAGAAGTTATACGGCCGGTTCTGAATTAAATCAACCATTAAAGATGCTAATCCGGAGCTCATTCCGTCTAATTCACCTTTTCGTGGAGATAAGCAGAATATCAACGTATGCATGAGAAACCTCCAATGAGGGCATACGTGATGTTTCCTATTCTGTGGGTCATTCTCAGGTCTGATAGATCCCATCTGATGAAAGCAATCATCTATGATCTAGTTAGGAAGCTCATTATTTGTAGACACGTCATCTTCAAAATGTTATTCATGACGAATCATGGTCTCTAGTCGGGTCGGGGCACGACTAATCAGAAATCATTACACAATGTTACAACGAACGACCTCTACATTAGTCGTTTTGAAATAATTACAAATTCATAGATATGATGTTTGACATCATATTGTTCATCGTTTCAAAATATAATCCCTAGAGTCCGCGTCTAAGACGGGAGATTCTATTACATAACAGTTTACAAAAAGTAATGTGAAGGAATCTCTAGTAATGCAGTTGTGAAATCATGCGACTCTAGTATGCGGTCCCCCTGAAGTAATCCTACTGTTGCTGTGAACCTGAGAATACATACTAAAACGGTCAACAATAATGTTGGTGAGTTCATAGGTTTAGTTATCAAAAGTATAAGTATGAACCACGAGATTTATAAGCGTTGCACGTATGCAAAAATAAGTATACTACTGCCATGAGCTCATAGGCCGAAGCTTAACCATTATGTGTTTGCCTCCGTGAGTGCATCATCCACTATACCCGATTATATCAAATACTAATGCGTCCGTTTGACCAGTTAGCGCATCTAACCCGGACGGGGAGGGTCAATCCTAAATAGATCTATTCATTAATACTCAAGCTAAATCCATACTAACGAAACTATGAAATGTAGAGGACTTTAGTGGATTAGGAAAATAAAACACTCATGCAATCCGTATATGTGTTTCCGTACTCATGTTCATGAAAAGAGTGTATGTATTCTCACCCCAATAGTAAAAAGTAGTAAAAGTGGGGCTATGAGACTCACATGAATCTTGTGCGTATGCGTTGCTAATAGCAAGTAGGTTTTCAAACCCGTAACCTTCTAGCGCCCTAAACGCGTAAGATTATATGTAAGTAGATGTCTCAAAAGACCCTTTATGCTAGTTGTCCACTCAACTAGAAATGTCCAAATGTTTATTTCTCATGTGTGTTTAGAAAACGTGTACGGCCCGTTGGTGACGTTTTGTAATAAGAATTTCTAAAAACATTATTATTATGTTTGTTTCGTTGTATACTTATAAAAGTATATACATTGCGTGTATGAGTAGTGTTGTATATAATTTAGTTGTTGTTAACGCGCGATTAATACTTGAAACTATGTTCTAGACATTCTGTTTTATGCGACACTAACAGCGACACTTGGTAGAAGTTGCGACACTGAGGTTTGTGGTGCGACACTGAGGTTTGCGACACTAGCAGTGGGAGTTATATCGAGTAGTGGACAAAACTCATCGGATATAAAACTCTTATCAGCACCAGTATCAAATAAGACTGAAGCAGTTAAGTTGTTGAGGAGAAACGTACCCGTAACCACATTAGGGTCTTGGGGGGCTTCCCCGTAGTTCAGCACAAAAGCTCTACCACGAGAGTTGTTGTTGTTGTCCTTGTTCTTCAATTTTGGGCATTTATTCCTGAAATGTCCCGGGTTGCCACACTCGAAATTCATCAAATTCATCAAATACTCATCCCTTTTGCATTCATTACATCATTACATCATTACATCAAGATTAAGGTAATTCTCAACCTATTTTGCATAATTATGATGGGTTTCTTTAAAGTTAGGGTTTACACTTTAATTCTTGAAATATATGGTTTCACATGATTATGAACATAATTGAGTGATTTAATGGATGAATTTTGTTGTGTGCTAGATAGCGTTTAAAAAGTTATAAATTATGTCTGGGAAATATCAATACTATCATACAATACAGGCAAGAATACCCGATCGAATAATAATATAGTTTCGGTAAATCCGAGTGTCGAACTCAAGGAACGGTGTTTTAACTTAATTAAAACGGAATTTATAATTAAACTAATAAAAAGTAAATAACAAAGGGAGGCGTTTTAGTTTCGTCCGAACGTATTTAAGAAACTAATAAAACTTAAATTAAACAAAGCAATTTATAAGACAAGTATGGATAAAGGAATGTATTTAATTAAACTTTTATTCCCTAGATTCCAGTCATCATGAATGTTTACATCGTTGGATAATTTTATTGTGAATAAATCTTTTGTGGAAAGTTACCTTATCCGGTTAACAATTCCTATAAAGTCTAGATGAGACACAAGACTCATTATGAATACACAAGAAATCATTTCTATGTGATGTCTACATATTCTTTATTTAATTAAGCACTTCAACCTTTTATTGCGATTTATCCTAGCGACCTTGAATTAACAAGAATCTAATTATCGTCGTTTGACAACTGTCACATTAAATAATGTTCAATAATTATTATTACTCTTAACCTATCGCCGATTAAAGCTTGAAGCCACAATTATCCAATAAGTTAAACAATTGCAAATAACTAATAAACCTAGACAAGACTACGCTATAGAAAAGGTTGATTAATCACGTTAAATAACAATTAAAGATCAATTAAATAAGATGGATCTTTCGATTAAACACAATAAACTTCATAAAATTAATATCCCAATGTAAATTCACATTCAAACTATCATCTAGGTATTATTATCTAAGCAAATACACATTAAATTAGTTCATGATTAAATTATACAATATCAGAATCAATATCCAAAGAAACGACATGTTAAATTGAATACAAAATTAGATTAAGAAAAACAGAATCGCGATGCGCGTTGAAAGCTTGACCATAGACAAATCCTTGCAATTCCGCGTCTCTAATTCGTTCCTAAAACCTTTAGAAAATTGCCTCAATCGAATTAGGGTTCAAGAAGTTCCTTTTAATTATGAGGTTAAGGCTCTATATATAATTTTCTGGGCCGACCTCCCAACCGGCGGTTGGGTTTCTTTTCGTCCAAGTAAAGCCCGCGATCCACCGACTTAACCCCACTCAGACCCAACCGGCGGTTGGGCACGGGTTCCAGAATATTTTCTTCGCGATCAAGCTTCAACTTTTACACTTTTTACACTTTCATCATTTTTTTTCAGTTTCTCTTCTTTTTTAGTCATTTTTCCATTCTTTTTCAGATTCAAGCCATAAATACACCTATTTGCAAATATAAACGAATTAAGTATCTAAAATCATATAAATGCAATATAAATGCATTAAAAATAGAGAATTATTGTTAATTAAATATATACTTATGTTATGTTATCAAATATCCCCCCACTTGAATTCTACTTGTCCTCAAGTAGAGTATCAATTCAGAATCAAATAGAAATTCATCTCCATTAAAAATCATATAATAAGTAGGAGACTATAAATGTACATATCAATTTTTTCGCGAAAAATTTAAATCTACCAAGGGATCATATTAGGATACACATGCTTTTATTAGGAAACCTTAAACCTATCATGATTGTTGATATATTTGTTCATTATAAACCTCATCAAACACTCTAAAACACAAAAATTTCTAATTTTGACATTTCAACATTGGTATTTTAATCCGCTTTAAACCTTCTATACTCAAGCTTAAGAGCAAACATATTATTATTATTTATGAATATAACTTATGGCTCCTACAAGTAATATACCCCTGTAATCAAATCATGCACATAATTCTATATAATAAGTGAGTAATTGATAAATCGTTTTTATAAGAGTCAAGATATTGTTGACAGTTCTGTACCTCAGTACAACAAAGCGACTTACCTTGACTCGGGATTAAGTAGAATCAATTTTTAGTCAAAGTTTTGTAAATCTATATAAGCATTTTTTCTTTTAATTAGATATCCTGATGGAAACCAGGTATGCACTTAGTATAACAGAGGAATCGATCGGTGTATCTTCAAATGATTTCAATTTAAACCCCAAAATTATAGAATATGTCATGATATCATACATAAATTAAGACTTACAACATCATACATCAATTTGTGTTTCCCACAAACTTATATTCATGTTAGATTATTATTTCTTAAAAGCCAAAAACTTTTGTATAGAAAGCCTTTCAATATATCATATGATGAAGATGTCGAACACTTATATGTAAAATTAGAAAAATTGGATTTTAAAAATGTTAGTTAGGCCTATCAACATATCATAAATAGTACTTAAAACATCCATTTTTTACGCATGTTCCTAATGAACTATCATTTCTCAAAGATAGAATCGCAAAAATTTTATGTAATATGACAAAAATTTCAGTTGGTTATAAAGTAGAGGAAAAATACACTTCTTTTCTATGCTCCTCCCCTACTTGAGTTGTACAATGCCCTCATTGTATAAAATAAAATAATCAAATAAAGTGAAAAGGAGAAAAGAAGTGGAACAGAAAAACTCCTTGATAAAAATAATTGAAGGAGTACACGGTTGAATTTCAAGGTCTGTACATATGGTTGTCAGATGATGCTTGGCGAGTACAAACAGTAAGCTCATCGATAAACCGAAAAAGTGTTTTTAGACACTTTTTGTATGTGCGGCGAGTACTAAGTCCCTGTTCGTCGAGTTCATCTGAGACTGCTTATTATTTGATCTGATGCTCAGCATTGCGTTCTAGAAACTGTATTTGGATGCTATTACCTATTGAACTAAAAATGCAAAGGAACATTAAATACATGAAATATACAAACACAGGTTGCTTACTGAGAAGCGCTTGTTTTTGTTCGAGTCTCTAGCTTGACTCCATCCTTATTTACTTAAAAATTGGGTGACTTTCACCACACTTAAGATGAAGTGTGGATGATAATATCGATAAGTAACCTGCAAATATAAATTTATTGAATTGAAAGAATTCAAATATTTATCGTTAACGGCAGGTACATTTCCTTTTCGTGATGCTACATGACCTTCCAGAAACTGCAAGAAATCTTCCTTCCGCTCGAATTGCCAAAAAGGATCTTCATAAGTGTAGAACAACAAACTTGTGCTAATAGAAACTTCAACCACCGGTTGAGACAACTCAACCACCGTTTAGATTTCAACCGCCAACTAGGTTTGAATCCAACCGCCGGTTGATATCTGATACCCACAAGTCCTGTTTTCGTTTTCTCCTCCAATCCTTACTATCGCTCGATCATCTACCTTTAATTGTTCCACCTCCGGATATAATAACGGAATTTCCTCAACAGTTGGATCCATAATGGCTATCAATTCTTCTTCCGTCATAATTCCATCTCGGTTTCTCATTTCAAGGATCTCCTCGTCATTGGAACCAATTAGCATAAACAATTCCTCATCTGAGTCTTGGTAATCAAGCCTTGAAAAAATCGCTCCTTCTTCTTCCTTGTCTTTTACCTATTCAAGTTCACTAGAAACCTGATCAAAAATAAAGGAATTAGAAGATTGGAGACACTCATTGAATTGATGAACCATCCCTGCAATCGACGATCGGAATGAAATCGTAATAGAGTCATCACGAGTTTGGTTCATGTACTCTTCAAGCGTCATGTGGTCGATAGGATCGTTTCTCGAGTTTCGAAAAATCTCATGAACTATACTCATGGTTTAGTACCTACATGCAGAATAAAAAGAAAAAGAAAATAAAATAAAAAGTATCTAAAAATTCAAATTAGAATAAATAAAACAAAACCGCTCCCTGGCAGCGGCGCCAAAAATTTGTTGTTTGCTAGATAGCGTTTAAAAAGTTATAAATTATGTATGGAAAATATCAATACTATCACACAATACAGGCAAGAATACCCGATCGAATAGTAATATAGTTTTGGTAAATCCGAGTGTCGAACTCAAGGAACGGTGTTTCAACTTAATTAAAACGGAATTTATAATTAAACTAATAAAAAGTAAATAACAAAGTGAAGCGTTTTAGTTCCGTACGAACGTAGTTAAGAAACTAATAAAACTTAAATTAAACAAAGCAATTTATAAAACAAGTATGGATAAAGGAATGTATTTACTTAGACTTTATTCCTTAGATTCCAGTTATCATGAATGTTTACACAGTTGGATAATTTTATTGTGAATAAATCTTTTGTGAAAAGTTACCTTATCTGGTTAACAATTCCTATAAAGTTTAGATAAGACACAAGACTCATTATGAATACACAAGAAATCCTTTCTATGTGTTGCCTACCTATTTTTTATTTAATTTAAGTACTTCAATCGTTTATTGCGATTTACCTAGCGACCTTGAATCACAAAGAATCTAATAATCGTCGTTTGACAATTGTCACATTAAATAATGTTCAATAATTATTATTACTCTTAACCTATCGCCGATTAAAGCTTCAAGCCACAACTATTTAACAAGTTAAACAATTACAATTAATTATTAAACCTAGACAAGATTACGTTATAGAAAAAGTTGATTAATCACGTTAAGTAACAATTAAAAATCAATTAGATAAGATGGATCTTTCGGATAAACATAATAAATTTCATAAAATAAATATCCAATGTAAACAAACATTCAAACTATCATCTAGGTATTATTATCTAAGCAAATCACAATAAATTAGTTCATGATTGAGTTATACAAAATCAGGAACAATATCCAAAGAAACGACATGTTAAATTGAATATGAAACTAGATTAAGAAAAACCGAATCGCGAAGTGTGTCGAAAGCTTGATCCTAGACAAATCCTTGCAATCCCGCATCTCTAATTCATTCCTAAAACCTTTAGAAAATTGCCTCAATGGAATTAGGGTTAAAGAAGTTCCTTTAAATTCTAAGGTTAAGGCTCTATATATAGTTTTATGGGCCGACCTCCCAACCGGCGGTTAGGTTTCTTTTCGTCCAAGTAAACCCCGCGATCCATCGACTTAACCCCACTCGGACCCAACCGGCGGTTGGGCACGGGTTCCTAAATATTTTCTTCGCGATCAAGCTTCAACTTTTACACTTTTTACACTTTCATCCTTTTTCTTCAGTTTCTCTTCGTTTTTAGTCCTTTTTCCATTTTTTTTCAGATTCAAGTCATAAATACACCTATTTGCAAATATGAACGAATTAAGTATCTAAAATCATATAAATGTAATATAAATGTATTAAAAACATAGAAATATTGTTAATTAAATATATACTTATTTGATGTTATCAAATTTCTACTTTGAAATTTCTAGTGTTGACTTTTTCACTAGTTGAACTTTTTGTTGACTTTTGAGTGACTAATTGCTTATGTTGACTTTTGATGATTGAATTATGCTAAGAATTGCTAGTTTAACATGAGTAGATTAGTTGGTAATGTTCAAAGAAGGTTTAAGATAGTTTTCAATAATTAAAGTAAGCAAATTTTGATTAAGCTTTAATAATCACCACACATAAAATTCTTACATTTAATAGGATGACTATGTTTAGTTTGAACTTAATAAGTTTATAGAAATTATCGAAAGAAGCTTTGGTTGAATTATGGTAACATATTCATTGAAAGTGGCATCACTTTAATAAATAAAGTGTATGAAACTTCAAAAACGACTCCATTTCTTCCAAGCAACTATCTTTCCATTGAATAATAGTTTACAAAATTGTTTGCGCCACCATGAAAAGTCAACGCATGTATACAAAATTGTTTCCATTGAATAATAGGATTACATTACTTCATGTTTCTTTGCTTGTATGCTTAATTAAATTGAGGTAATTACATGACTTGAACTTTTCAAATCATATGCTCATTAATATAAAGTATGCACTTTGCTAGTTATTTAGGGCATTTGATCACAATTAGGTGATATTAACTACCTTAAGTAATCTTTTGCAACTTTGAAACCTTATTTTTCTATTTTCTTAAGAAGTTTATACATATGTAGGAAAATTGCGGATTGATTGAGATTTAGTCATAATAATTTGAGGATATACTCATTTCTTTGGAAATACTTTATCAAATTTTTATGATTTAACTCTCTTGTTTTATGTTTCAGATGGAACAGTTACATCCTTCGCTTGTCAGCTTACCACTACTTCACGGAAGAAATCAGAAGTGAACCAGTTGATGAGTCAATTCTTAGGAAGTAACCGGGTGATAATTTGGCAGGATATGAGACGGTTGGGAATAAATGAAGAGTTAGAAGATTTGATTAGATATGAGACAGAGGGTCAAGAACACTCCGCTTTCTATCATCTTTTTAGTATAGACGAGGGCATAACCGAGAGCCCATCACCGAATTTATGATGACTTATGAGTTAACCGCGGAGATGAGCCTTACTGAAAAGAAGATCTCGTTCAAGTTCCGTGGGAAGACTCATAGGATATCATTGGGTGATCTCGGGGTATATCTTGGTTTGTATACTCGGTCTCAGGTGCAGTCCGAGTGGTTCACAAATAGCGTCTATGCCATTTCCAGTCTCCCAAATAGAGATCATAAGGAGATTTGGATGGACCTAGCCGGGACGAGCTTTAGGAGTAGTGTGAAGTCTACTACATTGACTAGACCGATCCATCAGATTCTTCACAAGCTCCTATGCTGCTCGATTCTCGGTAAAAGGGAAAACAGACCGGTGACAGTGGAGGAGCTCAAGTTTATGGAGGCGATCATAGGGAAGAAGAACCTTAATGTCGCCTACATTATCGCAGTGAGATTGGGTGAATAGAAGAAGATGAAGAAGCACATGTTCATGGGATCAGTTGTGACTCGATTGTTACAAGGTATGGGGATCTTCAAAGAGGTGCACAAGAAGGAATATTTGTATCACTCCAGTTCTTTGCCAGTTGGCCTAGAGTACTGCAAGCTCATTAGGCTCATTGATGAGAACGAGGAGAAGCAGTGCCTCTGGCACAACACGCAGCAGCTCATTCCGGAATGCTTTATGACACGAAAGCGTGTCAGAGTGATTGGGGCAGTACAGAGCACAGAGGTTGAGAGATATAGATCTGATGCACCGACATCATAGACTGAGATCCCATTGAGAGGAGCTAGGACATCCGAGCCGCCTACTCAGGTTGTTGTCCACTACACAGACCCCCTGACTTAGTATTATCTCTTACATGCTTTGCAGGTTAACCAGGCTCCCCAGACATTGATCGCTAGGAGATTCAGTATTCCAAACCCTAAGCCACTTCTATACCGTTGTGGTCCACCGCCACCATCCATGACACACCCGCATACCAGCACTCATCCACTATCACCTATCATCCCGAACTCAGCAGATATAGAGAGGGTTTTCTCAGTGGAGAATCCGACTCCAGAAAATTAGCAAGCAGCATCAGCTACCACTATACCCTCATCTCAACCCACTCAACAGCTAGTGGCTAGTACTTCTTACCGCCCTCAACAGCTAGTGGCTAGTACTTCTTACCGCCCGGACATGCTTTATGTGGGAACTGCTGCGACTTCGTTCGAAAGCATTGGGAGGATGCTGAACTTGGAGCCAATCTCTTCTTCAGTTATTCCATCCGAGAGCCTATTACGGCAGGCTTATCTGAAGCTACTTGAGGATGCAGATATTACGTCAGAGATCTTGAGCAGCTGGGGTTATATGGACCCTATGGCACTACCGGCGGCTACACTCGGAGATTTATTGATACAGCAAAAGTGTTGATACATGTTTTGTATGTCTGTCAGTTGGTCTAGGTCTAAGTTGTTTGTAATATTTTGATTATGATATAAACGTTATTGTTTTGGAAATCAAAATTAATGTCACTGTTTAGGCGACACAGAGCTTGTGTCGCAATAGCGACACAAGGCTTGTGTCGCATAGGTCGGTTTGGCGACACAGTTCTAGGGTTGACGAACCTAGAGAGTTTTCAAGCTATTTGTGAGGCATTGATTGTATTTGGTTGATTCGTTATTCTTGATATATATAAAAGCCAATCGACTTGTTTCGTGTGATTATTAACGTGCTTTGTTCAATTGATTGTATTCCGTGCTTTCAATTGTTGAATTGATTCGATTTAGATCCAGTACAAAGGGTCCAACAAGTGGTATCAGAGCCGAAATCGTTAGATTTTGTGGTATAAAATCGATTTTGTGCGTTTTTCGGGTTAAATCACATACTTTTAAGCAATTACTCTAGATTAGAAGTGATAAAAGCTTGAAATCTGGTTTTTCTGAAAGATCATTGAAGGTTCGTTCGATTGCAGATCGTTAATTTTCGTGGGGTTTACGGAAATTTTCGAATTTTGGGGTTTAAGTGCGGCTGAGTTCGCAGCATAGCGACACAACCTCTGTGTCGCCACTAGGGTTTTAGCGACATAAGCTATTTGTGCGACACAATCACTCTGTGTCGCGTTAGGGTTATCTGCGATATTACAGTTGCGACATTGGGTGCGACATAAACCTGAGACATTGGACAGCGACATTGGATTGCGACAAAACTTTTGTGTCGCATTTGGACTTTCATTTATTCACTGTTAGCGACACAACCTTTGTGTCGCCTGTTGCTTTCATTGCGACACAACCCCTTGTGTCGCCATTTCTCTCTGCTTGCGACATTACCTTTGTATCGCATCTGTTCTAACCTGTTTTTGCAGGTGATACAATGTCTCTTCAAAGCTTTACTCAGCTATTAAAGCAAAGTAATAAAGTTGGAAGCACAAACAAACCTCCACTATTTACTACAAACACTGATTATGTGGAATGGAGGCAACGCTTTGAAGCTTTCATTTCATATAATGATCCTGATATGTTAATTCCTCTGCTGGAGCGCTATGAACATCCACCATCTGATGGCCAATTCAACTCTATCAACCCTCCACCAAAACCTATTAGATCCCTTACTCCGGATGAGAAAAAGGCTTGGGATTTGGAAAGAAAAGTACATTCAGCAATAACAATGAGCATGTCTGCCGATGTTCTGAAAATGTTTAAACACTACACCATTGCTTATGATTTGTGGAAGGCTATTGAACAACGGTGTGGGGGTAATGAGAGATACAAAAAGAGTAAACTTGCACTCATTAAGAAGCTATATGAATTGTTTGACATCTTACCAAATGAGTCTATTAATGCACTGTTTATTCGCTACTCACATCTGGTAAGTGAGCTGAATGAAGGAGGGGTGACTTTAACTACTGAAGATGTGAACAAGAAACTCTTAGGCGCTTTGCCTAAGAAATGGAATCATCGTGTCATGATGATGGAGGAAGATGAACGAGTGATGAATCTTTCGTTAGATGATCTTGTGGGAAGACTACAAGCTTATGCACTAGATATGCAGAGAAAAGAAACGAAGTCTAGTGCACAAGTTCAAGATCCCAGCTTATATGGTAGTTCGTCTCCTACTACTGGTGTGGCATTATTATCTGGCAGCTCTAGTGGATCTTCTGCATCCTCTACTAAACCAGCTATTCCTTCAGTTGGAAGAGTACCTTACTCTTCAAATACTCCAGTCTCACCTGATACTGAAGAGAATGCTGTTGTGTTTCAAGCCTTTCTCAGTGCTTATGATAGTTTTCTTTCAAAGAAAACTAGCACAATCGATCTTACTGAGAGAGATTTTGAACAAATAGATCCCGATGATCTGGAAAGAATGGATCTGCGTTGGAACTTTGCTATGCTAACCAGGAGAGCAAAGAAATATTTAAAGAAAACTGGGAGAAAGAATCTGGATGATGATAGTGATTCCGGTCTAGGTTTTGATAAAAGTAAGGTGAAGTGCTATAACTGCCAAAATCTTGGGCACTTCGCTAGGGAATGTGAGAAGGCAATACATCCTGCTTCTAGTTTCTCAAAATCATCTGCCTACACAAGACCATCTCCGAGGACTCTAGAGAAAACGCCTGTTTCAAATGCTATTCTTATTCAAAATGAAGAAGCGTATGATTGGAGTGAAGAAGCAAATGATGATCAAAACAGCGCTCTTATGGCTGAAATCTCCAGTGTGCATGAGGTACCCATTGAAGAACCATTCTCTTGTATATCATGCATTAAATTAACTGGTAAAATTAACAGATACTCTGAGGATAATCAAAGCCTGAATACTGACTTAGAAAAACTTGCTACGGCTAATAAGATCCTAAAAGATAATGAGAAAGCTTTTGATAAGAAACTAGATGCTGCATTTTTTGACCGAAAGGAACTAAAAGCTAAAAATTTTAGTCAACAAGATGCAATTGATAGTTATCTTAAATTACTTGCCGATCTTAGAAAGGAACTTGCTGACTCACAGTCAGAAATAATTAACCTTAAAAGAAAACTTTCTAATTTTTCAACATCCTCACTTGTCTTTGATGAAATTCTTCAAGGGCAAAGGTATGATACCAAAAGCAAGGTTGGTCTTGGTTATCACCAAGTACCACCTCCTATAAATTATCTACCTATGCCTTCAAAGGACGAAGCCAAAGACTTTGTGCCTTCCTTTTTAACGGAAGTCATGAAATCTGTTAATGAGCCAGTTAAGGATTCTAAGCAAAGTGTTGACTCTAAATCTGAACAAACTACTGCAAATGAATCTGTAAAACCTGATGAAACTAAGCCTGTGCCTGTTTCAAAACCTGAATTTGTTACAACCCCAGTTAGAGAACAGGAAATAGTTGAAGTTGAGGATTTGACTAAGGAAGTTAATGTGAAGATTAAAAAAGAAAATGTTAAGCCTGAAAATCATATAATAACCACTGAATTAAGTGAAATGACTTTTCAAAGAAAAGGCAAAGCTAAGGCTAAGCCTCAAAAGAAGATTTTAAAAATTGATAAAAAGAACAAATCACCTGAAAAATCTTCTAAATCTGTTGATGTCTCGGATAAACCATCAACATCTTCACGAGCATCCAACTCATCATGCACACACAAAAGTGCATGTTCTGTTAATGCTTCATTTAAACAACCTCCAGATCTTCATCCTCAACCTCAACCATTTGTTGAAAGACGATCTTGTTTCTATTGTAGGAAACAAGGTCATCTCATTAATGTTTGTCCGTTGCTTTCTAGACAACGATTTGGGAGATCCACGCCACGAAATTCTTTTTATAGAAATTCATTTAATAAATCTCAATCGAGGCGTACCTCATCATCTCCCTTACCTGTCAAGAAACTCAATAAGATTGTGCCTAGTAAACCTAGTGTCAAACAGCACAATCCTATAGACAAGCAACCACCCAAACCTAAACAGGTTTGGCAGATTAAAAGGTCATCCAATGACCAGTCATCCTACAATAACACATCAGGAAACACCACTGATCTGTTAAAAGATAAAATTTTAACTGATGTTGTTATTGTAGATGACCTTGGAAGACCCAAGTCTGTGAAGGCTTGGGTCTCCACTACTAACTAATCCACTCTTGCATTTTGTGTCTGTAGCAGTCCGAGGAAGTGAAAAATAGTAAATGGTATATCGATAGCGGCTGCTCACGGCACATGACTGGCAACTTAGCCCTACTTTCTGATTTGAAGCCATATAATGGGGGTTATGTTGCATTTGCGGGTGATAAGGGTGGAGAGATTACTGGTCAAGGAACACTCACAAATGGGCAAGTGAGCTTTGAAAAAGTGAATTTTGTTGAACAGTTGAATCACAACTTGCTCAGTGTTTCTCAAATGTGTGACAAGAAGTACATTACAGCATTTACTGATGTAGAATGCTTGATTATGAAGCCGGGATTTGTGATTCCTGAGGAATGAGTGCTAATGAGAGCACCAAGGACAAAGGACACGTATGTACTTGATATGCGTACCGTTACATCCACAGAGCATACATGTCTATTGTCTAAAGCTGATGAAAAGGATTCACTAATGTGGCACAGACGAATGGGACATCTTCATTTCTGCAAGATGAACTATCTTGTAAAACATGATCTTGTGTTAGGCGTTCCTAAACAATCTTTTGGATTAAATGATAACTGTGTTTCATGTCTTAAAGGAAAACAACACAAGAAATTCCATAAGTCTAAGTTAGTGAATTCCAATGAAACACCTCTTGAGTTATTGCATATGGATCTTTTCGGACCAGTGAGCAAACGAAGTATAGGTGGAAGTTATTATTGCCTGGTAGTGACTGACGACTATTCGCGATTTTCTTAGGTGTACTTCATTTCTTCTAAAGATGAGGTGCCTGATATTCTGATTTATCTGTTTGACAAACTGGAAAACCTATGCAATCTGAAGATAAAGAAACTGCGGAGTGACAACGGAACTGAATTCAAGAACAAAACATTAGAGATGTACTGTTTGAAGAAAGGAATAAATCATCAATTCAGTGCCGCAAGAACTCCACAACAAAATAGAGTCGCTGAAAGAAAAAATAGGACTCTCATAGAGGCTGCACGAACCATGCTCTCAGACTCAAAATTGCCTATCACTTTTTGGGCAGAGGCATTTAATATAGCCTGTTATGTTCTCAACAGGATTTTGACGGTGAACAAACGAAATAAGACATGTTATGAGCTATTTAATAACCGTAAACCCAACTTGTAGTTTCTTGAACCTTTTGGGTGTCCCTGCATCATCATGAACACACGCGAACGAGTTGCCAAGTTTGGTGAAAAGTCAAGTGAGGGTTTCTTCTTGGGATATTCTGTTAACTCTCCAAATAAGAGAGTTTATAATAAATCAACGAAGAGGATTGAGGAGCACTATGAAGTTAAATGTTTATGATATACTGAATCTCCTCAAAGCACGGGACTTGACTCATTGTTTAAATATGATGAATTGTTTGACTCATTTCATCTACCTATGGATGATAATGTTGATCAGGTGGTGACTCTACTGCATGGAATTGATATGTTTCAAGATGTAGCTACTCCTCCTAAAGCCACACCATCCTCAAACAATGATATCCGTTCCACTTCTGGAACAGCTCCTAGTGCATCTAATCCACACCCTAATCCTGAGATGCCTGGTTTATCCGATGATGAAACTGATGATAAATCTGATGAAGTTGTCCAATCGCCTGAAATTAATGATGTTGAGGGAGATTTAAACAACTTGGATTTTGAGATTGTGCCACCACAGATTCCACAGCAACGCGTACACACATCTCACCCGACTGATAATATTATTGGTGAGTTGTCTAAAGGTGTACAAACAAGACATCAAGTTAAGGCCACTACATCCGACTCCTCTTCTTGCCTTGTAGCAGAGATGGAATCATGTTTTCTATCTCAGATTGAACCGAAAAATGTGAAGGAAGCATTAATCGACTCTCATTGGGTCGAGGCTATGCAGGATGAACTTCATCAATTTCAAAAGCTACAAGTCTGGAATTTGGTTCCGCTTCCGAAGGGACAACATCCTATTAGGACGCGTTGGGTGTTTCGTGTAAAGAAAGATGATCGTGGTATTGTGACACGGAACAAGGCTTTTCTCAAATAGAAGGTCTCGATTATGATGAGGTGTTTGCTCCAGTTGCGAGATTAGAATCGATCAGAATATTTCTTGCCTACGCCTCATTTAAGAAATTTAGAGTGTAAGCGCGTTTCTTTATAGAAAGGTCAGTGAAGAAGTGTATATCAAGCAACTTCCTGGATTTGAAGACTCAGTGCATCTGGATTATGTTTACAAATTAGACAAAGCACTGTATGGACTTCATCAAGCTCCAAGGGCGTGGTACGAGACATTGTCAAAACATCTGCTGGCCAATGGATTCACACGAGGGCAGATTGACAGCACACTTTTTATTAGAAAAGTTGGAAACGATTTGTTACTTGTGCAGGTATATGTGGACGACATTATATTTGGATCTACAAATGAGAAGCTGTGTAAGGAATTCGAGAAAATCATGAAGGACAAGTTTGAGATGAGTGCCATGGGAGAACTTACGTTCTTCTTAGGTGTACAGGTTGAGCAATCTGATAAAGGTATTTACATTCATCAATCTAAGTCTGTCAATGACATCTTAACAAAATATCAGTTGCTCGACTGTAAGACCTTTGGGACTCCTATTGACATAAATCACAAACTTGGTTTGGCTGAACACGAAGAAGACGTAAATCAGCGAGACTATCGGTCAATGATAGGATCACTGATGTATCTCACAGCATCAAGACCCGACATAATGTTTGCCGTGGCTATCTGCTCAAGATTTCAAGCAAATCCGAAGGTTTCTCATATGAAGGCGGTTAAGCGAATCGTTAGTTACCTCAAATTTAGACCATTTCTGGGTCTCTGGTATTCTAATGAGGATAACTTCGCTTTAACCATTTCGGTTAAGCGGTATCTACTCCGATTCAGACTTCGGTGGTTGCAATGTGGACAAAAAGTCTACGACTGGAGGATGTCAGTTCTTTGGTAGTCGCTTAGTCTCGTGGCAGTGTCAAAAGCAAACCACAATCTCTACATCATCTGTTGAGGCTGAATACATTGCTGTTGCAAGTTGCTGTTCTCAGGTTCTCTGGATTCAGCATCATATGCGCGATTACGGGTTACTCTTAACTTTAACTCCTATCCATATTGATAATACTGCTGCTATCTCTATCAAACGCAATCCCGTACAACACTCAAAAACTAAACATATTGAACTTCATTTTCATTTCATACGGGATTGCTATGAGAAACACCTGATAGACCTTGTCCAAATTGATACATCTAAGCAAAACGCTGATCTTTTTACAAAGGCCTTTTCACGATCTCGATTTGATGAACTTGTCTCTATGATAGGGATGAGGTTCTTTGTCAAAAATTAAGTTATGACTTGGAGTGTTAAAAAAAAAAAAAAAAAAAAAAAAAGGGCAACTGCCACTCTTTATACTTGTTAGTATTAAAGAAACGCAATAGTTGCAACATTGTTAAAAATAGACGTTGAATTGTGTCTGTAAACAATTTGAGAAATGATAGTACATCAGGAGACATGCATAAAATGGAATTTTAAGGTTTATGTTTGATGTGTCAGTAGATTTATCTAGCATACTTGAAATATCTCTTATAAATATTAGATTCATCAAATGATGTATTGGTAGGCATTTGTTCTAAAGTTACTAAGAAGTTTAACTTTCAAATATGCATATTACTTTATATAAAGACATATTAATATGTATGAAATTAAGTTGAAATAAGGACCAAAATGTCCGAAATATTTTGACGCTTCGTCTTAATATTTGGATGATAGACATGTTATGATCTAAAATATAGGGTCTTTGTATGGTGTTATCTGGGGGAATATATTAGTTGTCTCCTCTGTTGTATGAAAATACAGACCTGGTTTCATCTAATATATTCTTGAAAAGAACTTAGGTGCGTAGTCTATGTTAAACTTTAGACAACTATTACGTACCCGTGGGATTCCTACAATTCCCAAAATAAAATGTACAAAAGTGCATAAAAGTTATACAAAGTTTGCCTCGTACTAGTTTGTGTTAAACTATGGTACTCTGTTGTACGAAAGTACAGACCTGTACCCTCTAGTTTAATTATTCAGACCGGTGTTTGTTCAACCCGAACTATTGCTTATGTGACTTTGTTGTACGAAAGTACAGACCTGTCACCGCTAACTTGGTTCTAAAGATACGTTCATACTTTCACCTTCTATATAGAAAATACTAACATGTTTTGATTTCAAATGTATATCTTAATGTGAGTTATATAATATAATATGCATGCTAATAATAACACAAGTGGTTCATCTCATTATGAGTTGAAATCATATACTTAAGTACAAATGTTTAGATGGATAAAATATCAATAATCGTCTTGAACTAATCTTTATAACAGGTAATTTAAATATGCTAAGTAAATTTAAAGTGGACAAACATACTGATAATCGAAATAACACTAACTATTCCTAATAATGGCATGTTATCCTGATATGATCCCTAACCAGACTTAAACATTTCCGTCACCAAAAATATGTTAAGAAGTTTCTGTTGATTGTAAAATTGAATCAACGATTTTCTTTTTGCATTATTTCTTAATTTATGTTGAGACATGTTTTGTGACAACAGATCTAGCTTGTTATAGCTTGTAATAGTACTTTTAGTAATTGTAATCAAGTTTGTACATTGGTTTTGAATTATAAATGAAATATATTGCTTGGTAAACATTTTAGAGTTAAATATCAAAAGGCTGAAAAATGTTGACCAAGGTTGACCGCGAACCGAGTCAGTTCGCAGGACAAGATTGGCCTGCGAACCGAGTCAGTTCGC
Source organism: Gnaphalium uliginosum (assembly GCA_963930675.1). Classification (NCBI taxonomy): domain Eukaryota; kingdom Viridiplantae; phylum Streptophyta; class Magnoliopsida; order Asterales; family Asteraceae; genus Gnaphalium; species Gnaphalium uliginosum. Next base: position 31,792,321 of record OZ005681.1, on the reverse strand, counting down.
TGGGCCAACATGGGCTGCGAACTGAGTCAGTTCGCAGAGCCCACGAGCCTGCGAACCGAGACGAGTATATATGAAAAACTAGGTTTTCATATTCAAGGGCTTCGGCCATTTCGTTTACCCGGAGACCCTGCGATTCCAGAGAGACTTATCACGTTCTAAAGGCTAGGTATTGATGGTTAACACTTGTTATAATCGATACAAAGCAATTAGACAATTGATTCGCTAATATATTGCGAAAGAATTCGTTATAGATCCTATAACTAGTATTGAGAGATTCCGCACCTTAATACCTTAGATAACCTCGTTATCGATCCGATACAACCGGACTTACAATTGGTATCAGAGCTTTCTTGTTGAACCAGACGCTCCTGCGAAGCGAGCTCAATCTCAGTTCGCAGCGAACCCAGAACCTTTGACTTCGGTTGGCTGCGAAGCGAACTCATCGGGTTGACTTCACTTGACCGAAGCGAAACCAAATGGTTTGACTTCGGTTGACTGCGAAGCGAACTCATCGAGTGAAATGCATATAATATTCGAATTCTGTTATATGTTTCGACTTAAGGACTTAATGTTATAAGTGAAATGCATATAATATTCGAATTCTGTTCTATTATATCGAAAGACTTCCGACTCATATGTAGTCGTGCGGCGTGTTCCGATTTTCTATCGGCGGTATAATATTTCGGATTATCTACTAGGACGTGCGAACGATGTATATAATTTAGAGAAGATAATTGAAAAATTAAGTGTTGAATACTTAATCGTTCAATTAAGTTCAGTAAATTAAGTTATTAATTAAGAGTAAACGTCGATGTTTGGTGATCTCTTTGGTTCACAATACATAAACGTTTAAAATTAATTAATGTTCAATAAGTGTCCTATTATTTGAGCTAAATGCCATTTGTGTATATCTTATGACTACAGATATGGCTGCTAGATCTTTCACTCCTGCTCACAACATCGTTGTAAACTTGGATGTCAATGAGCGTGGAGCTGCACGTTTCACAGAGATTTTGACATATTTAGCACGTTCGAGAAATCGATATGCTATTACGGAGTCTCCACCACTGTCCCGAGATCTTCTGGAACAATTTTGGGATAGTATCGTATTTGACAGTGCAGCAAACCCTCCTGTTATTCGCACGAGGGTTAATAACCATCCAGTGGTTTTCTCTGCTGATGATCTGAGACAGATTTTAAATCTGGGTACAGTTGATCAGGAAGCTGGAACTTCGGTGTACACCTCTGACTTCATTGAGGGTGCACTAGGACGAATGGGTTATTCTGGACCCAAGAGAGGCCGCCAGTTTGTGAAGGCGTTTGTACTCGGCCAGTGGAGATTTCTCTTCCACATTATTGTTACCATCTTTGGTAACAAGAAGGGTGGATACGATGAGTTGAGCCCCGAGCTTCTATCAGGCTTGCTGTCCCTGGTGTATAACAAACCATACAGCTTCTCATCGTACATCTTCAACTCCTTCATTGGGCAGATAACCGGCACTGTTCGATCAAAGTTCATGGTATATCCGAGGTTCTGCATGCTTATCATTCAGCACTGTATCCCTGATCTTCAAGGATTTCAGCCAGATCTGCGTGTAGACACCATTGGATTAAGGACCTACAATGCGTGCTTTCTTCATTCTTCCAGACGTCCAGATCAGGTCAAACCTGAAGCATGCGATCTGGTTCGGTCATCTTCTAGATGCCGCATATGTAGCTCCACCAAATAATGGTTGGTTGGATGATGGAGCCCAACCAGAAGTACAACCTCAGCCAGCAGTTGTGGCTCAAAACCTTGGGCCGCAAGAGCTTATAGAAGATGTTATACATCAAGCTGGACAACCTGACATTGCGGCTCAGGTTTTACATGAGGTTTTGATAGAAAACGATGATGCTACTGATCCTCTCCTACGTGAGATAGATCAATATCAGGTATTATTTATATATATCATCATTGTTCAATTTGCACGTACTTTTTAGGATTACTTATCATCTATTATTATTCATCATGACTAGGCTCCTGAAGCTGTAGACCCAGAGGTCATTCGACCTGAGGGTGAACAGGATTAGGCGAGTTTGGACGTTGGGCCCTCTAGTGCCTTTGGCAAAGATGGTGCCACTTCATCTGACTCCGACAGCGATGAGACTGATGATGATATTCCTCGTCCTCCTACTTTTTCGGGTATTCCTGCGGGAATGATCCGGAGAGGTTCCAAGCTGATCATGGATCCTGCCTTCAAGGGCAAGCGCAAAGTCGATGATTTGGATCCTGATTTTTGCTTGATCGACGAGGAAATAGATGACGAAGAGGATCATTCTCTTCAGACGCAACGCCGAAAACATATTCGTTCAGCTACTTCTCAGCTGACGATTGACGATTTGGCTAGTCCAAGTTATTTTTTAACCATCTTATTCTATTGAATGTTGTGCGTTCTACATATGAGAAACTGAGATAGATATTTCTATAACAGTCGCTCAAGATACACAACAGCAGGCTAGACCTGCGGTGCAACGTCCGAGTGCTCCGGTATCTGAAACCTCAGAGAAGGTTAGAGATACGAGTACTTATAGTTATTCAGAGATTGCGACAGTTTATTCTGTTACTTTTACTGATAACTATTGTCTAACAGGAGCCTGCTGCTGATGTTACTGTCACAATTCAGACTACTAAGGCTAGTAGAATCGTAGCTCGCTTACTCCTGACGGACATTGCCACCCAGATTGGACAACATAATGTTCAATCTGGATCCACACCTACACCCCAGGCTTCTACTTCAGCACGAGCTTCTGAGCAGACCTCAAATTTGGAACGTCGAGTTCGAATATTAGAGACTCAGAATGCTACTCTTGCAAAGGAGTTGGTGAATCAAGGCGAAGCCTATACTCATCTTCTGCGGTCGCATATGCTTCTCTTCAGAGAATCTGAAGATCAACAGAGACAGCTTGATCGACTCCAAGGCCTTGTCACCAATTTATTGAAGGGCAAGTCGCCTCAGGGGGAGATCTTGATATTCAATGAGGCTTGCAGAGAAGATGAACTAATAAGGAAGAGAAGAGAAGATACAGACGATGATCCCAATGCATAGAAAGATAGAGAGCCGACTGGTCCTTCAACGACCGGTGAGCCTTCTACAATTCAGGGGGAGTCTGAGCCTGCTGGGACAAGTGGTGTTGGTGGTGAGGGTGCTGGTACTGCTGCTAGTGCTAGTAATGTTGGTGAGAAATTCACCACGGAATAATTTTTTTTAATATGTATTCTTAGATTGATTGTAATAACTCTTATAATCAATGAAAGACTTACATTAAAAATTATTATTATTTGTTTCATGTTCATATAATATAAGATTAGTTATATACGATTTAGACCTGAGATGTTACGTTACAGGTTAAAATGATATAAGACTAATTATATAAGACTAATTATATAAGATTTAGACTTGAGATTCATCTTGACAAGTTAAAATTATATAAGATTAGTAATCGATAGTGATTTCGTGAAAGAAATGATAAAGAAACTCTTGATAAAAGAATTTATATTATTCATTTGATTCATGACATGTTTATCACTTGTAGATATGAATGATGAAAGCGATTCCGATACGGAAATCGAAGAAGAAGTTGATTACAATCAAGAGGAGGGAGAGTTTGTACCTCCTGAAGATTGGACTTCTATCTCTGATGTTGGGCTAGACGAAGGTGTAGATCCAGATGTTGATATTGATGAACACATCGTGAGCCCATCTCAGACAAAGGTCATTATTCAGGATGAAGATGGAGAAAGAGTTGTAGATTTAGATGAAGATCTAGATGAAACAACTGATTTTGAAAATGATCTTCCTGATAAACTAAAAGATAATCCGATGTTTAGACCTTTGAAGAAAATGAAAAAGGTAAAGAATGGGATTAGTGAAGTTGATATCACTGGAAAGCGAGTACCGAAAAAGGGAATTATCGGTTGGTACTATGACGCAGACCTGAAGCTCTTCGCCATAAAAAGATATGATGGTGTTCAATATTTTGAGAAGAAGCTTGCAGTCTTCAGTTCTTTGCCAAGATTTGAAATCCAAGACTTGGCTAGATTAGAATTGAACAACACTAGTAATGATCCATTTGGAAGATATGTCGAAAAGATTATCAAGACTGAGGGTTGGTCAATGAAGTTTGAAAGAATTATGCCAAGAATCGGAAAGACAATTAAGCTTGAAGAAAGAAGCGAAAGAACAGGAAGGCGTCGTAGAAAGAAGATACATCCAGTTGTGAAATGCATGCAACAGATTCCACTAAAGACCATGCCTCAAGACATCTTAGGAAATTTGAAGAGATGGTCTGTGGATTCTGTGACTGGGGAAGCTCTCATGTTCGAACACGATGATGAAGTTGAAGATGAAGAGAGAGAAATCTTAAAGATTTATGATCGTGTAACATCAATAGGTCAGCCTTTGATAGGTTCATCAGATGTTGCACGAGACTATCAGTCAATGGTTAAGACGTGCATCAAGCTGAAGATATACGCGGGCAGTAATATTTACAAGTGATTACCAAAGACAACTTGAAGACAAAGACTTAAAGATGCTAGAGCTATTGTCAAGGGGGAGTCTGTTGAGACATGTTTTGTGACAACAGATCTAGCTTGTTATAGCTTGTAATAGTACTTTTAGTAATTGTAATCAAGTTTGTACATTGATTTTGAATTGTAAATGAAATATATTGCTTGGTAAACATTTTAGAGTTAAATATCAAAAGGTTGAAAAATGTTGACCAAGGTTGACCTCGAACTGAGTCAGTTCGCAGGACAAGATTGGCCTGCGAACCGAGTCAGTTCGCTGGGCCAACATGGGCTGCGAACTGAGTCAGTTCGCAGAGCCCACGAGCCTGCGAATCGAGACGAGTATATATGAAAAACTAGGTTTTCATATTCAAGGGCTTCGGCCATTTCGTTTACCCGGAGACCCTGCGATTCCAGAGAGACTTATCACGTTCTAAAGGCTAGGTATTGATCGTTAACACTTGTTATAATCGATACAAAGCAATTAGACAATTGATTCGCTAATATATTGCGAAAGAATTCGTTATAGATCCTATAACTAGTATTGAGGGATTCCGCACCTTAATACCTTAGATAACCTCGTTATCGATCCGCCACCACCGGACTTACAATTTAGTTAATCTCTCCAAGTGTATAAGTTAATATCGAATCGAGTATCGAACTTTGAAAATCGAAATCGAATTGAAAATTCACCAAGTATCACTATGCGACACAAGCTTTGTGTCGCTGCCTGTGTCGCTGTCGGCGTCGCTTCTTGTGTCGCTGGCTATGTCGTTATTTAGGGTTTGGGTATAAAAGCCAACCTCATGCGACCTTAAAGCGTTCACTGTTATTAAATACCTGCGACATCACACTTAATCACTGTGACACAAGCACTCGATATTGCGACACAAGCAAACTGTGTGATTTTTCGATTTGATCTAAGGTTTCTAAGCGTTCTGTTTCAATCAGTACACACTTTCATCTTCACCTTACTTTTCTTGATCTAGTGGTATATATCTTTCCCTTTTTCACCGTGTATTTTGCGTTTAATAGTGACTTAAAGTCACGGGTTTTTAGGGGTTTCGGTTTGGGATTAAATTGAGGTGTTTATGTGTGCCTAACTTGATAAGACGGATATTTTCGTGTTCTAATGATGCTACGCATCTTGTGGTCGATTCGGTTTGCAAAAACCCCAAATTTTCGACCATCGGGATCTGGGCTCGGTTTGGTGTTCATCTTTGCGACACAACCCTTTGTGTCGCAGGGTTTTTCTAATTAATTTAATGAGTCTTTGGGTGCGACACTAAGATGCGTGTCGCTACTCCTTGGCGACACAAGTCCTTCTGTCGCTTAATTTAATTAATTTCAAAATAATTGCCAAATGCGACACAACCCTATTCTGTCGCATCTTTGCGGTGCGACACAAGTGCTTGTGTCGCTTACATGATTTCAATTAATTAACTTTATTGTTTGCGACACTAAGGTCTATGTCGCTCAATTAAATACTTATTGCTAATGCTTCTGTAGTGCTTTTTCTTGTGTATTTTTAGAAATGGCAGGACAAGACGCATTCTTGAGGTTGCTCGAACCTCGTCACAACACAGTCGCTTTTTTAGAAGCCGATTGGGAATCTGCCGCCCCTTTCCGCCGAATGATTCAATTCCTTAGGCGCTCCCGAATATTCTATGCCATCACTGCTGCTCCCACTATCTACCGTGACCATATTGGTCCTTTTTGGAGAAATGCGGTTGTAAACACCGAACTGGAGGAGACCCAGATTATATCTAGAGTCTTTGACCGTGAGGTTATTATAACTGAGCAGTTGATTCGCGAAGTTCTCCGTTTTAATGATTCTTTGGACATGCCCACCCAATTTTCCAACGTATTTCTTGCCGGTGGCATGACACGAATGGGTTATCCGGGTGTGCCCTCTGATCAGTACCGCAAGGGGCACCTCACCCGCGTCTGGAGATTTTTGATGCACGTGATAATCGTGTGTTTATCTGCCAGGAAGGCAGGTTTCGATGGTGCAAGTCACCGTACTGTTTCTGCCATGCTGGCCCTGGTCTACAATAAACCTTACAATTTTTCCGGATATCTGTTCCGTGAAATGGTGGAAAATGCCAAAGCTGAAAATGACAAATGGGTCATGTACCCAAGATTTATCCAGTTGTTGATCAACCATTTATTACCGGATCTTCCGGTGAATCCTGATGCAACTTTCCGCCAAACGCCAATGAACCTGCGGATTTTTGCCATTTGCAGCTCCTACGGCAAAGGAGTTGCCACTCCACCAGATGTACCGCTTTTCGGGCATATTGTAAATGAGGGCTATGTCCCTCCGGCTAATGAAGGATTTTTGGATGATGCTGCCGCTCCTCTTCCCTCTGAGGATGCTTTTGTAAATATACCGGTTCAAACCGAGGGTGAAAATATTAATGATATTTTGCAGGATATTGATAACTTTCAAACAGTTGACGAGACTACTGCTGACGCGGCCTCGGATGATACTGTATCCGTGGATCCCAACGACACCCCAACGGATTCGGATGGTGATGTCCCTTCACCGAAATCCATTGAACGCCTCCGAGTCCATAATACTCTTCGATTCGAGCGCGTTCATCGCTGAATTAGGGCAGGACGGGTGCATGTGCCGTCTAACCGGGGAAACGGCCCCGGAACGTACAGGACTCAGATGATGACTTCTCTGAGCCCCGTCCTCGTCCTCGAACTCAAGCTCATCCGGTCTCTGCTTCTGCTGATCCTCGACTACAACCAGCTATTCTCCAAAAGATCTTGGATGATCTAGCAAAAATGCAAGCGCTGATTGCTGATCAAGCGGCTTTCATTCAAGTTCAAGCTTCGAGGATTACGGATTTAGAAGCAACAGCGGCTAGGGTTCCTCAGCTGGAGAGTCGACTATTAGAACTTGAAACAACATCAATGGCCCCTGGTTCAACTGAAATTGTAAATACTGATGATGTAATCGAAGAAGCTATGAATGAAAATATTAATTTGGATTATTTTGCGTCTTCTGCTCCAATCCCAGGACAACCAATTGCCCTAAATGTAGATTACTCCGAAGCCAATCTTGAGTATCTACAAAGTCTAATAAATGAAGAAGATATAGAAAATGACAATGAGGAGTTTGTGTTTGATAATGAAGAAGTGGATGTTGAAGAAGAAAATGTTCAAGAAGAGTTTGTGAATGTTGATGAAATGAATTTCAGAGAGGAGATGGAGGTCTCTGATGCAGAGGAGATTATTGAGGAAGAACAACCTGCAAATTCCACTCCTGCTCCGGCTACAACCGAACCATCTACTTCCACTGCTGCTGAGCCTAATATGTCAAAGACCTGTAAGTTCTATAAAATCAGCAGCAAGCGCTACAAAGGTTAAATCATTTCCTGGAAGTATGATGAGGTGAATAAAGTGATTGTTATTAAGAGGAAAGATGGGATGCAGTATTTCACTATGAACTTCAAAGTATTAAGCACACTACTTTACTGTGAGATACTGCACTTAGCACAATTGAATATCATAAATCCCACGAAAAACGAATTAGCCAACCAATTGCAGAGAATTTTGAGGAAAGAGGTCAATACTAAAGTGTTTTATCTTTTGAGACCGAATCTGGGGACAAGGTACACTTACCGAAACAAGATGCATTCGATTACCAACAAGCACTGCGTTAAGATTGTATATAAATCTCCAAAGACTTTAAAGTTCATTCCTCTGGAGAAGCTCCCAGTTGATTTTTTTGCGAAGACTACAACTGTGGACATATGACGGTTATACAGGCGAAGCAGAGATTGTTTATATTTCTGATACAGAGCCTGAAGACCTATGGAAAGCCAAACTATCAAGGATTAGAGTGTATGATCCTTTGAGCTTGATTAACCTTACCAAAAAAGATCTTGAAGCTCTTCATGCCAAGAAGATTGATTATTTTCAAGAGTTCAAGACTGTCGAGTTGCAGGAGTTGTCCACCCAATTACAGGAACTCCTGGACAAAGGATTCATTCGACCGAGTTCTTCACCTTGGGGAGCTCCGGTCCTTTTCGTGAAAAAGAAGGACGGATCTTTCCGAATGTGTATCGATTACCGCGAACTAAACAAACTTACCATCAAGAAACGGTACCCACTCCCGAGAATCGATGACCTGTTTGACCAACTTCAAGGGTCAAGCTACTACTCAAAGATCGATCTACGGTCTGGTTACCATCAACTCCGCGTTCGAGACACTGATATTCCCAAACAGCCTTCCGAACTCGCTACGGGCATTACAAAATTCAAGTGATGTCATTCGGCTTGACCAACGCACCGGCTGTATTCATGGACCTTATGAATCGGGTGTGCAAACCATACCTAGATAAATTCGTTATCGTGTTTATCGACGACATCTTAATCCACTCACGCGACGAAATCGAACATGGCCAACATCTAAAAACCATATTAGAACTACTCAAACACGAGAAGTTATATGCCAAGTTCTCCAAATGTGAATTTTGAATGCAAACAGTACACTTCCTAGGGCATGTCATTGACAGTCAAGGCATACATGTTGACCCAACCAAGATCGAGGACATCAAGTGCTGGAAAGCATCTACCACTCCACCGAGGTACGTCAATTCTTAGGTCTCGCTGGATACTATCAGCGATTCATTAAGAATTTCTCCAAAATAGCCCAACCATTAACCACACTGACTCAAAAAGATAAGAAATTCGATTGGACCGACAAACAAGAATCTGCCTTCCAACTCTTGAAACAGAAAGTCTGCAGTGCACCAATCTTGTCCTTACCAGAGGGCAGCGATAACTTCATAGTTTACTGTGACGCCTCAGCCCAAGGACTTGGTTGTGTGTTGATGCAACATGATAAAGTCATCGCCTATGCCTCACGCCAACTAAAAATCCCTAAAAGAACTATTCAACTCACGATCTCGAATTAGGAGCCGTAGTTTTCACGCTCAAAATCTGGAGACACTACTTGTATGGCACCAAGTGCACCATCTACACCGACCACAAAAGCCTTCAGCATATTTTCGATCAGAAGGAATTAAATATGAGACAACGTCGTTGGGTCGAGTTACTTAGTGACTATGACTGCGAAATCTGATACCACCCGGGTAAGGCAAATGTTGTTGCTAATGCCCTAAGTCGAAAAGAACGAGTAAAACCCGTTCGAGTTCGAGCCCTTGATTTAACCGTTCACAACAACCTAACTATTCAAATCCTCTCCGCTCAACTCGATGCACTCAACGAAGAAAACGTTAAAAACGAAGCCTTGCGAGGCATGGATAAACAATTTGAAAGCAAATCCGACGGAACCCGATACTTCTCCAACCGAATCTGGTTACCAAGCTTTGGAAACCTACGAGATTTGGTGATGGATGAAGCTCACAAATCCCGATACTCTATTCATCCTGGTTCAAACAAAATGTATCACGATCTCAAACAACGATATTGGTGGCCTAATATGAAAGCTGACATAGCCACTTATGTTAGCAAATGTTTACCATGTTCCAAGGTAAAGGCCGAATATCAGAAGCCCTCCGGGTTACTTCAACAACCCGAAATACCTCAATGGAAATGGGAACAAATAACCATGGAATTCATCACGAAACTACCAAAAACCTCGAGTGGTTGCGATACCATTTGGGTGATCGTCGACCGTCTCAAAAAATCCGCCCACTTCCTAGCTATCAAAGAAACCGACAAGATGGAGCGTTTGGCTCGCATCTACATCAAAGAGATTGTAGCAAGACACGATATACCCATCTCAATCATCTCGGATAGAGATAGCCGCTTCACCTCTCGATTCTGGCAAACACTTCAAAAAGCTCTCGGTACTCGTCTTGATCTGAGCACTGCTTATCACCCCCAAACTGATGGTCAAAGTGAACGAACCATCCAAACCTTGGAAGACATGCTACGTGCTTGCGTAGTTGACTTCGGAAACAGTTGAGAAAGCCACCTACCCTTGTGTGAGTTTTCGTACAATAACAGTTACCACACAAGCATTAACGCTGCACCTTTCGAAGCACTTTACGGAAGAAAGTGCCGATCACCTATTTGCTGGACCGAAGTGGGTGATAGCCAACTCACCGGTCCCGAAATCATTCATGAAACGACCGAGAAAATGTAACCATTCAAAACCGACTAAAAGCCGCTCGTGATCGTCAGAAGAGTTACGCCGACGTGAGACGCAAACCACTAGAGTTCCAAGTTGGGGACAAAGTACTCTTGAAAGTGTCACCTTGGAGATGTGTCATTCTTTTTGGCAAACGCGGTAAACTAAACCCCAGATACATCGGACCTTTTGACATTCTGGAAAGAATCGGTCCGTTGGCGTATCAACTGCAGCTACCACCACAACTCAGTAGCGTGCACAACACCTTCCACATTTCTAACTTGAAGAGATGTCTGTCTGATGAGACACATGTAATTCCGCTCGACGAAATCCATATTGATGAAAAACTCCATTTCGTCGAGGAACCCGTAGAAATCATGGACTGTGAGGTCAAACGCTTGAAACAGAGTCGTATGCCCATCATTAAAGTCCGGTGGAATTCCAGGCGCGGTCCTGAATTCACGTGGGAACGGGAAGACCAGATACGGCTGAAATACCCACATCTATTCTTAGATGCCACACAGACCACGACAACAAGCTAATTTCGGGATGAAATTCCTCTAACAAGGGGAGAATGTGACACCCGACACTTTAGGGTAATGATTACCTTAACCTAGAACCATAATTACGTGTATTTAGTATTTGATTAGGCTAAATACTTGTAACTACTTCTATATGTTTATATATGCTTACGTGATTATTTGTAATTAGGCGAAACAACCGGACGAGGTCCGACAATCTATACGGCGTTGGTGATAATTTTTCATAAATAATGTAAACCTATTTTATAAATTAAATAGTAATTATGTACCCTATATTATTGTTATTAAATAATAATATACGAAAAACCTAGACGTTTTGCTTAAAACGTAATAAACGCAACGAAAATGCGCGAATCGCGCCCGACACCCGAACGAGACCGACAAATATTTTAAGAAGGTTCAATAAAGTATTTTAAAAAAATGTTGGTCAAATTTTAAAATAGTGATTTTTTATCAAAAATAAATCACAAAATTTAAAAGTTAACGATTTAATTTTTACGCGCACGAAAAACGTTTTAATCGATCGATTAACGTAACACGGGCTTGAGAAACTATTGTACGAGCCCAAGGCTCCAATTGGGCCGCCCCAACTGAGCCCATCTCGGCCCAAACCTGCCCAACCTCCTTAGCCCAAGTCCCACCCTATTTATTTCTCCCTTTCCTTCTTTTCCTCATTTTTACACCACATTTTCACACACACCAATGTTTTCCTCTCTTCCTCTCCCCTCTCTCAAGATCTCACCAGCCTCTAACCACCACCACTACCACCAAAACTGTGACACCCGGCGAATTCGGCCGTCATTAGTAATTAATTGTTGGTTATTACCACTTGTAATTAGTGAGAAATAGGACTAATTACGGAATATTTTGTATATTGTATTATACACTCATACGTAATTAGATTTTAATCACGCAATTTCAATCGGATGGAATCCGACTCAGTAAATACGGACGTTGGTGGGAAAAACTTTTTCATAAATAACGTGAATCTATTTTATAATTAAATAGTAGTTATTTACACTATATTATTACTATATAATAATATACGAACACTTTACGTTTTATACAAAACGTACAATACGTAACGCAAACCCACTCGAAACACAAAGGAAACACAAATTAAAATGTAACAATTTTAATTAAACAAACAATCAATTAAATTAATAGTCAAGTGAGAAATAAGGTGGGAGCCCACGCAAGATAAAAGTTTGCAGAGTCTAGGACCCCTAGACCGGCTCCATACACTCTCCCAGAGAATATCATCATTTTAGTTACTTACACACACAATCCAACTTTTCATTGATCAAAATCTTAGAAGACTTTACCCAAAACTTATCCTCATCTCCCTCCCCACAGCAAAAACAAACAGAAAGCATTTTCTTTCACTTTTACTCTCATATCTCACCAAAAATCACAAGAAGATTAACGGGGGACTAGGAGTCAAGCTTCACGATTTTTCATTCACAACTTGTTCGTCACACATTTTCGGGTAAGAACACACTTTTCTCAACTTATTTTGTTATTCGTAAGATTTTCTGGGTTTAACATGCTAGTAATTTCACTCACGAAGTATAAACTGAAAACCCACTTGAAAGAATCTTAAAACAAACTTCTTAAAGAAACTTACCAGAAAACCATTTATAATTCCTTACCGAAAACCGGCCTACTTTTACGTGTGTAAAAATAGTAAGATTTAACGTGTAAAAGCCTCGGGTCCAAGGCGAAATTTCTAAATCTAAACCCGTGAACGAAAATGATTTCCCAGAAACAAACAGTAGAAATACACTAGCAGTGGTGAGTAAAATGAACTTACAGTAGAAACTAAGGATATACGCTAACAGTGGTAACCGAGGAAATGTGCTAACAGTAGTAATAAAGGAAAACGTGCTAACAGTGGAAACTAGGTAAAATGCACTAACAGTGAAAACTAGGTAAAATGCACTAACAGTAGTAACCGAGTAAACGAACTAGCAGTGGAAACTAGTAAATACACTAGCAGTAGTAATAAAGTAAAATAACTAACAGTGGAAACTAAGGAAATACACTAACAGTGGTAACCGGGTAAAATGAACTAGCAGTGGAAACTAAGGAAATACACTAACAGTGGTAACCGGGTAAAAGAACCAACAGTAGAAACCACGCGAGCAGTAGAAACTAAGAGAACAGTAGAAACTAAGCAAGCAGTAGAAACTAAACGAGCAGTAGAAACTATGTGAAACCTTCAGTCTGTGGAATTAGCGACACAATCCTTATGTCGTTACCTTTGAAACCAGCAGTATTAACCCAACAGTATTAACCTGCGACATAACCTTTGTGTCGCAACAATTATAACCAGCAGTACTGACTTGTGTCGCAACAATTATAACCAGCAGTACTGACTTGTGTCGCAACAATTATAACCAGCAGTACTAACTTGTGTCGCAACAATTATAACCAGCAGTACTGACTTGTGTCGCAACAATTATAATCAGCAGTACTGACTTGTGTCGCAACAATTATAATCAGCAGTACTAACTTGTGTCGCAACAATTATAACCAGCAGTATTAACTAGCGACACAAAGACCAACAGTATTAACTAGCGACACATTAGTCAACAGTATTAACCATAGAACACCAAACCAAACAGTATTAACTTGGAACCCGAATAATCAACCAACTCACTACTTTATTTTATTATCCGTAACAATCAAGGTTAAATACTTACTGGGACAACTTGAAGACACCTAAGGTATATTAACCTTATCAACTTTGAACACAAAACAATCATGATAATATTAATTTGAGAATTAATATCATTTTCAAACTCTTCACCAACGGGCCGTACATGTTTTTCTAAACGTAATTATGGAACAAACAACATCGAACATAACTAGTTGAGAGGACAACTAGCATGAATGATCTTTTGAGACATTCACTCATATATAACCTTGTGCGTTTAGGGCGCCAGAAGGTTACATCTTTGGACATACGTTTATTAATTTAAACGCACGCTTTCAAGACTCAGGTGAGTCTCATAGCCCCACTTTTACTGTTTTAACTATTGGGGTGAGAATACATGCACTATTTTCATGAACACGAGTACAGATTTACACATATACGGATTGCATGAGTTTCACTTTCATAATCCACTCAAAAGTCCTCTACACATCATAGTTTCGTTAGTATGGATCTTAGCGCGAGTATTAAAGAATAGTACTATTTGGGATTGACCATCCCCGTCCGGGTTAGTAGCTCTAACTGGTCAAACGGGCGCTTTATTATTTGTTCATACGGATGTTCTGGATTAGGCATCTGCAGGAGGCAAACTCATATTGGTTAAGCTTCGTACTATGAGCTTATGGCAATAGTCTACATTATTTTGCATGCGTGCAACTCACATGAAATCTCGTGGTTCACAGTTACATTTTGATATCTAAACCTATGAACTCACCAACATTATTGTTGACCATTTTAGTATGTATTCTCAGGTTCACAACAGGAGTAGGATTACTCCAGGATCACCATAGCTCGAGTCGCATGATTTATAAACATTGGAGATTTCCTTGCATTACTATTTTGTATTATTAGTTATGTATTAAAATCTCTACATTTATTCGTGAACTCAGAAATTGCTGTAAACAATTTAATTATTAATGTACTATTTTGGTACTGATTTCAAAACGACGCATATAGTGGTCGTTCGATGTAACTTTGTGTAATGATCCATGATTAGTCGCGCCCCGACCCAACTTCCGCTGCATCATAATTTGGGGGTGTGACAAAAACCGGCCACCATCACCACCATAGTATTCATCAAATCTCAAAGAAGAAAATCAAGCTAAAAACTCAAGATTCAAGCTATTCCAACAACTTCTCTTCAAAAATCACTAACCTCTTTGTAAGAAAAGTTATTCTCTATCCAAATATCTTTAAAAACATGTTAAAGGATTCAATTAATAAAGATATGTCCAAAAGATTACATAAAAACGTTTTTCATAACTAAAAACATTCAAGAACAACACATGAATATTCTGTCCAGATTTAACACCAATTTGACTTAAATGTTTCTCACCCAAAACTTGACCAAAATGGACGATTCAAAAGAGAAAACTTAAGCTCAAGAAGTTAGCTTTCATTTTCAAGTGGTTTCACGAATTTTGGAGTTCGTTTGATACCCGAAATGATTTTTACAAAAACACGTACACGGGCTGTCCAAAAACTTAGAAATTTCACCTTTCTTGATTTAATCATAACTCGAGATATACACCTCCAAATGAACTGAAACCACCGCCAAAAGTTCAAAAATTTTATTAGGTACAAATGTCGTTTCGATGACTTTTTCTAAAAATGTGTATATTTTTCCCAGAAATCTGATCTTGTTACATGTATCCGGATTGGTCACTTTCCGACCTCAGGGAACAACGGAATTTTTAAAAATACTTAGGGATATCCAAAAATTCTGGAAAAATTATTTTAAGGAGCTAACATACTAAGGAACAACATAGATTTTTCTCGAATTTTTATTCGAACATTTAGAACACGAAATAAAATGTACAAAACCGACCTGTTACAGGCCTCTGTGTCGCAGAAGCCCAGTAGTCTGCGACACAAGCCTTTGGGTCGCTATAGCACCCGAATCGTCACATTAGCGACAGAAGCCTTTGCGTCGCTATATCACCCGAATCGTCACATTAGCGACACAAGCCTTTGCGTCGCTATAGCACCCGAATCGTCACATATGCGACACAAGCCTTTGTGTCGCCATAACTCCCGAATCGTCACATTAGCGACACAAGCCTTTGTGTCGCATAATACCTTAGTGTCGCACATAGCGACACAAGCCTTTGTGTCGCATAATACTTTAGTGTCGCACATAGCGACACTAACACAGTGTCGCTAAAAACACAAAATCGATACGGTTTTATTAAAGCAACAGCTCGACCCCAGCCAGGGGCTCTGCCCCTTGGACCCCGCCAGGGGTTGCCACCCCTTGGACCTCGCTACCAGGGGCGCTGCCCTCTGACCCCCGTTATTAATGGGCTTCGCCCGTTACCACACTAATCAGTTGCCCATAACTGGAAAGTAGAAATATGCGTAACCTAATTAATCAAATCTGTGTTTTCACAAAGTATCACCAACGGCCCGTACATATTTTCTAAGCACAAACGATAACTGAACATTTGGACAATTATAGTTGAATGAACTAGCTTAGGTGGACATTAACCCTCCACCTACACGATTTATTTAGGTGGACATTAACCCTCCACCTACACGATTTACTTAAGTGGACATTAACCCTCCACTTACATAGATGATCTTTTGAGATCTACTTACACAACCTTATTCGTTTAGGACGTTAGAAGGTTGCAACTTGGAACACATTGCTTGCTATTTGATTTTTGCTTGCTACTTGCTAAACTCAGGTGAGTTTCATAGCCCCTTTTTACTGTTTTCTAACTGGGTTGAGAATACATACAACTGCTTTTATACCGCCATTTTTATGTGAACACAAGTACTAAACTCGATATATTGGTTGCATGAGTTATTTTACTAATCCTGAAAGTCCCCCACATCATAGTTTGTTAGTATCGATATAGCGTGAATGTTAATGAATAGTACTATTTGGGATTGACTCCCCCCGTCCGGGTTAGTCGTGCTAACTGGTCAAACGGACGCATTATCATTTGTTCCTACGAGTGTTGGATTAGGCACTCGCTGTGAGGCACCCCGATCGTGGCACTTGATTGTGACCCGACACCACAGTTAAGCTCGAACTATAAGCTCATGGAAACAATATACACTACTTTACATTTTTGTAATACATTACCTATCATTGTTGAATGATACAAACAGGAAATCTTGTGTTCCATACGATGTTATATCAACTGTTTACAAACCTATGAACTCACCAACTTTATGTTGAGCTTTTAGTATGTATTTCTCAGGAGACCAACCGCAGTAGGTTTGCTTTTGGAAGGAGATAGCTCGAGTCGCATATTTTCACAAACAACAGAGATTAGCTTGCATTATGATATGTTGTAATCTCGTACTAGATGCGTACTCTACTTTTGGCAAAACGTATGTAAACATTGTAACTACGAAATGTAATGATTTTTGAAACGTCTCATATAGTGGATGCTTGTGTTGTGATATTTGATTTGGTCGGCACCCCCAACGCAACACCCTATCTTCCGCTGCCACGTGTCTTGGGGGTGCGACACTAGAGCATTCACTGTCTACATACCACCAACTGTCCTTGTTCACAGTCTGCTCCTGCACATAACAAGTTGTACACAATCAGTTCTCAAGAGGGACCCAAGCCATTACGGTCTTGGTTTGTCCCTTATCATCAACAATCTGAACTTCTTTAAAGTAACCATAACTATTGTCGTCAATAGTCTTGGTAACTGGCAAAGAAGTTGGAGGTTGTTGATGATCTGAAGTCTTATGCCTCTGAGGAGAGTGAGTACAAAACCTCTTAGGCACATAATCAACTCTATGTGTACGTCAAGTAGAACCACTTTCAAATTGACTGTGGTTTCTACTTGGAGTCCTAAATCTCGACGGTGTCTTATCTCTAGGCTTATTGTCATTTAGAGTATAAGGCCGTTTAGGTTTAGGCGGAGAGACACTGAGAGTAACATCTCTTTTCAGAATGTTCACAGGTTTAGTACCTAACCCCTTAGAGACCTTCGGTGTCTCATGGTTATTCACGAGCTTATGTGATGCTTCCAACTTCTTGTTAGGACAACAAGAAGCCACATGCCCTTTTTGGTGACATTTGAAGCACGATATCTGCTTACGTGACTTAACCACTTTTGCCCTTTCGTTTTCAGTCTGAGTTTCAGACACTAAAGGTGTATTGCCTTGTTCCTTAATAATCTCCTCATTTATGTTAGTATCAACCATCATTCCACTCGAGACAAACTGTACTTTAGGGAATGGTGTGTTCTTACTGACATCAGATGATAGATCCTTATGAACAACCTTCTGTGTCTCAAACATTTCAGACTTTTTAGTTACATTATCCTCAGGTTTAGTATCCATATCCATCATTTCTAAGTCAACAGAAGTAGTGTAGTTTGAATTAAAAGGAGGAGGTACATCAGTATATCCTAATCCAGTCTTATCATTTACATTACGTTAAGCATCAATTATAGAGTCCATGGTTAAAGATGAGGTTCTATAACTTTCAAACTTACGATTAAGCTCAACTAATTTCAGTTTTGACTCAGCTAGCTCCTTATCTTTATTGGCAATATTTTGATTTAAGTCTCTTAAATTTAAATACAGACCATCTATTTTAACACAATGTTCATTTATAGTGTCTCTTAGAGTGGTCTTATCAGTAGCATCAGACTTAATCTTTTCTTTTAGAGCTAGTTTATCCTCACTAAACCTTTGGGCATCACATTTAGCTATTTCTAATTCAGATTTCAAGGTATTATATGAATCAGCAAATACACTAACCTGTGATTGCAAATTAGTAACTAAATCACAGACATCAACAAGAGTAAGCATATCAAGACATACCCTTTTCTTGTCTGTTGGAATTTCAGCCTTATGTACTACGAAATCATCTGGACTCATATCCTCAGTTGAATCCATGTATAGCACATCATCATCACTTGCTTTTGGTGTGACTTCTGGCACCCTTACTTGATAATCCACATCAGTCGGCATATAGGATGTAGACTTAGCAGTTTTCTTTTGATTTTCTATCTCAGCCATAAGAGCTTGCTCAGGCTGAGCAGACCAATCATAAGAACCATCAAGCTGCTGAACCACCAAGGCTTTGGAAGCTAAAGAACTTCCCGAGCCTTGTCTTCCATTGCTGACATCAACCTTTGGTCGTTGACATTCCCGAGCAAAGTGTCCGTAACCTTGACAGTTATAACACTTAACTTTGAATTTGTCAAACCCTGGTCGATTACCTACCACCTTCCTACCAGTACGCTTCAAGAAATTTTTAACTCTCCTTGACACCATAGCTAGTTGCCACTGGACATCCATTTCTTCAAGGTCATCAGGGTCTATCTGATCATAGTCTTCATCAAACACAGCTGGATCATTGATTTTCCCTTGAATGTAGTTCTCATAGGAAGCAACAAAAGAGGCAAGAACAGACAATTGTTGTTCAGCAGATTTCACACTCATCGGCATTTTATGATGCCCTTGAGGTGACTTCTCAGTAGATTTTTCTTTTGTTTCACTTCCAGATGAAGCGATAAAACACAAATCCTCAGTTATCAATTTACTTTTTTCTCCAGTATCACCAACTAGTAAAGCAGTGGTCGAACTGGATGATGCATTCGAGAGAGTTGATTTTCCATGATATAGCCCATGATTCTGTAATTGATCAGAATCCGTTTCTCTCGTTTTATTAGTGAAATCCTAACCTCTGAGCTTGTCAATAGCCTGCTCCAGAGTCATTGTGGCATACCGCTCCTCATTATCTTTAAGCATAACCCCATGCATTTCCCATTTGGATGGTAAACCCTCAATAAACTTGTCGGTTTTTTCAGTATCAGAATAGAAAATCTCATGGTCATCTAGCTCACTCAATAGATGGTAGAATCTCATGGTGTAAGCATCAAGATCTTCTCCTTTAAAAGCAATAAACACAGTAAACTGCTTCTTAAGGAGATTCTTCTTGCCCGCCTTAACTTGTGGACTACCCTCACATCTTTTCTCAAGTGCAATCCAGAGTGCTCTAGCAGTGTGAAAAGATTTCAATTGATGATTGATTTCCTCAAGTAAACTCATTTTAATTGAAGAATGAGCTTCGTTTTCAATCTCAAAGTCTTTCTTCTGGTTATCATTCATCCGATTGTAGGGTACAATTATTGTTGCATTTTCAACAACAGTTGTAGGTGCAGTGTATCCATTCTTGATACACATCCAGATTGACAAATCATGGAATCTACAGTATGATTCAAACCTGTCTTTCCATCCATAGTAATCCTCAAGTCGAAGCAATTTAGGTGGAACATTAGATTTTCCAATCTCGTGGTCCATCTCAATCATTTTACTTAAGTCAGACATCTTTGTCAATCTCAGAAATTAAGCAGTCACAAAAAAATTCAGTTCGCAGGAACTCACTTCGCAGGAACTCAGTTCGCAAGACTCAACTCAGTTCGCAAGAACTCAATTCGGTTCGCAATCTCGGTTCAGTTCGCAAGTGATCTCAGTTCGCAGAAACTCAACTCAGTTCGCAAATCTCAGTTCGCAACTCTCAGTTCGGTTCGCAAACTCGGTTCGGTTCGCAGAAACTCAGTTTGGTTCGCAGAAACCCTAATCTCAGTTCGCGAAACGGCTGAAAAACACCAAAAATGAAAATGTTAGTTATTTTTACGATTAAAACAACAGTTTTCGATCGTAAACAATACTAACAACGTCCAGAGAGTGATTTTGGTCGTAAATAATTACGTAATGCACTAAAAACAACCCGAAATCATACGTTATTAACCCGAATAACCTCGAACCTACGCGTATCTAGTCGTAGGCTCTGATACCAATTGTAAGTCTGACAGTCCCGTTTCAATTCAATTCACTTGTAACCTTGAACAAGCTTTGAATTATTATTGAGAAGTTGCGGAATAACACTCAATATTATTAGAAAGATCAAAGACAAATACTTAGAATAATAAATAACGAAACACAAATATTAAAATCAAAACCTCTATCTTATTAATATGAATAAGACGAATACACTTTTGTATTAGGGTTTACACCTTGAAGCTTTTCATATTGTGTCTCTAATCTAGGTTCTAAGGATCTCTATTTATATCACATAGAGTCATGTACAATCTCCTATTATTATGGAATTAGATAACTTCCATAACAAATTCATTCTTATCACAAAGTCATAAACAGTGTTAACTACCACATTTGAAGATTCAGTGGAAACTAACTTCCAACAGTGGTAACTGCTTCATTTATGATAGTCCAAGTACAAATGATACTAACAGTGTTAACCACTTCAATATACACTAACAGTCGTAATTACATAAATAGTGGTAACTACTTACAAAACTAACTATCAGTGTTAATCCTTGTAGCAGTTGTAACTTCGATTCTTCAAGCAGTTGTAATCTTCACCATCAGTGTTAATCTTCAACCTTCAGTGGTAATAACTTGATCTCTTCAGCTTTAACAAACAGTGGTAATCTAAACCCGAATCAGTTTATCCTAACAATCTCCCCCTAAACTTAATATGTCATCTACAGCATTAAGTTTCTTCTAATTCTCCATTATAACTTCTTGAAGATGCTTTCAAAACCAATTTCTAGATTTCTTTCCCAACTGTTCTTTTCTGTGAATCTGATTTAATATCATATAAATCAATTCCTTAGCAACTTCATTACATACAGAAGAATGTAATTTAGCTAATCTTAAACTTCTCAACAAACTTAAGTTCATATCATACTCTCTATCTGTAAGCATATATAAAATCTCACCATCTTCCAAAATAACTTGATGTACTCCAGACACCTCAAAATACATCCACATTCTCACAACTTTAAAAGTTCCAAACTGAAAGGGAAATTCTTCTGGCTCAAACATCATTTTTATCCAATCCCATGTGATTTTTTCAATAATACTATCAAATCTTTTTCCATCCATTTTCTTCTTTCCTATCTCATACATTTTCACCATATATGCTCTACTTAACCTTCTTAAAATTTCTTTTAATGACCTCCAGAAGGATTTACTCCCATCAGTTCTAACTATTTTAATTTTCTCCTCCTTCTTAGGTATCAGCAGTTTAATTACCATCCAATCAACAATCTCTGGCAAATCCCATGTTATTGGCTCTACAGCAACTGGATGTATAATCATCAAATCATTCAATTGCCCTTCATCTCTCTCCAAATCATTAACCACCTCTTCCACTGATTTCTTCTTTTCTTTCTCTTTCTTTTCTTCCTCTTCTTTCTTTTTCTTCAACTCTTGTTCCTTTCTTTGACTCTCTTGAAAAGGCACGAATATATCTCTTTCATATGCCCTGGCCATCTCTTGATAAGTCATTTTCTTCAATCTTGCAGCAGGAATCGTGCACTTTAATTTACTATACATTTCCCTTCTTTTCTGTGCAATGGTCATTGGCTTATTTGCTTTCTTGATTTTAGCTTGTTCAGCCTTCTTCCTCTTCAGCTGATCTACTAAATATTCCACAGATTCCTCTTTTTCTTTCCTTAGCACCCATTCATCAAACCTATTCACCTCCTCCTTGGTCATCATTATAAAATTTCCAGGTTCAACCTCCACTCTCACTAATATAGAATCCATCTCAGCATTTAGTTCAGCTTGTAGCCTCTGTGCATATTCTTCATCATTTGCAGTAGCAGTTACAGGCACTTGCTTTGATTTCTTCTTGAGCTTAGGCTCTTCCACTAACTTGCCTTTCCCTTTATCTTTTGGGTCAATTTTGGGTAAGTCATCCCTTTGAATTGTAGGTGTTGCAGCAGGCTCTCTGATTGTGAAACCAGGCAAAGATGGTACACTTTTCTTTCTGCTAAACTTTTGAGCATACCTGTCTGCAGCAGCCTCTTTAATCTTTTCAACTTCAGGCTTATTCACCTCTTCTCCTTCATCATCTGCCCTTAATTGCTCTGTTTTTCCATCCAAGTCAACTTCAGCAGTTTGTTCACTCATATTTGCACTAGCAGTCTTAGATGCCTCCTCTATAACCTCATTAACCCCTGCTTCATTCTCCATCTCTATCTCCTAATCTACCTCCTCAGATTCATCTCCACCCTGTTCATTCTCCCCCTTTTTGAATGCATCTTCTGAGGGTTCAGGGGAAGATAGAAGTACCCTAGCTTGTTGCACAGGTATAGATCTTTTGTGTTTATCATTAATGATGTAGTATTTCTTACCCTGCTTCAAGCATTTCAATACTACTCTTTTTAAATCATCTATCTCAGCTTGCTGCGTCTTAATGATTTTCTTTTGTCTCACCACCTCCTTCCACATGAACTCTAGCATATCCGTCAATTTTTGATAGTTCATACTAGCCTCATCACCTTTAGGATGTGACTCCCTAGGTGAATCATTGACAGAATTACCATCTGACTCATGCCTAGCATGATCATCAGATGACCCTCTGTTCTTGATACTGGGTCCACCAAAATCACCTTCTTGCAAAGGATCATGTTCTGGTGTTGCCTCTGTTTGGTCTTATTTATGTTACTTCTGTCCTGCTCTGCCATTTGGCCAGAAGCAGTAAAAGCAGCCCTCCCAGAATGGTCATCCCACTCCTTATAGACCACATGCTGTGTTGATTCATTGGACTGAGACACCTGAGCAGCAAGAGCCTCAGATGCCTGTGTGTTAGCCCTTTTGGCTTTAGCAGTGGTTGGTTTGTGGGTCCCTTGTTTTCTTTTGGTACCCCCAACTGCTGTGGGTTGAGAGATGATGGGTATGTCAACTCTCTCAGCAGATGGTTCAGCAGCAGTGGGTGTAACTGCAGCTGTGGTGGAGGGTGCAGGAAGCATTGATGAAAACAATGCTGTAACCCTCCCAGAAAATTTGGAGTCTCTCTTCATATTAGAAAAAACTTTAGGTTTGTGAGAGAGAACACCAATGATAGTATCCTACCTCATCATCGAGTTGTAGAGAAGCACGAACAGAGGCTTCAGTGATAACTAACCTGGTGTTGGCCACCATGGAGACTATGCTCTTAGTCCCTTGTTCGTCTTCAATGGTTGCATTTACCCAGAAGTCATTAATGTGATCTTTGGAGACTCTGGGTGATACTGTAAGGGCATGATAGATGTGAGAGACACGAAGGAAATCAATAATTTGGATGAAGTCTTGTGCCTCTTTTGGTTTCATCAGATAGGCGATCATATTATGATTCTGCCCTATTGCAAGTGATGTGGAAGAGGAAGTGGAAGCCATTGATGTACAATCGAAGTGTAGTTGAAGGTTTAGTGGGTGATTGATTGCTTAAGTGCAAGAGTTTAGTGGGTGATTGAGAGCATATTGAAAGACGACAAGTGTTTAGGTTTATATACTGTTCAATTTAGGTCAGTGGAAAAACCCCCAATTTTAACGCTAACAGTGTTAACGAGTGAAAAATATCACAAACAGTGGTAACGGAGAAAATTGCACTAACAGTGATAACTGTCCAAACACGGGTTTCATGCGCTTGCCCATCTTATACTTATTTACGTTAGCAGTGCTAACTTGTATAAGCAGTACTAACCGACCAAGGCAGTCACAACTTAATACAAGCAGTACTAATAGTCTAGCAGTATTACGTAAAGAGAGCGGTGGTAATAATTTTTTTTTTTTTTTTTTAAACAAAATAGCAGTACTAATTCCAACGCAAGCAGTTGTAAAATCCTGTAAGCAGTACTAAGTCTCCAAACAGTGAAAATTTCACTTGCGCAGTGTTAACTAAAAACAGCAAAAATAGACAAATATACAGAACTAAGTACCAAAGGCAGTGTTAACTTGCTTCAGTATTAACATTGGCAGTATTAATACTAACAGTAGTAATTAGGGTATCAGTATCAATCCAAGTTTAAGCCCTTAAAACATTTTTCAACCCAGAGATGATGAGAAAAGTTAAGAAGAATTTATCAATCCAATGCTGGTAACCAAAAATGTATATCTGCCCACATCAAATGCTTTGGTAAACAGATCTGCATATTGATTATCAGTATGGACTTTAAAAATTTGTATAACTCTTTTCTCATTACAATCCCTAATAAAGTAATATCTTATTTCAATGTGCTTAGTTTTTGAATGTTTAACTGGGTTATTTATGATACTGATAGCAGAGTTATTGTCAATGAATACAGGAGTGTTAAGAAAAATCAAACCATAGTCTAACATCTGATTCTGAATCCATAGAACTTGAGCACAGCAGCTAGCAGCAGCAACATATTCAGCCTCTGCTGTTGATGTAGACACAATTGTTTGCTTCTTGCATTGCCATGATACCAACCTTTCTCCTAGAAATTGACAACCCCCTGATGTGGATTTTCTATCCAAATTTGAACCTCCATAGTCACAATCTGTTTAGGCAAGCAGATCAAAAGAACTATTCTTTGGATACCAAAGGCCTAGTTTTGGTTGGCCTTTCAAATACCTAAAGATTCTTTTCACTACATGCAGATGTGACATC
Source organism: Gnaphalium uliginosum (assembly GCA_963930675.1). Classification (NCBI taxonomy): domain Eukaryota; kingdom Viridiplantae; phylum Streptophyta; class Magnoliopsida; order Asterales; family Asteraceae; genus Gnaphalium; species Gnaphalium uliginosum. The sequence continues at coordinate 31,766,998 of OZ005681.1, read as the reverse complement.
TTAGGATTGGATTGAAATCTTGCACACACACAAACAGCAAACATAATATCTGGTCTGGATGATGTCAGATACATGTGGTCTGGATGATGTCAGATACATGAGGGAGCCAATCATTGATCTATAGAGATGAACATCAAAATCCTCCCCCTCAAGATCTGCATGTAATGATTTGTGTGTCTCCACAGGTGTGCTTGCAACCTTTGCATCCTTATAGCCAAACCTCTCCAATATGTCATTCACATATTTACTTTGATGAATAAAAATCCCATCCTTCTGCTGTTTGACTTGTAAGCCTAGAAAGAAAGTTAATTCTCCCATTGAACTCATCTTGAACTTGTCATGCATTAATACTTCAAACTCCTTGCAAAGACTGTCCCTTGCACTAGTAGGATATCATTCTTAATTCTTTTAGTGAATAAGGTTTTGTCAATTGCACCCCTTGTGAATCCATTCTTCAGCAGATACTCTGATAATGTGTCATACCAGGCTCTTAGTGCTTGATGTAAGCCATAGAGAGCTTTATCCAATCTTAACACTTTATCAGGGTAATTGGAATCTTCAAAGCCTGGAGGTTGGCATACATAAACTTCTTCTTGTATAGTGCCATACAAAAAGGCACTCTTCACATCCATTTGATAGACCTTAAACCCTTTGAATGAGGCATAGGCCAAGAATAGTCTTATAGCCTCAATCCTAGCCACAGGAGCAAATACCTCATCATAGTCAATCCCTTCTTCCTGTGAGTACCCTTGTGCTACTAATCTAGCCTTGTTCCTTATCACTATCCCTCTTTCATCTTTCTTGTTCCTGAACACCCATTTGGTGCCAATTGCTCTTTTTCCTTTGGGTAGATCCATCAAGGTCCATACTTTCTGTATCTTGAACTGAAGCAACTCCTCTTGCATAGCTTCAATCCAACTTGGATCCTTTAGAGCCTCTGATACTTTCTTTGGCTCCATCTGAGATATAAAGCATGCATATAAAGAAGTGTGGAGTCCTTCTTCTGTTACTTTGTGTTGCTGCCTTGTTTGTACAGGTGTGGCAACATCACCAATCACATTTTCTATAGGATGATACCTATGGACATGATAGTGTGATGTTGGTGACACTGGTATCTCAGATTCCAAGTTTGTTGTATTCACAACCATCTCATTTTCTTGTGTATCTGATGTGATTCTCTCCCTAAACTGTCTTGAAGGAGTGAAAATGTTATCCATGATTCTCTGTTCTACAGCTGATAGATCAGTTAAATCTGTAGTTGTGTTGTCCACATTTTCACTCTCACTTTCGTCTCCATCTTCCTCCAATGCTGGCATATTTGGATCATCAGGCCAGTCAGTTGATGTTTTACCACCATCATTATCCTTTTGACTTGTTATGCCAGACACTGAACCCTGTGTTGTCTGCTGTGGAATGGAGTCAAATACTTCTGGAGGATCAGGTGACCAAACAGGAAATAAAACATATTCCTGTGTTTTGCTTTTCTGTGCAGTTGGTATGACTGTTGCTGAAGTACTTGTACCTGCATTTATACCTGCACTTGATTGCACATTTGTATATCTAAAAGCATAGGTTAGTGCATCAATATCAAACAAAGAGTCTGGTCCTTTTCCTATAGCATTTTCAGTATATTCATTGAATGTTATATCCATTGACTCCTCTATGATTCTTGTCTTTTGGTTGCAAACTCTATAAGCCTTACTTTGAATAGAGTAACCAACACAAAGACCTTCATCAGCCTTGCTTTCAAACTTTCCTAAGTGACTTCTGGTATTTAAGATGGTACAAGGACACCTAAATGGTTTTCAGAAACTAACCAATGGTTTTCTCTTAAAGAACAGCTCATATGGTGTCTTGAGGCTTGACAACTAATACCCTATTTTGGACATAACAAGCAGTGCTAACTGCTTCTGCCCAAAAAGTCATAGGTAATTTAGAATCAGCTAACATAGTTCTTGCAGCCTCAATTAGTGTCCTATTTCTCCTCTCAGCTACCCCATTCTGTTGTGGAGTCCTAGGTGCACTAAATTCTCTCTTAATACCTTTGTTTTCACAGAATTTATCCATATCTTGATTTTTAAATTCTGTGCCATTATCACTCCTAATGATTTTTCCTTTGAGATTCATTTGATTTTCAATCCTAGTTATAAATGATCTAAGTATTTCACCTGTTTCATCTTTTGTCCTAAGGAAGAATACCCAGCTGAATCTAGTATAATCATCAATTACTACTAAACAGTATAATTTCTTCCCTATACTGCTTATATTTGTTGGTCCAAACAAGTCCATATGTAGTAAGTGTAATGGTGAAAAGTTTGTGTTCACAGTTATGGACTTAAAAGAAGACTTGTGTTGCTTGCCCTTTTGGCAAGCAACACAATGATCATCACATGAATATACCTTTTCAGGTAAACCTCTAACAAGTTTGCTTTTGACAAGCTTATTAATGGTCTTGTAATTCATGTGACACATCCTTCTATGCCACAGTTCAGATTCATTCACAGTTGCTTTGCTTATAAGACAATTTAATTCAGGTTGAGGTTCCATATTTGCCAAGTCACACTTATATACATTATACTTTCTAAGAATTCTCATTAAAATCATATTTTCAGGTATTTTAAATTCTTTAGAAAGTATAAGGCATTCAGTGTCAGTAAAATGAACTGGGTTCTTTTTATCTGTGATTTGACTCACACTTAACAAAATGTACCTATGTTGTTCAACAAAATACACATCTTCAAAACTTATCTTATTACTGTGCACTGTTCCTTTGCCTGTTATTTTCCCTCCTTTGGGATTGCTTCCAAATGCTACATATCCTCCATCAAATGATTTGAAGTCCTGTAGCATCTTCTTATCCCCAGTCATGTGTCTTGAGCAACCACTGTCCATGTGCCATAAGTTTGTTGGCTTGCTCTGCACATTTAATTGAACAATAAAATTAGTTTCTCTTGGGAACCCAAACCAATTTGGCTTTGGGTTTCCCATGTGCATTCACAAAGTCAACTTTCTTGAAGATCATTGATTGTGATGCACAGTTGGTATTTGGACCTTTTGATTTATCAGATTTAGTAGGTGTCCAAATCCAACTTATTTTAGGCTTAACAGTGGAAATTGATCTAACAGTTTTAACTGTTTTATCAAATTTACTAATAGTGTTAAAATAATTAGCACTGGCAGTTTTAGTTTTTGCCTTATTTCTGTTGGCTAAATTTCTAGTTAATACTGATGCAGTTGAAATAGCTGTAGCAGTCTTTAACTTATTAGCCTTAACATTTTTCTTCTTGGCAGTAGTAATATGATTAAGTTTTGATTTAAAATTATGTTTATTGATCATATCAGGTCCTGTCCATGGTTGTTTTCTAATCCTTTGAAGAATTTTTGGATTATAATAGCAATCATGTTGAAGATGATTGTTTCTGCCACATGTAAAACAAGATTTCTCCTTTACCACTGTAAAATTGTTTCCCAACTTTTGTGAAACCATTTGGTTCCAATTTCTTTGATTTCCTCTGGGTTTTAATTGTTGAGAAGGTGGTAATTGAGAGATTCTGGCTTTACATTTACAATCAGCACAGTTAATGTTCACAGATTTTAGATTAGTAGGTTTGTTAACTGTTTTAACTGAATTACTAATGTAACCTAGACCAGCTCTAGATTTATTAGTAGAAGATTTCATCTTTTCCAAATTACTCTTTATCTTTTCCTGAAACAATCTTTTACCCTCTTCTATTTTATCACTTTTAAGTTCTAAAACTAGACCAGTATTTGATTTCTTGCTACTCTCACATGATTTTTCAGAATTTGAACTATCAGTTGTTTCAGAATTAGAATTCTTATTGTTTTCAGATGAAAAATCCAACTCATCTTCCTCAGTCCATTCTCTAATTTCAACCTTATCAAAGTCAATTTCATTTTTTAAGTTAATAACTGGATCAACCTTTGTAACATCAACTGCTATTCCTTCCTTTAACTTATTTAAATTTAAATCAGTTTTAGGAGGAAAATAGTTGTTATTATAAGGTGGGGAAACAGAATTATATCCTAAACCAGTTTTTATCTTATCATGAATTTGAGATTTAATAATTTGATTTACACTCTTAGAAGCATGTTCAAGATCACTTACTGTTAATTTTATATTGTCTCTTTCACATGTGACCTCTACTAATTTCTGATTCAGTGCTTCTAACTTATCTTTTAATACATCTCTCTCCCATCTGGCATACTTAAGATCATATTCATATTGAGTTACATTCTTTTCATATGCCTTAATTTGACTTTCTAAATTTTCTATGGCAGCAGTAGTGTGTCTACTTTTAATTTCACATTGCTTAAGTTCCTCACAAAATTTCACATTATAATCTCTATAGTGTTTAACAGTCTGTTTGCACACAGGAGAACATAATTTGATTTGTACCTCATAAGGAACATCTGATGACTTGCTTTCTACATCAATAGCCATTAAAGCTTGATTCTTCACTTCATGTTCTGCTTGATCACTCCAATAAAAATCAAGTCCATCCTGTGAAATTAATGCATTGGATGTACTTTCCTGTACTTGTACAGTCCTTCTCTGAATCCCATTGCTTCCTGTTCTCTGCCCATTCTGCTCTTGTCTTTGACTTCTGCATTCCCTTGCAAAGTGCCCCATTTTATGACAGTTGAAGCATTCTACCTTACTTTTATCAAACCAAGCAGCATCATTCCTTTGATTTGCAAAGTTATTCCTTCCTGTCCTTTGCATAAATCTTTTGGCTCTTTGAGTAATCAAAGCAATTTGCCACTTAATATCCATCTCCTCCAGATCATCAACATTAATCTGCTCCAAATCTTCATTAGTAAGTGAAGAGTTCACATTACTAGCAAAGAAAGATTCCAGTATCTGATCATTTGATCTGCTTTGTGATGATCCAATTCCTGCGGCAACATAAGTAGACCCTTGTTGATTTGAATCAACTTGAGATCCACTTACTGACATAAAAGCAGCATTGTAATTGTTTCCTAAAGCCTGCTTTTTGCTTTCAACTTCTGGCTCAAAGTTTCTCAGATCATTATAGATATCCTCAAGCTCCTTCACTTCTAAATCTGCACTCTGTCTTAAACCTACTGTGTAGATTGTCCATTCCTCACCTAATGATCTCAGAAATTTCCTGTTCAAATCATCTTTATCAATCTTTACCTTATGGTTCTCCAGGTTTCCAACTAGCTTTGAAAATCTGTCAAAGGTTTGAGTTAAAGTTTCTGTTTTTGCAGAATTGAAGTTCTCATATTGTTGTTTCAATAAAGATCTTTTGTTCTTCTTGGTGCTATCATTACCACCAAATCTCTTTTCAATAGCTTCCATGAGTACTTTCGCATCATCACAGGCTTCAAACCTTCTTTGGTACTCATTAGGAATTGATAGTAACAATGTGCTGAGGGCTTTAAATTCTATAGATCTGACTTTTCTTTCTGCATCAGTAGTTGGTGGTGGTCTCTGTTGCTTGACACCATCACCATCTACTGTAACTGGAGGACCATTTACCACAACTTCCCACATCTGATAATCTGTGAGAAGCATATATTGTTTGATTCTGATTTTCCACAGATCAAACTCATCAGGCCTGAGCATAGGGATTTTAGTGACCTGGATTCCTTCATTGTTTTCTGTTGCCATTGAATTCAATACTTAATCACAAACTACACCTTAAAAATCAATTTAATCTTAAATTCCAGATCTTTCTGTATTCAAAGCTTTCCAAGCTCTGATACCACTTGACAGTCCCGTTTCAATTCAATTCACTTGTAACCTTGAACAAGCTTTGAATTATTATTGAGAAGTTGCGGAATAACACTCAATAATATTAGAAAGATCAAAGACAAATACTTAAAATAATAAATAACGAAACACAAATATTAAAATCAAAACCTCAATCTTATTAATACGAATAAGACGAATACACTTTTGTATTAGGGTTTACACCTTGAAGCTTTTCGTATTGTGTCTCTAATCTAGGTTCTAAGGATCTCTATTTATATCACATAGAGTCCTGTACAATCTCCTATTATTATGGAATTAGATAACTTCCATAACAAACTCATTCTTATCACAAAGTCATAAACAATGTTAACTACCACATTTGAACATTCAGTGGAAACTAACTTCCAACAGTGGTAACTGCTTCATTTATGATAGTCCAAGTACAAATGATACTAACAGTGTTAACCACTTCAATATACACTAACAGTCGTAGTTACAAAAACAGTGGTAACTACTTACAAAACTAACTATCAGTGTTAATCCTTGTAGCAGTTGTAACTTCGATTCTTCAAGCAGTTGTAATCTTCACCATCAGTGTTAATCTTCAACCTTTAGTGGTAATCACTTGATCTCTTCAGCTTTAACAAACAGTGGTAATCTAAACCCGAATCAGTTTATCGTAACAAAGTCCGGTTGTGGCGGATCGATAACGAGGTTATCTACGGTATTAAGGTGCGGAATCCCTCAATACTAGTTATAGGGTCTATAACAAATTCTTTCGCAATATATTAGCGAATCGATTGTCTAATTGCTTTGTATCGATTATAACGAGTGTTAACGATCAATACCTAGCCTTTAGAATGTTGGAGAAGTCTCTGGAATCGCAGGAGGTACGGATGTGAAGATTGGCAAAAGTTTTATTAGGTTTAAAACCTAATTTACATTTATACTCGTCTCGGTTCGTAGGTCACTGGGCTCTGCGAACTGACTCAGTTCGCAGCCCATATTGGCCCAGCGAACTGACTCGGTTCGCAGGCCAATTTTGTCTTGCGAACTGACTCGGTTCGCGGTCAAACTTGGTCAACATTTTTCAGCACTTTAATATTTAACTCTAAAATGTTTACCAACCAATAGCTTTCATTTACAATTCAAAACCAATGTACCAACTTGATTACAATCACCAAAAGTCTATTACAAGCTAGATCTGTTGTCACAAGACATGTCTCAACAAAAGCAGTAGTAGCTCGACTACCAGTAGAAACTAACTAGCAGTAGAAACATAAACAGTTGTAACAATGAAAGCAGTAGTAACTCGACTACCAGTAGAAACTGACTAGCAGTAGAAATTGAACTAGCAGTAGTAACATAAACGGTTGTAACAATGAAAGCAGTAGTAACTCGACTACCAGTAGAAATTGACTAGCAGTAGAAACTGAACTAGCAGTAGTAACATAAACAGTAGAAACCATAATAATGGTGCTAACAATAGAAACAGTAGTAGTTGAGCTAACAGTAGAAACTGAGGTAAATCGTGCTAGCAGTATTAACTGAGGAATGTGCTAGCAGTATTAACAGTACAAAGTGTGCTAGCAATAGAAACAATGTTAACAGTAGTAATTTGAACTAGCAGTGGAAACGGCGGCAACGAGTATTAACTTGTGCTAACCGTATTAACTCCTACTAACAGTATTAACTTTCGTTCAACAGTACTTACCTCGACTTAACAGTATTAACTTTGTGAAGGCAGCATTTACTTTATCTACCAGTAGAAACTTTGCGATAGAACGTAACAGTACTAACTGAAATCAACAGTATAAACTTTTAACCAACAGTACTAACTATAACTAACAGTAGTAACTTTTGTCTAGCAGTACTAACCGTTATCTTAAGAAGATCAGGTCCAGATTTAGGTGAAATTAAGTTAGGTTTTAACCTGATATTTTCGATGGTTGTTACATTATCTCCCCGTTGAAAAGAATTTCGTCCCGAAATTCAATTCATTCCATTGGTTGCCAAAGTGCTAGGAAATAAATGCAGGTATTTGTGTCGAATATAATCTTCACGTTCCCAAGTAAATTCAGGACCTCGACGTGAATTCCACCGAACTTTAACAATGGGTATCTTACTTCCGTTTAATCCTTTGACCTCGCGGTCCATAATTTCAAGTGGCTCTTCTACGAAGTTTAGTTTGTCATTTACTTGAATTTCTTCGAGAGGAACAATAAGCGTTTCGTCGGATAAACATTTCTTCAGGTTGGAAACATGGAACGTGTTGTGAATGTTACTGAGTTCTTGAGGCAACTCGAGTCGGTAAGCGACTGGACCAATCCTTTCTATTACCACAAAGGGTCCAACATATCTCGGGTTTAGTTTTCCCAGTTTTCCAAAACGGATCATGCCTTTCCATGGCGATACTTTCATAAGTACTTTATCACCTACTTGGAACTCTAAGGGTTTTCTTCGATTATCCGCATAACTTTTCTGTCGACTCCTGGCAGTTCTTAATCTTTCCCTGATAGTCGTGATCTTGTCGGTTGTTTCTTGTATAATGTCGAGTCTGGTTACCTGTCTGTCTCCTGCTTCTAACCAGCAGAGTGGTGAACGGCACTTACGACCATACAAGGCCTCAAATGGTGCACATCCTATGCTCGTGTGGTAGTTATTGTTGTAGGAAAACTCCACTAAGGGCAAGTGGTTATCCCAGTTTCCTCCAAAATCAATTACACAGGCTCTTAACATGTCCTCCGGGGTTTGAATGGTTCGTTCACTTTGTCCATCGGTTTGGGGGTGGTAGGCGGTGCTCAAGTTCAGTTGAGTACCCAGAGCCTTCTGAAGTATTTGCCAAAAACGTGATGTGAAACGACTATCCCTATCTGAAATGATGGAGAGGTGTATTCCGTGACGTGCAACGATCTCATTGATATAAATCTGAGCGAGCTTTTCCATCTTGTAATCTTCTCGTATTGGGAGAAAGTGTGCAGACTTCGTTAGTCGATCCACTATAACCCAAATCGTGTCATGCCCTGTTGCCGTCCTTGGCAACTTAGTTATGAAATCCATTGATATTTGCTCCCATTTCCACTGTGGTATTTCTGGCTGCTGCAACAAACCGGATGGCTTTTGATGCTCGGCCTTGACATTGGAGCAAGTTAAACATTTTCCAACGTATACATCAATGTCCTTCTTCATCCCCGGCCACCAATAGTATTCCATTATGTCTTTGTACATCTTATCGGCTCCTAGGTGGATCGAGTATCTGGATCTATGGGCTTCATCCATAATAACTTCCCTCAAATTGTTGATTCTCGGGATCCAAATCCTTTCCTTGAAGTATCGAACTCCATCGGACTTAATTTCAAATCTCTGATCCAGGTTATGTAACGTCTCATTCTTTATGTTTTCCGGTCTCATCGCTTCACTTTGAGCTTCCAGGATTCGAGTTTTCAAACTTGTCTGAACTAGCATTCAATGCTCGCACCAGGGAGGGTCTTAACCTTTCTTTCCTACTTAGAGCATCTGCTACTACATTTGCCTTGCCTGGATGATACTTGATCTCACAATCGTAATCACCAAGCAGTTCTACCCACCTTCTTTGTCTCATGTTGAGCATCTTCTGATCGAGGATATGTTGAAGACTCTTGTGATCGGTGAAGATGGTGCACTTCGTGCCATACAGGTAGTGTCTCCAAATTTTAAGAGCGAACACCACCGCTCCTAATTCTAAGTCATGCGTCGTATAATTCTTCTCATGCTCCTTTAGTTGTCTCGATGCGTAGGCAATCACCTTATTCCTTTGCATCAGCACGTAGCCCATTCCTTGGTGTGATGCGTCACAGTACACGACAAAATCTTCTGTTCCTTCCGGTAAAGTTAAGATGGGCGCGTTACATAGCCTACTCTTCAGCGTTTGAAACGTTTCTTCCTGTTCTTCTCCCCAAGTAAACTCCTTAGCCTTCTGGGTCAGCTCGGTTAACGGTTTAGCGATCCTTGAAAAGTTCTTGATAAACCTCCGATAGTAACCAGCTAATCCCAGAAACTGACGTATCTCTATAGGGGTTCTCGGGGCTTCCCACTTTTTGATTGCCTCCACCATGGCTAGATCAACATGAATTCCTTCTTTGTTGACCACGTGACCAAGAAAGTGTACCTCTCGAAGCCAAAATTCGCACTTCGAGAATTTAGCGTACAACTTCTGATCCTTAAGTAGTTCCAGAATTATCCCCAAGTGTCGCTCGTGGACTTCCTTACTTCTTGAATAAATCAATATGTCATCGATGAACACAATCACGAACTTATCTAGGTATGGTCGACATACCCTATTCATGAAGTCCATGACCACCGCTGGCGCGTTAGTCAATCCAAATGGCATTACTAGGAACTCATAATGTCCGTAACGAGTCCTAAAGGCAGTCTTAGGAATGTCCTCCACACGGACTCTCAACTGATGCTATCCTGATCGAAGGTCAATTTTTGAGAAATAAGATGCGCATTGCAACTGATCGAATAGATCATCTATTCGGGGGAGAGGGTATCGGTTCTTTATTGTCAACTTGTTGAGTTCCCTATAATCTATGCACATACGGAATGATCCATCTTTCTTTTTGACAAAGAGAATTGGAGCTCCCCAGGGCGATGAACTTGGCCGAATTAACCCATTACTCAGAAGTTCTTGGAGTTGCCCTGACAGTTCCTGCATCTCGGATGGTGCCAGACGATACGGTGTCTTTGCTACGGGTGCCGCTCCGGGAATTAGGTCGATTTGGAATTCGACTTGCCTAGGCGGGGGAAGTCCAGGTAGATCATTCGGGAATACATCGGGGTGATTCCTTACCACAGGAATGTCCTGAATACGCTTCTCCTTCGATCTTTTCTCCACCACATGTGCCAGAAATGCAAAGCACCCTTTTTCCAGGTACTTACGCATCTTCAAAGTCGACACAATATTTAATTTTCTACCGGGTTTATCTCCTTGTATGACAAGGGTTTCTCCGTCTTGGAGTGGTATTCGAACAACCTTCTCGAAACAGCCAATCTCCACTCAGACTTTTGTTAGCCAGTCCATACCCACAACTACGTCAAAGCTTTTCAGCTCAATCGGTATTAGGTCGATATTAAACGTCTTATCAGCTAGGCTCAAGGTACAATTTAATATTATGTCTCTAGCCTCGAATTCATGACCGTTAGCATATTCAATAGTAAAAATCTCTTTTAGTTTCACCGAGTTCAATTCAATTAATGGCCTAAACTCTAGCGAGACAAAACTCCTTTCCGCTCCAGAGTCAAATAGCACTGATGTGTAGTGGTTGTTTAAAAGAAACGTACCTGTCACTACATTTGGATCCTTCCTTGCTTCTTCAAATCTAATGACGAATGCCCGGCCCCGCGCTGGCCCTCTCTGGTTTCCAGCATTGTTGTTAGGGACTCTGATCAGCATTGGGCAGGCATTCTTGAGATTATCTTGGCTTCCACATTCAAAACATGCTGCATTCGGCCGATTGTTCCCATTTCCAGCTCTGCAATACTTGGTGAAGTGGCCCGTCTGTTTACACCTTTCGCACACCGGGCAATTTCCTGAATGATGGAAATGGCACTTGTTACACTTTGGGTGCGAACCATTGTATTGCTTTGGCCCTTGGACAGCTATGCCAAGATTCCTTGCCATTATCTGCTTTTTGTCCGAATTACTGCCACGTCTTTGCCTCGAATGGTTATCCAGTCTCCGTTTACCGACATCATTCCCCTTTAATGCTCCGCCTGATCTAATTACGTCGTTTGTTAGGCGATTTGCCAAGACCACTGCGGACTGTATGGTTGTCGGGTTTGCCGCGGTAACCATTCTCCGGATTTCAGGTATCAATCCCCAGATGTACCTGTCAACCCTTTTCTCCTCCGGAGTAACCATGTGGGGTACTAATCTTGCAAGCTCGTGAAAACGGGCGGTGTACTTGTCAATGTCGGTTCCAGTCATGGAGTGATTCCAGAATTCAGATTCCAGTTTCTGGAGTGCGTCCTTTGGGCAGTACTCTTCAGTTAACAACTTCTTAAATTCTTCCCATGTGAGGTTATACGAAGCTTCACGACCTTGACTTTGAATGTGATTGTTCCACCAGGTCAATGCCCTTCCTTGAAGCATGCAAGCGGCATACTCGACTTGGTTACCAATTGCGCACTTGCTAATGTGGAGCACCGACTCCATGCTCTCTATCCATGACAATAGTCTGGCAGCACCTTCCGTCCCAAAGAACTCCTTGGGCCTACACGACATGAAGGTTTTGTAGCTGCACCCTTGATTGTTGTTGGCGGTTTGTCCTTCCGGGTTTCCTTGAGTAGCGTTGAGACTAGAGGTGATTTGAACGACGAGATTTGGTATTGCCGCATTTAGTTGCTGGGCTATTTGGTCAGCCACGTTGTTTGGGTTTCTCCTTGGAGGCATGATTCTACGATGTTCACAAAGTTTTGTTTCAGAAATGTATACGTGTTTAACCTTAGTTATAGCTAAGAATTTCGCGTGTTGTATTTTGTAAAGTTTGGTAATAACAGATATGCAAAGTAGTAATGAGCGTGCAAGAAATTATAATATCATAAGTATTCATCTCCTTGGAAAATAGATAATACCAAAATACATAAAGGTTCGGCCTTCAGCCTTCCAAACCGCAACTTAATAAAATCAAAAGACAACAGTTTACTTCCAAATTAAGGGTAAAATCTATGACATGGTCACCACAAGAAGCCAAACAACTACAATCAACACCAACAGGCCCAACCTTAAGCAAGTCCACACTAAGTTCCTAGCGGTTTTCCTAGCCGAATCAGCAGTTGTCAAAGCCCTGACCGCTTGGTGTGACAGCCCTTCCACTAGTTCTGACATCTCATACAGAAGCTGTCCCTGGTGCTCAATCCTTCCTCGACAATTGTGTATCTCGGTCGTCATCATATACATCCTCCTGAGCTCCTTCGCGGTCATCCCGGGCCCGTGACCCGCTAGTATTCCTGTTACAGTGCGAGATGTCGAAGCTTCCCTTGGTCGGGACATGACAGGGTTCACGTAGTTGTTCATACGTTCCTGCCACGTATACCTATCGGTGACCCGGGTCGGAACGGGGGCGTGCTGCTCGCCAAGGTGATACTCAACCGTAACGGGCTGAGAGGGTCGGGGATCCATTTCCCGGGAAGGGATTTCCTGCGATGGTGCTCTCAGTGTCACTCTGACAGGGTCTGCAACTCTCATCCTCGCAGTATGCCTAATACGTGGACCTGACTGGGCTGGCTGTGGTGGGATAGGTGCTGGTGATGCCCTAATGGTATGGGCGGTTTCCTCACTGCTCGCTTCATGTTCGGTACTAGGTGATTGGTTCCTAGGACGACTAGTGATGTATCCAGATGCATCAGCCGAATAGGGAGTACGGGAAGATGATGACTGAGACATGATGATATTGAAAATGAAAGTATATGGGGTCACTGATAATATTGATGTGGATCATATAGTATGCAGTGCACGTACACAGCGGAATGTCAACATAAACATAATTCGAGCGTAACCACTCCAAATATCTCATGACCTTTCCTGAATTAGACATAGGTGATCAAGCTATGCCTAATTGAGGCTAAATAATGGGATGCTTGGCTTAGTTAAACTAGTATTATGTTTAGTGCTTTTAAGAAAATGTTGTTTCAAAAGTTTTGGTTATAGTTAGGTTTTATTTGAAAAACCGGCATTCTCTATAACCTTTGGCTCTGATACCAAACCTGTCACACCCCGCTAAAGCGGAAACACGAGGTGTAACAGACAAGGGATTCACAACGCAAATATTATAAGATAAATACCATACGTTACAAGTGCCTTAGAGGCATCAAAACATTATGTCAATCCGTTACTTGTTACATAAAGAAAATTTTAAACAATTTTTAACATTGTTCAATCAAGCTTCAACATTTCACAAAAGGGGTTCATGAATGTAAAATGCTTCCATGCACGTGCCCACATATGATCCAACTTACCGACGGTCTCCTGAAAAGCATGACAAAACAAAAGAGTCAACTATGGCCATAGTTGGTGAGCTCACAGTTTATAACCAATAAACCAAGTAAACTGTCCAATCGGGGACGAGTGTATTGTCCAATCGGGGATGAGAGTATTGTCCAATCGGGGACATAAATAAAGTTAATGCAAAAAGAATTGGAGGCATAAATAAGTAAATGTTCATACCTTGAGACCACTACTAATCCGATTATCCGACCGAGGTTTGCCCCTATAGCTCCATGTTCTTCAACTAACATGAGTAATGGTGATATTATGCACCCACATTGAAGTGTGAGTGAGGGATGGTCTACCTTAAATAGCATGCTACTCATAATACCCACGGCTCGTAGCCACGAGTTAATTAGTAGTGTGAGTTCCCGGGGACTTTGCAATAATACTCAAGCATAACAATATGACTTACCCCAATTCGCATAAAATTGCATAATAACAGTTTTGTAAGTTCATAAAGAGTGAAACCAAGTTGGTAAAATGTATAATCATGCTTTTCAGCCCCAAAACAGAAAATAGTAAAAAGGGGAAACAGTGAACTCACCTTGTGAGTTGAATTAACGAGTATAATCTATGAGCAAGTTACAATCTGGAATGAATCTCTAACCGAGACCTAATCCAAGTAAAAATGTGTCCATTAATGTCTAGTGATATGCTTTAATATATGAGTTCATACGAATTGGTCATCCACTACTTTAAATAACGAATCTGCCCGGGTTTTATTGTTTATTTCGTGACTCTTTTATCAAGACTATAACGTTTTCTGGGCATCTTTTTGATGCACCTCAAAATACTAGGTCATTGGTGCATGATTTAGGTTTTGTGTGATTTTTAAAAGTATCAACCCATGCAACAGTTTCTCACATGAAATCACATCAGATTCTGAAAATCTGGTGATCCAAGCCGTGATCATCAACTGTTAGAGAGTCGACTCCTTTGAGTTAAACCATGAAATTTTTTACACATTACAGTTAACATATCAAACTACTCCCAGATTAAAAATCAAGACTTTTTATGAAGAATAGATGAAGATATGGTTGTCCAAAGTTAGGTGAAGAAATCTGCCACTACACGACAGTCTCACCTCTTTGTCATTCAACCAGTGTTTGACGACCCAAATCTTAATATTTTTGCATGAAATCAGTTGGGTTTGGAAGATAACACATAAATGTAAGATTTTTAGAAGAAAGTCATCACTTTTGGTGGAGTAATCATGGAGATGTAGCCTTCCAAAATCGACTTAAAATCTGGACAGAAAGTTGTCCAACTCTCTCACTTCACCAAAAGCACATAATTTGTTATAATTCCGAATGTAAATGATTTGAATAGTTTTTAGGAGTGTTCTTATACAGAAAGCATCATGAAATTACAGATACAAAACCCTAGTGCACGCACATTATGAAGACAGAAGTAAAATAATCAGAATATGTTTGTGCAGGATAAAATGTAAATATCTTGCACTTCATAATTACCTCTTCGACCAGGAATGTGAGTGTTGAGTGATGAGGTTCTATCCACAGAGAGTTGAGATCGAGCAAGTTTTCTGGAGTGGTCGATTATTTGATGAAAGGTGATGAATAAGTTGGGTGTTTAAGTTAAAAATCGGGTATAAGTGTTGAGAGAGTTTGGGAGAGAATAGGTGAGAGTGTTTTGAGTATGTGTGTGTATATTTCTGCTGTTTGATACAAAGAGAATATGGTGTAGAGTGTATATGATTAATATCGAAGAATTTGATTGGGCGAGGGTGGAAGTGATTTATGGGGAGTGTAAGCTAATTGATTTGGTTTTATGGAAAATAGGTTTGCTGGCCTTTTTGAGAGGAAAGAGGTAATCATAACCCTTTTTGCGTGCACAGGTATCTTTATTTCAAATATTAATGTTCCTTTTTACAGAATATGCACGGTTACTTTTCATATTAACTACTTAGAAAACTTTTAAATCGGGCAGAATGATTTGCTGGGTGTGTGGGTAACACTTGGTTGGTTTTAAAATCGTTTAAGCATATCACTAACAGTAGATTGACACCAAGTAATTCATGATTTGTTCGTGACATGAGTGTGCTAACTGTATGAACTTTGGTCTACCAGTGGAAACCCTAGAAGTAATACGTTCTTGATGACAGTATTAATTTACCTTAACAGTGGAAACTAACAGTGGAAACTGAATGTCACACCCCGCTAAAGCGGAAACACGAGGTGTCACAGCTAATGATTTCACAACACAAAGATATAGCAACCATACCATTTAAATTACGATAAAACAGCCTTGGAGGCATCCAAAAATACATCAAATTGTTCAAAGTATACGGCATTATTACAAACATATTACAAAAAATTTAGTTCAAAGTCCGTTTAAATGGCTTGGTCGACATAATCCCATGCATTAGCCCACATATGATCCGTGCTTACCGACGTTCTCCTGAAAAGCATGCCAAAATAAAAGGGTCAACTATGGCCATAGTTGGTGAGTTCAAAGTTTGAAATAATTAAACCGAAAGTGTGTCCAATCGTGGACATAAGTGTGGGTATAGCCGTCCGATTCGTGGACGCTATCATCCCTGTGTTTGTCCAATCGGGACAGTTATAACAAGCATTTGGTTGATAAAGATATTGCAAGTAAACATGTGGTAATAAAGAGAGAATGTATAAGCCTTGAGACCACAACTAATCCGGTTATCTGACCGCTGCCCCAAAGTATAAGAGCTGCATGTTCTTCAACAAACATGAGTAAAAGGCGATATTATGCACCCACGTTGAAGTGTGAGTGAGGGATGGTCCTACCCTAAATAGCATGCTACCCATAATATCTACGGCTCGTCGCTACGAGTTAATTAGTGGTGGGTTAGTTAAAGGGGACTTTGAGTATAAGAAAAACTCAAGCTTAACATGTTGACATACCACAGTTCGCGTAAAATAGTTCAAAAGCAGTTGATAGTACGTAAAAGTTCAACCAAAAGTTTAAAGTAATTGCATGCTTTCAGCCCCAAAAATAGAAATCAGAAAGAGGGGACAATGAACTCACCTTGTGAGTTGAGTTAATGGTTTAAGCTGTGAGAATGTTGCAACTGAAGAGATGCTCTAATCGAGACCTAGTCCAGTAGTAAAGTGTCCATTAATGTCTAGTGATATGCTTTAATATGATAGCTTGTACAAATTGGTTACCAACGGTTTTAAATAACAAATCTGCCCAGGTTTTTGTAGTTGGTTTTGTGACTCTTCTTAGCAAAACTAAACAATTTCTGGACATCTTCTTGATACACCTCAAAATATTTGATCTTTGGTGTATGATTTAGGTTTTGTGTGAAAGATTAGAGAGCAAGTTATTCCCAGTTTAGAGTCACCATTTTTTTTTTTTTGAAGAATAGAGGGAAATGCGGGTGTCCAAAGCTAACTTAAAAATCTGGACAGGAAGTGTCCAACTTTCTTATTTTACCAAAAACACATAACTTTCATAAACCGGATGTAAATATTTGAATAGTTTTTAGAAGTGTTTTTATACAGAAATACTATAGACTTTCAGGTGTAAAACCCTAATGCACTAATGTTATAAAATGTAACAGTAAATGGGATGAAAATAAGTGGGTTGTGCAGAATAGAATGCAAACGTTCTTGCACTTTATGATTACCTTTTCGACCAGGAATATGGGCGTTGAGTGATAAGTTTCTGTCCACCAAGAGTTGAGATTTAGCAAGTATGCTGGAGTGACCGATTACTGGGTGAGATGTGATGAATATGTTGAGTGTTATGTTAAAACCGGATGTATGTGTTGGAAGAGTTGAGAGAAAATGGGTGAAAGTGTTTGAGTAAGTGTGTGTATGTGAATCTGCCGTTTGATACAAAAGGAATAAGGGGTAGAGTGTATATGATTAATGTCAGGGAGTTTGATTGGGTGAGGGTGGAGGTGATTTATGGGGAGTGTAAGTTAATTGATTTGGTTTTATGGAAAATGAGTTTGCTGGCCGTTTTTGAGGGAAAAGAGGTAATCATAACCCTTTTTGCGTGCACGGTTTAACTCTATTTCAAATATTGATGTTCCTTTTACAGAATATGAATGGTTACTTATCATTTTAGACTATTTAGAAAGTAATTAAATCGGGCAGGAAGGTTTACTGTACGTGTGGGTAATATTTGGTTGATTTTAGAAATTGTTTAAGCATATCTCTAATAGTAGATTGACACTAAGTATTTCATAATTTGTTCGTGACATTAGTGTGCCAACAGTAATAATTTTGGTCTAGCAGTGGAAACTGAACTAACAGTGGTAGTAATGAAAGCGGTAGTAACTCGACCACCAGTGGAAACTCAAACAGTGGTAATTGAGCAAATTAGTGGAAACTGAAGTATGTGCTAACAGTGGAAACTGTAGTAGACTACAGTGGAAACTGATTAGCAGAAACTGAACTAGCAGTTGAAACAATGAGAGCAGTAGTAACTATTAAGAGCAGTGTTAACTATGAAAGCAGTAGTAACTGAATGTCACGAGCAGTGTTAACTGAGAAATGATCTTAGAAGTGGAAACGGTGACAACAGTACTAATTTGTGCTAACAGTGGAAACGGTGACAATTGCACTAGCAGTACTAACCGAGATATTTGTGCTAGCAGTGGAAACGGTGACAATTGCACTAGCAGTACTAACTGAGATATTTGTGCTAGCAGTGGAAACGGTGACAATTGCACTAGCAGTACTAACTGAGATATTTGTGCTAGCAGTGGAAACGGTGACAATTGCACTAGCAGTACTAACTGAGATATTTGTGCTAGCAGTGGAAACGGTGACAATTGCACTAGCAGTACTAACTGAGATATTTGTGTTAGCAGTGGAAACGGTGACAATTGCACTAGCAGTACTAACTGAGATATTTGTGTTAGCAGTGGAAACGGTGACAATTGCACTAGCAGTACTAACTGAGATATTTGTGCTAGCAGTGGAAACGGTGACAATTGCACTAGCAGTACTAACTGAGATATTTGTGCTAGTAGTATTAACTTAGTCCTTAAGAAAGTCAGGTCCAGATTTAGGTGAAGATTAAGTTAAGAGTTAACCTGATATTTTTTTGGTGGTTGTTACACTGAACTAGCAGTAGTAACATAGACAGTCGTAACAATGAAAGCAGTAGTAGCTCGACTACCAGTAGAAACTGACTAGCAGTAGAAACATAAACAGTTGTAACAATGAAAGTAGTAGTAACTCGACTACCAGTAGAAACTGACTAGCAGTAAAAACTGAACTAGCAGTAGTAACATAAACAGTTGTAACAATGAAAGCAGTAGTAGCTCGACTACCAGTAGAAACTGACTAGCAGTAGAAACATAAACAGTTGTAACAATGAAAGCAGTAGTAACTCGACTACCAGTAGAAACTGAACTAGCAGTAGTAACATAAACGGTTGTAACAATGAAAGCAGTATTAACTCGACTACCGGTAGAAACTGACTAGCAGTAGAAACTGAACTAGCAGTAGTAACATAAACAGTAGAAACCATAATAATGGTGCTAACAATAGAAACAGTAGTAATTGAGCCAGCTGTAGAAACTGAGGTAAATCGTGCTAGCAGTATTAACTGAGGAATGTGCTAGCAGTATTAATAGTAGAAAGTGTGCTAGCAATAGAAACAATGTTAGCAGTAGTAATTTGAACTAGCAGTGGAAACGGCGGCAACAAGTATTAACTTGTGCTAACCGTATTAACTCCTACTAACAGTATTAACTTTCGTTCAACAATACTAACCTCGACTTAACAGTATTAACTTTGTGAAGGCAGCATTTACTTTATCTACCAGTAGAAACTTTGCGATAGAACGTAACAGTACTAACTGAAATCAACAGTATAAACTTTTAACCAACAGTACTAACTATAACTAACAGTAGTAACTTTTGTCTAGCAGTACTAACCGTTATCTTAAGAAGATCAGGTCCAGATTTAGGTGAAATTAAGTTAGGTATTAACCTGATATTTTCGATGGTTGTTACACAACTCATTCACAGTCTCTGTCGTTTATTTCATAAACAGAAATTCTCGGCGAAGCTTGGTCAACTCAGCTTCCGGTGAATAGGCTATCACAAACATATCCTTGAATTCCTTCCAAGACAAATTACCAATACGTTCTTTCCCCTTGGATTGACGTTGAACATCCCACCATTGTTTTGCTCGTGCCTTTAATAAACTGGCACCATATACCACTTTTAACTTATCCGGACACTCAGAAATGGCAAACGCTGCTTCCATTTCAGAAATCCATCGATAACATTTGATCGGATCTGTCTCTCCTTCAAACTCGGGAGGTTTACATGCTACGAAATCTTTATAATTCACTTTCTTTTTCTCATCCTTCATCAAACTATTCTTTTCAGACTTCTCTACATCTCTCTTTTGCAACTCATATGCCAGAACATCTCTGACAGTTTCAGTAATTCTTTCCAACAGGTACGGAAGAGATCTCTCTTGTGCCAACGCAACTTCTCCAGTTATAAATTTTTTTTATCTCGTCTGTACTCATAGACGATAGATTCTCCGTATGCCGTTGTCCAGAGCTCTCAGTATTACGCTCATTAAAATTCTTCGCTTCCATCTTATACTGAAAGGGTTTATCAGCAAACACATTAGAATAGACTAAAATTCTCATCATACAATAGTCTATTTCTCAACATTCTCTTTAATATCATACAACAATCATGGCATCGTATGAGTTCAAGTAATAATTATTACGTTGGCCAGACGTAATCGTTATTACATAATACTCATACAATACCTTGACATTCAACAACTAGAATAGTTACTCAAGTATCAACTCATGATACACAACATTCTCTTATCATGCTCATTAGACTCATCTCTTGGTCTAAGTTCAAGTACCTCTAATGATGGATACCCGAATCTCTTAAACCAATGCTCTAATACCAACTTGAAACGTCCCAGTTTTTTTTTTTTTTTTTTTTTTTATTCTCAAAAACACTTTATATATTAATATAAAGTAATAACAACATGGTTCAAAACAAAATATACTTCATTTTTACAAAACATCACATATTAATATAGAGCATCTATGAGTCCTTCTTCTTACTATCTCGCATAGTAAGTCCATCACTAGTAGTCTTCGGGTTATTTACCCGCATCCCCGCCTCTCATTCCTTTAAATGTACCTATTAACACAGTACACAATAACACATATGCACATCGCTTAGTAAGTAAAGTAAGTAAAGTAATACAAAATGAATCATATAATTAAGTAATGCACTCAACATAAAATCATATGACACAATTGATCACTCAGCAATTGCCCGTTCAACATATCACGTAGGTATAATTGATCACTCAGCAATTTTCCACTCAATTCATCGCATGGGCACAATTGATCACTCAGCAATTGGCCACTCAACTCATCACATAGGCACAATTGATCACTCAGCAGTTGGCCACTCAGCTCATCACATGGGCACAATTGATCACTCAGCAATTAGCCGTTCAACACAACATCATTATAAATAAAATCAAAATATAAAAATTCTTTACATTCCTACTACTTACCTCGAGGACCACGTTTAGATGTTTATTACTTGATACTCGAAATACCTATCGAGGTGTTCGTATTAGTTAACTCTGATTAAATATCAATTTATAACAATTAATTTAATCATGTTATAAAAATTCTCAGTTCACTTTAAAATTAAATCTCAGTTCGCAGGGCAATCTCGGTTCGCAGGGCAAACTCAGTTCGCAGGACAAACTCAGTTCGCAGACTGAGTTCTTCTTCTGCAAGCTGCGAACCGAGCTTGTTGTAACCAAAAACCCGAACCTTCTTCTTCCAAAACTCACAAATTCGACATCTTATCATTCTAACAAGTTTTCTAGCATCTCTTATGCATCAAATATCATCACAAAACATCTTGCAAGCTTCAATTACACAACTATTTCACAAATTGACAAATTTTATAAAAATAGGTTATAAACACAAATACTCACAAGAACAAGATGATGATGATGATGTTACTGATTCTGAACTTTGAAATCAAACATGATCTAGATGTTAGCTTCAGATTTAAGCTTTCTTCACCTCCAAATTTCCTCACAAAGTGTATGAATATATGTGTAGAATGTTTTAGAATTCCTTCCCCTAGTTTCATAAGTGTATGTATATATATATATATAGAAGATTTGAGAATGTTTATTCCCCTCTTAATCTATTATCTGGAACCTAAAACCATTTTGCGAAATCGACAATTTTAATTTCTCATATAATTACATAATTAACCCTTAATAGCCGACATTTCACTCGACATTGCGACACTAGCCTAGTGTCGCTCAACTGAGAACTTAGGCTTACTTTAACAATTTTGGGGTGTTACAAAACATTTGCTTTATAGATGCCACATATCGGAAGCAATAGCTAGAAAATGTTGACAAAGTTTTCACTTACTTAATGAGTGAGATTATTTCATATAAATGAAAGTCATTAACCGAATCTCCAACTTGGATGACATACTTAAGTCGTTATGCAAAACTTGAATCTATATTGGTTAAACGTCAAGGTATCACATTTTTTTCATATATTTTTTTTGCTATAACACTAGGTTTTCTAAGAAAATAACACCATAAAACCTTGGTCTTCACGAAAATGTCTGGTCACGAATTCGTAGTTATTTGTTAAATGAAATTACTATGCATGAGGAGGATTATGCCAATTTGTTTGGATATGTAGTGCTTAAAAGTATTCAATACTCCATCGATCACTTTGAGCCAGGTTTTGCACCTAATGATCGTTGGATGTATATGCCCGACGCAGGTGCCATGATTGACTCATGCTATAATGTAATTGTTCATTTTCTCAATTCTAGAGGAATTTCGACGTGACTACCGCTTTGGTCTAGTCCGCCTGAGAACCCACAAAATGTTACATGGGTAATTGCACATGTAAACGGTAACCACTATGTTAAAGTAGATCTCCAATGAAATTACCCATTACCTATGATTTACCAAAGTTGGTCCATATACAAGCAAGATTGTGCAACTATATGAGAAATTCTGTATTCGATGAGAATATAGTTTTAATGTATGCAATCTCTAATTGTAATATTTTGATGGGTAATTAAACATATAAACGGTAAATGCTATATTTTTTTCCTTAATTGTAATAGTTTGATTGATTGTACAATCTTGGTTATTAAGTATCTAGTTCATGTTTACGTATTATAGTACATTTTAATATTTTTTTGTGTATAAAAAACAATAAAAAAAAGCTAGAAAATGACAAAATAGCTGAGTCGAGAATTGAAGGAGTGGATATAGAAAATGGTCTTGCTATTTGGAAAAAAAATGGCGCACCATACCCTTTGACTGGGTCAATAATTTTTTTTATTTAAATAGTTTTATATGTATGTAGGTCCCATAATTTCATTTTTATTTAATTGGTTGTATATGTATGCATAATATAAATGAAACCAATTATATATACACTTATGGTAATAAAAATATGTATGGGTGAATGGGTATGGCTATTAAAATGGAGGTGATCAATGGATGAATGGGAACGGCTGTCAACTGTTCTTAAAATATGTGACTACATATTTGTTATATATGAGTCCATGAAAAACGAGTACACAAGTATTCTGTCACTAATTTGTACCACTATTTTCCTTTAAGTTTTTATTAAGTACTATGAATTTGAATGACTATTTACAAATGCACGACTCAAATGTTGAGGTATATATTTTGTTACTTAAATATGTTTTTTCTATATGTGTTTATGTATAAGTAATTTTTTTACATGTACTTTATTTAGAAAAACAATATTTATATGTGACATTCGACAAATTAGGACAATTATTTGAGTCTAACAATAGTGTAATTATATGTATTTAGATATATATTAGGCTAAGTACTTGTAACTACTTGTATATATGTATATACACATACGTGATTATTTGTAATTACGCGAAACAAACGGACTGAGTCCGACAACTATACGGCGTTGGTGAAAACTTTTTCATAAATAACGCAAATCTATTTCATAAATAAATAGTAGTTATTTACACTTGTATATTATTATTTCGAATAATAATATACGGAAAACCTAGACGTTTGGCTTAAAACGTAATAAACGCAACGAAAACGCGCGAATCGCGCTCGACACCCGAACGAAACCGACAAATATTTTAAGAAGGTTCAATAATGTATTTTTAAATATATTGGTCAAATTAAAATAGTGATTTTGTATCAAAAATAAAACACTAAATTTTAACGTTAAAGATTTAATGTTTACCGATCGAATAACGTAACACGGGCTTGAGAAAACAAATGTGCAAGCCCAAGGCTCCAATTGGGCTGCCTCAACTGAGCCGAAGGTCGGCCCAAGAGGCCCAAAAATCGGCCCAAAGGCCCACCCTACTTATTCCTCATTTCCCTTCCTTTTCCTCATTTACACACAACATTTTCACACACTCCTTACACACATTTTCTCTCAATTCTCTCTCTACACTCTCTCACTAGAAATCTGCCCAAGAACACCACTACCATCAACCACCACCTGCCACCATCAACCACCATCATCATTCATCACTTTTGAAGGAGAAATCAAGCCAAAACACAAGATCAAGCTCTCCTCATCATCTTTCTCCTCCTTCTCGGTTTGGAAACTTTGTAAGAACTTCAAAACTCTTCTTAAACACTTGAAACACTTATATAAACATGTTATAATGTTCACTTAACAAGGAAATGTCCAAATCATCACATAAAAACTCGTTTTTCATGTTTAAAAGTGTCAAAAAGTCACATGCAAGCTGATCAGAAAAATGATCTGACTTTGAGAGGCTGTTTCTCCCTCAAAACTTAACCAAAATGGACGATTCAAAAGGCAAAAATTAAGTTCAAGAAGTTATCTTTCATTTCTAAGTAGTTTTACAATTTTTAGAGTTAGTTTGATACCCGAAATGATTATTACAAAAACATGTATACGAGCTGTCCAAAAACTCAGAAAATCCACCTTTCTTGTTTTAATCATAACTCGAGATATACACCTCCAAATGACATGAAACCACCGCCAAAAGTTCACAAATTTTGTTAGGAACAAATGTCGTTTAGATAACTTTTTCGAAAAATGTGTATATTTTGCCCAAAAATGCGATCTTGTTTCATGTGTCCGGATTGGTCACTTCCTGACCTCAGGGAACAAACGGAATTTTTAAAAATACTTCGGAATACCCAAAAATTCTAAAAAAATTATTTTAAGGAGCTAACATACTAAGGAACAACATAGATTTTTCTTGAATTTTTGTTTGAACATTTGAAACACAAAATAAAATTGACAAAACTGACCTGTTACAGGCCTCTGTGTCGCAGAAGCCCAGTAGTCTGCGACACAAGCCTTTGTGTCGCCATAACACCTGAATCGACACATTAGCGACACAAGCCTTTGTATCGCCATAGCACCCGAATCATCACATTAGCGACACAAGCCTTTGTGTCGCCATAACACCTGAATCGACACATTAGCGACACAAGCCTTTATGTCGCCATAGCACCCGAATTGACACATTAGCGACACAAGCCTTTGTGTCGCCATAACACCCGAATCAACACATTAGCGACACAAGCCTTTGTGTCGCATAATACCTTAGTGTCGCATATAGCGACACAAACCCAGTGTCGCTAAAAACACAGAATCGATACGTTTTTATTAATACCTTAAAGCAATAAAAACACAGAATCGATATGCTAAAAACACAGCTCGACCCCAGCCAAGGGCTCTGCCCCTTGGACCCTGCCAGGGGTTGCCACCCCTTGGACCCCGCTACCAGGGGCGCTGCCCCCGGACCCCCGTCATTAATGGGCTTCGCCCCTTGCCACACTGATCGATTACCCATAACTGGAAAGTAGAAAATGCGTAACATAATTTATCAAATCTGTGTTTTCACAAAATATCACCAACAGGCCGTACATATTTTCTAAACTCAAATGATAACCGAACAATTGGACATTTCTAGCTTAGTGAACTAGCATAGGTGGACATTAACCCTCCACCTACACGAATGAGATAAGTGGACATTAACCCTCCACTTACAAAGATGGTCTTTTGAGACATCTACTTACACAACCTTATGCGGTTAGGGCACTAGAAGGTTGCATTACGGGACACGGACACCCGCTATTTCTTATCTGCTTGCTAATTGCTATATTTGCTTGCTAAACCCCAGGTGAGTCTTACAGCCCCACTTTTATTTTTACTGTTTTATATACTTTGGGGTGAGATACAAATGCTTAACTGTTTTTCATGAACACAAGTACTCGATTATTTTTACAAGATTGTATGAGTTGTTTTTAATCCATTAAAAGTCCTCAACACACATGGTTCGTTAACTGCGAAGGCGCGAGTGCTAGAGAATAGATCTATTATGGGAATGACACCCCCGTCCGGGTTACTAGCTATAACCAAGTTAAAAACGGGCACTCTAGTATTTGTCATAAAGGTGTTTCGGATTAGACACCTCCGGGAGGCACAAAACGGGTTAGGCTTCGAACCGTGAGCTCATGGCAATTTCAGAAACATTAATTTGTTTACTTTATTTGCTTGATTGCAAATCACGGATAAATCTTGTGTTTCATAACTATGTTTTTACTGTTAAACCTGTGAGATTCACCAACCTTTTGGTTGACCCTTTTAGCTTTGTATTCTCAGGTACTCAGCAACAGTAGGATTGCCCACAGGATTGCTAGCTACATCGAGTCGCATGCATTATACGTATATGAAGATGTTCATATATATATTTTTTTGAAATATTTCGTTATGTACTAGAATCTTCAGGATATTATTTCGCGAACTCGAGGCTAATGTAAACTTTTAAAGTATTTCAATGTAACTACTTTGTACTATTTTATAAACGTCTCATATAGAGTCGTTCGCTTTTTCCTTTGTGTTGTGATTACTTGATTAGTCACGCCCCGACCCGAACCGCTTCCGCTGTACAAATTCGGGGGTGTGACATTATACGAAGAAAGTAACCACATTTAATGAAATTCTAAACGAGAACAATGGAAATGACTTCGTTCACAAAACATCATTGTTCGAAACCGACAACGTATAAATTTTTAGTTGATTACTCAAAATGTTTAGTGACATTCCTATCCGGTAATTTTACTAGATTATGATAAACAAAATTATTTTAGGTACTCAATTGTCGGCAAGAATTAATCGACTGGTGCAAGCCGAAGGTCATACTATTGATAATGTGATTGTAGTTAAAAGATCAAATGCAAAAAATGATGTTTTACGGTGTAGTCGCAACGGTACCCACAATAGTGTTGCTACCACAAGAAAACTGTTAGCAGAAAATGTGATTGTTCGTTCGAATTACATGGGAAAAAGTTTTATGAGGGTAATTTTTGGTGTTTAAATGTGATATGTGATAAACATAATCATGAACCAATGTTGTTTATGAAAAGTCATGCATATGCAAGACGATACCCACAATAGTGTTGCTACCACAAGAAAACTGTTAGCAGAAAATGTGATTGTTCGTTCGAATTACATGGGAAAAAGTTTTATGAGGGTAATTTTTGGTGTTTAAATGTGATATGTGATAAACATAATCATGAACCAATGTTGTTTATGAAAAGTCATGCATATGCAAGACGATTGTCTGCAAGTGAAGTTGAATTGGTAAAAGATTTATCAGCCAACGATGTTAAACCAAGTCGTATCTTATCTTCATTAAAAAACAAAATCATGAAAATGTTTCTACTAAAAAAACTATTTACAATGTACGCCCAAAAATTTCGACTTATGGAATGAGTGGGAAAACACAAATGCCAGTTGTTATGTCACTATTAGAGAAGGAAGGCTATATATTTTATGTTAATGCTAATCCTTAAATAACGAACTAGTAGAGTTATTCTTTGCTCATCCCAAATCATTGGAGATTTGGCTGGCATTTCCGCACATTTTATTGATGGATGCGACATACAATGTAAAAATGTATGCGTTGCCATTGCTTGAGATTGTTGGTCTAACTTCAACTAACAGGACATTTTGTATGGTATTCGTGCTTATGCATAAAGAGAAAACAATGAACTACAAGTGGGATGCGACATACAATGTAAAAATGTATGCGTTGCCATTGCGGCAGTAGATTTTCTGAAATCGACAATGGATGAATGTGTTTTTCCACGTTCTATTGTCACGGATAAGGGGTTAGCACTCATGAACGCATGTGATGATGTATTTTCGGATGTTAAAGATTACTTTACAGATGGCATATAAATAGAGCTATTGTGAGGAAATGCAAAGCAAAGACTTCAAAAACTTGGCCTACTTTCTATAGTGCATGGGGAGTATTAATTGAATCTCAAACGAAGGAGGCATATATGACTAACTTGGCACACATGGAAGAAATTTTGTCCAACTACCTAGGTATTTTTATAATACATATTTTCCAAAATATTAGTAGTCACCAAATCATTATTCGTGATATTTAAATAACTTTTATACATTTATAGGTGTTATTGGTTATTTACACAATATATGGCTGAGACCATATAAGAAAATGTTTGTACATGCTTGGATCAATACATTTCTTAACTTTCCACCAACACACAACTAATAGAGTGGAG
This sequence comes from Gnaphalium uliginosum, assembly GCA_963930675.1. Taxonomy (NCBI): domain Eukaryota; kingdom Viridiplantae; phylum Streptophyta; class Magnoliopsida; order Asterales; family Asteraceae; genus Gnaphalium; species Gnaphalium uliginosum. The sequence goes on along the minus strand of OZ005681.1, from coordinate 31,738,629 downwards.
AGTCAACATGCTTTGTTAAAACTACGTCCGATTTATGGTCTACTGTGTGCACATGATCAAGAGGTTTATTTTAAGCAAAGTTGTCCCATACCACTTAACTCAGTTGATAAATTTGGGAGGAAACTTAATTTATCACCTTGTATATCTCTAGAAGATGATGATATTAATTGTGAAAACGAGCTCGAGATGTTTAATACACATTTCAAAAAACAATCTCGGAGTGGTAAGAACAGTTTTTTGAGGAAGTTGAAGAAGATATTTGTACCATGAACAACTTCAGTTCGTGAACCTAAGGCTCATACTAGTACTCTAAGCATGGCTCGTTCAGAAAAAACTGATGTTGATCCCCCTTAAGAACCTGAAGAATCCGTAGATGTAGCTACACATCTATAAACAAGAAGAAAATATACTTCTAGCATCCATTAATGAATCAAATTTCATATTGTTTTCATTAGTATATCACGCAGGTACATGACGTATTTGGTGATGAAAATTGTGGATTTAGATCTGTAACTATATGTTTGGGTCTTCATGAAGAATCTTGACCAATAATTCTTATGGAATTATTGCACGAGTTAGACATGCGCAAAGTAGAATACACCAATCTTTTGGAGAAGAAGATTTGAAACGACTCAAAAGAACGATAAATCTCCCGACACTTGGTCCGACACTTTCTGAGCATTGGATGATTATGCCAGAATCTGGTTTGGTAATTGCTTCAAGGTACAACATAGTGATGCTATTTTTAAGCAAAAGAGGAAGTACGACGTGTTTCCCACTTTGATCCAGCTCACCACAAACACAACAACATTATATATGTGCATTTACACGTATATGGTAACCACTTTATAAAAGTGGTACTAAATGGGTATTACCCGATACCTCTTTCGCACCCACAGTGGACTCGCTATAGATATGACTCGACACGAAAACACTCATATATGAATCAACAAAATTTGTACAATCAACTTACAAGATCAAGATACAGTTTTGTACATTTAAATTTTGATGATTAAAAGTTGATATAAAGTTATTTGTAAAGTATGACAAAATTTTATAATTGATTTTACGCACATCGTTATTAACGTCAACATGATATTCAATTTTATTAGTGATTTTAGTAAAATATTAAAAAATAAAGAAAATTCAAATGAAAGATTTAGTGAAAGATTTAGTAAAATGTTTAGAAATTAACGGGAAAAAAAAAAAGTAAAAAAAAAAAGGTAATTAAAGTTTCCATCAATCACTCACTGTATAACAATTTTTTTGGTTCGAATAGGTTCAGCCTATAGAAAATCCCTTTAAAGTTAATTGATGTATTCTATAACTTGAACTGATAGTTGCTACATAAAAAAAAGAAAAGGATTTTGAAAAGTTTACTATTGAGATGACCCGAAACAATAAACCCGATTTGATCCGAATGTATTTTAACCCAAAAGCCCAGATGAAATTGATATCCCCGTGACCCGTCCATTTCAAGCCCACCTACCAATAAATAAATAAAAGGTTTTGTGGTAGAAACAAAAATATTTTCAATTCAATTCATAACTTCGTCGTCATCATCAAAAGGAAAAATAAAAAGAAAAAGAAAAGGAAAAGAATGTCTCGAACGTTGGTGCAGCCGGTGGGCCAGAAAAGACTGACAAACGTAGCGGTGGTTCGTCTGAAGAAACATGGAAACCGATTTGAGATCGCTTGTTATAAGAACAAAGTCCTCTCTTGGCGCTCTGGCGTGTAATTTTTCTAATTTGTATATTATTTTAGGGTTTTAGCAAATTATTTTGTTATTTTCTCTTTGTGTGTTTTAGCTTCATAAATTTGTTCCTGCTGCTGCTAGTATGAATCATTTAGAACCTTAGTAGTGCTGTACCTTTTACTTTGAAAAGTTATTCCCCTGAATGTAGAAGTTTGTTGAATTAGCTTTTATGATTAAGCCAGAGCTCTAAGAAAACAAATTTAAGAGTTACTTTAAGATATATTTATTTTTATTATTTGTTGTGTGTAAAATAATGGTTAAAATAAATGTTGTTTGGTGAAGCTTTTTTATTTTTATTTTTATATCCCTGATTAATGTATACCTTACAATTTGTATTGAGATAGAGAATAACAATTAGATAGCAGCAACCGTACTAACAGTACCGAGTTCTTTTTTTTTTTTTTTTTTTTTTTTTTGTTGTGATTGTTGTGATGATTTCTGTATCTTGTTCAAAATGATAGTTGATATTTTTATGTATAATGTCAGTGAGAAAGATCTGGATGAAGTGTTGCAGTCACAAATAGTTTACTCAAATGTGGCTAAAGGAGTTCTTGCCAAGTCAAAAGACCTAAAGGCTGCCTTTGGGATGGATGATCAAGGAAAAATCTGTCTTGAGGTTTGGGTTTATTTCATTTTAAAATCTTAGGATGCGTTTGCCTTCAGTAAAATCCTCCCAAAAACTAGATTATGTGTTCAAGTTTGTGTTTCCAGAAAACATAAATCCCTGTTTCCCCTTATATAATTACAAATATGAAAACTACGATTCATGGTTTTCTACAGAATTTTTTTCCGGAAAATGAAAACAGCATGTTTTACATCGAACATGTTTTCTAAGTTTTCATTAGTTTTCTAGAGACACAAAACACTACCCATTCTCTAGAAAAATATAAGTGCAAATTTGGAGAAATCTTTCTGTAACTAAATGCATCATTAAATTTTTTCAGTAGCGTCATTACTTGTCTAGAATAAGACAGGCGTTTCCTCTCTGAGATGATTTATAAATATGGTTCGCAGATTTTGGAGAAAGGAGAACTGCAAGTTGCTGGAAAGGAGAGAGAATCACAGTTATCGAATCAATTTAGGGACATTGCAACTATTGTCATGCAAAAGACTATCAATCCTGAAACTCAACGCCCGTATACTATAAGCATGATTGAACGTTTAATGCATGAAATTCACTTTGCTGTCGACCCGCATAGCAGTTCCAAGAAACAGGTAATTCCATTTTCTTATTGATGGGTGAAGTCTAGAGATGGTAGTTTTGACCCATTTTGCTTATCAATTAATTGATTTTGGATATTTTTTTTCTTGGAAGGGTTAAATAGAAGTTTTAAATCTAAAGGGAATGGGTCAAAATGGGTTTGAACCGGTTTAACTGGTTGAAAGTTTCCCAAAGTATATTTTCAATGCAAACAGTCCCCTAATCGCTTTTAGTCAATAGATTATAATTGTGATAATGTAGTTTTAAGTAAGTCCAAACAATTGACAGTCGCCTCTTTGCAAGTTCAACTTTTTTTCTCTCCCTACATTTTTGAAGAAAAATGGATTCTTTAATTTGGACTAATTACAGGCATTAGATGTCATCCGAGAACTTCAGAAACATTTCCCAATAAAGAGGTCTCCCATGAGACTAAGGTTGACATTACCACAACAGAACTTTGATGATTCTCTTGCTGGAAAGCTTACTGAGTGGAAAACCATCATGGTTTCTAAAGATGAATCCGGAAGTCAGCTCTCTATTGTAAGTAGTCTAGTTCCAGAACTTTTATATTTTGCATCTATGTTTGTTTAATTCATATTTTTTAGTGGTTAATGCGTATATACAGAGAGCAGTATTCAAGGTATTTGACATATTAGATTGTGTGCATCCAAGTATATGCATTATGATAAGCAGGTTGTTATTTGTTAAGTTGCATGAACCCCTTGCAATTTAGATAAAATTCTTTATATTCCCTGCCATCTGTGAAGATAAGCATTTTCAGATTTCCCATTGAAGTTTCAATCTTTCCATTCTCTTATATGTCTGAAATTTTCGTCTCAGATCACATTATATCTTATTGTCATTGTAGAAAGGTACTGTTAGATGAATACCCGGTTGTCTAAAGACTGCATGTAGAGTCGAAGGTTACAATTTCATTAAGTAGTTCATCCGTCTATACAACTAGCCATTATGCTAAAATGGTTTTCCATGTCAAGTACTATTTATAAGTAGTTTACCGCTTCTGATATTTTCTTCAAGAGTTGGGAGCACCCAATTTTTCTTAGTTTTTTTCTTTACCACTACTGTAAGTGGAAAGAGATCTTTGAATGGCATATTATAATTCAAGATCTTTATCACTTACTTCATAGTTGTTAACCAACTGGTTACTTGCATGATGACAAATATGGTGGAAAACTAAATTGAACCATTTAACCTTTATCTTTTAACCTTTTTTTATTTGCTCATTGACCTGTTTCCTTTATAGTGGTTATTGATCTTGCCCATTTGACCCGTTAGAGGTTAAAGTACAAAATGTGACCCTTATTTGTTCATTGAATCATTGCTACTATTCATTCAATATAAGATACCTTCATAAGTAGTTAAATACCACCCATTATATATACGGTAGCTTTTAAAGTGTTGGTTCATTCCTTAATAGTATTTAATGAAGAAGTCAAGTAGCAATTGAATTACATTGGACCTCAACATCGCTCTGTTATTCTTGTTGCAGAATACTCTTACTTGAAATAAAATATTGTTAGTGAAAACTGCATGTAGAGTCAGAAGTTGTATTTATTTTTTTACGAGGATTCAAAAATTATCATTCTAAGCCTCTTATATTGTTAAATGACTCCTGGGCAGGTATGTGAAATGGACCCTGGATTATTCCGAGATTGTGATGCGCTGGTGAGAAATCTGCAAGGAAGGTCTGAAATTCTAGCTATTTCGGTGCATGGCGAAGGTGATATCGATGCAGATCACTACGATGGTCATGAGGATGTATCATCAAGTGAACCCAAGAAATCTACTGACGAGTTAAGTGAGAAAATGCAAAAACAGACGTTGGTTCCGAAACCCAACATCACTGAAGGAGGTCAGGTAAAGCAAAACAAATGCAGTACATGCGATGCGATTGTGGGGGATGCTAAACAGTATAGAGAACACTTCAAGAGTGATTGGCATAAGCATAACTTGAAGAGAAAGACAAGACAATTGCCTCCCATTTCTGCTGAAGAATGCATGGCCGATGTAGAACTCAGTGACTCCAAGGGAAGTTTGAATGAATACAATTTTTGAGGTTTGGACTTTCTTCTTACATTTGCAAGCTATGTGAAATATGTGTGTAGTTTTGAAACATACCCTATATATTTTGTTGACATTTTACTTCCTATTCGACATTTTACTACTATGTTTTCATTTGTTGGTGATAGTTAGTAGGTGGTAGTCAAGGTCATATTGCTTGGGCTTTGTGTTTTGGGTCGTTTTAATTTCTATCTCATCAGATGATCAAATTGCTTCCATTTGTGTTTGTGGCATTTAAATTTTGTTAGAAGTTGCGTGGCTTATACGTAGTTATAATACATGCGTGTGGCAAGATGAGCGGTTTGGCTACGGTGGTGGTTTAGTTTCGAGTTGTTATTTCGAATTCAAGTTGTGATATGAATTTTATTTTTGTTGAACATAATTAGGTCTAGTAATTGGGTTTTACCCGAATTGGAGTCGGTTTTATTAGTCGATTTTTAGTATTTATATATCTACGATAAGGTGATTTATGATTTTGGCGAACTATAATACAGAAATCGATAACGTACATGTCCCCATCCCCACTTTAGATATTTGTATTGAAAACTCAGGATATCGTCCACATAAAATTGAGAAGATTTAACCACCTTACGATCCTCTATTGCAATTATCCATCCATATATAATAATGTAGCTTTATATTATGAAAAATGGTACATAAAATTCCTAAATATTACCGGACAAATTGCATCATTTAATGGGTTTTTTTTTTTTTTTTTTTATAAAGCAAGTTTACAATGTATTTCTCCGTCATACTTAGGTTTAAATACTTAATTATATGCAAATGTATGTATTTATCAATTAAAGAAGGGGGTTAATTGGTTATTGGTTAACCTAATGGTCTAACTGAAAATACGATTTACTGATTAACCATTTCTTGGTTAACCATCAAAGTATCCCAAGTCCAGTCTTTGTGCCACTTTAAGGAAAGAATAAATCCAATTTCAAGGGGTAAAATACAATATCGAAATAAGATCGAGGATTAAAATGAAAAATGGAAAAATGCAAAAGAAAACAAATAAGTAAATAATAAAAATGGGAACCACAAAAATTATAGTTTGGATTTTGAAACAACCACAAATAGACATAGACATAGACAAAGGAAGTGTAAGAATGGCAATGGAGAAGTGCTTTACGACTGCAAGAGCATCATGTGTTCTACAATCACAAACTCATCGTCAAATTCGTACTTCATCATCGTCATCATCGTCTTTCACCAACATTAATTATAGGAAGCCTTCTACTATCACATCCTTGTTTATTTTCAACCCCAGACTTACGACGACGACTACTACTACTACTGCTAATACTACAACGTCTCGCATCATCCTCTGCAAAGCTTCCGTCAATGAAGGTATCTTTTTTTTTTTTCTTTTGGTATAAATTTTTTAAGTTATAGTATGTTATTTTATACTCGTATCAAAATGAATATTGTTCCTGAAAGTAAGGATAAAATAGACATTTACTTAATCAAGCGATTAATGGTTAGAGAGTTCTTATTTAGTATCAGAATAATAAAAATTTATGGGACTAAGAATGTAAACTTTTTTTAGCATTTATACACGATTTGACAAAACATCACATCACACACAAACTCTTACCAAATATTAATATTTACATTCCTGTAAATTAACTATGTTATTAGACATTCATGAAGTTGACACAAACTCGTGCTATGCGGAAGTAATAAATACAAAATATCATAGTTGTCGATTACATGTCATTTTTTTAATAACATAGAGTTGATGTAATTCAATACGAATTTTCAAATAACAACTACATGTATGTTACTCTCTTCGTCCCAAAATAAATGTTCACATTACTATTTATAAATTATCTACTTGCAAAAACAACTAATAAAAATCATTAAACCCTCCATATTACCATTACCATCATTTATTACTCTAAATCATTTATTTTTTAAATAAATTCAGTCAAACGTGCATTAATTATAAGAGCAAAACTCACATTTATTCGACTTATCTTAATCCCAAAAAAAATGTTAGAACGGAAGGAGTATTTATTTTTCATGTATACAATATTTGGTCTAGTGGTCTTTGTTGTCTGACTAATTTTAATTTCCGATGAGTCTATTTATTTATAATGCATTAAAAAGCTTTTAGTCGAAAACTTTGTACGAGTCAATTAACATCATCATGATATCATGTAATCTTTAAATTTATAAGTTTTAAGAAAGAGATTAAGTTTTGCTTGTTTAACTTCAACATCGATATTAAGTAACAAAAATTACTAAAAGAATTTTTCTAATATATCATCCGGTGCACATAGTAACAAATAATAATTAAATAAATTAAAATTAATTATTGTCATCACTATTTATGTTGATATTTCCATTATTAATTTTGATAAATTTACCACAACTAATGAGAACTTGTACTTTACATACCTGTGATGCATAATTATATTGAATTAATAAAAAATAATAGTGAAAATATCAACTCATTTATCAGTAGAGGTGTTACGATCGGGTCCCATGTGAATTAAACAAATGTTCACGAACAATACTCGTATTCATCCCCGTTTATTTAATTATACGAACGAATTGTGTTCAACATCGTCTCCTTCGTGTCCGTTCATCTATATCTACACCTCCTTTTTAATGGAGGAATGTTAATCTTAAAAAATATTTAAGTTAAGTACAAATTCAATTTTTTTTTTTTAAAATAAGAAAGAAACAAAAAAAAAAAAACAAATTAATTACATCAAATCAAAGTTTCTAATATAACCTACCACCACTTAAGTACGTAATCATGATTGGCAAATGTTAAAAAAATCTTATGTTTTGTTTCAATCTTAACCCCATCCAATTTGCAAACAAATTAATTAAACAAAACTTTAACCTATATCACCTCTATGGTATAGCCTACCTCCATACAAGCACATGTCCTGATCACATTTTAGGTTAATTTTTATAGTACAAGGATCATTTAGAAATTGATCAATTCATGTGAAGATGATAATCGTACAATTTGTTAATGTCACGAATGTCGGCTCGAGATATTGAACTCGACAACTATTATCATGCAACGCTAAGAAATGACATTGTTTCCGCCTTCCCGTTATAATCAACCACCGCGATGCCTCATCGCCTATTACCATCTATCACCAACCATTCTTCCATTCTCCCTTTTGGATGTTGCCGCATTGCACAAACATACTATTAGTACTAACATGTTATTGAACAGTTATTTAACAACTAAAAGCAATTATTAATCCGCTACATTACACGACAACACGAGTAGCACATGAGACGGATCTGCAAGAGGACGGAGAGGGCAGTTGCCCCCTCAAAAAATTTCAAATCACGTAAAAGAACTTTATTTAAAAAGTAATATTTAAATATTTAAATTTTTACCACCTTAAAATAGTAAAAAATAAACAAAAACAAAATTTTTTTTATCTATTTTGATCGATCACACCCATACATATATATTTTCTCACATTTTTTAAACAACGACACATAAACTACTACTATAAATCACAATCTACAAACACACACATAGCACATCCACTACCAAAAATCATGGGCGGATCCAACGTTCTAAGGAGGGGGGCAGAGGCCCCCATCAGTTTTGGACTGTAAAGGCAAACTTTCCAAATCCACATATATTATATATAACTATATATAAGGCCCCCAACTCATAAATTCCAGACTAAAACTTGGCGTGAAGCCTGTTAAAGGCTTAAAATATTAATTCTTTAACTATCTTGAATGATCTATCTTATCCATAAGGTTAACTTTTAGGTTGCAGCCTCCTTCGGTTAATAAGGTTGTCGCAAAAAATAGAAGTTCTTATATAGTTCAAACCACACCAGAACCTTGCATCGTGAATTCTTATACGCGTAACTCGGTTTGGAGTGGTCCTAGTTATTAATTAGTTCGAATAAACTGGCATTTTTTCTCAACTCTGTTATGATACGTAAATACGTTACACGATGCCCCCACGCCAAAGATTTCGGGATCCGGCATTTGGTCCAAATCACATTCGGACTATCGGCATATAGTTAACCACCATAGCCGCCTCACCACTTTAATCATTAGTAAAGGATTATGTAGTTAAAATGGTAATAGAAACTGCAGGGACCTAATTCCTGTTTGTGGATTATTTAGTTAAAGTGGTAACAGACACTACATGGAATGATTTGGTGGAAGCAGCGGACATCCCCGTGTTGGTAGAGTTTTGGGCACCGTGGTGTGGGCCATGCCGGATGATAGCACCGGTGGTCGATGAACTTGCAAAAGAATACGCGGGCAAAGCTTTGTGCTATAAGATCAACACAGATGACTGCCCAAACATAGCATCAAAATATGGAATCAGAAGCATCCCAACTGTACTCTTTTTCAAGAATGGTGAAAAGAAAGAGAGTGTCATTGGTGCTGTTCCTAAGTCCACTCTTTGTGCCACCTTAGATAAATATGTTGAGTAATACTGTAATTATTTGGCTTTACTTATTAAGGTTTCAAACATGAAGTTTCATTCTTATGCTATTTTAATTGTAATTTTGCAAATGAATCGTACAAGAATTTGTAAAAACGTTTTCAAATTTTAAATTTATATCCTACTACAATTACATCACTTCTGTGTGCAGATCTCTCCTTACATTTTCTACCACAGGTTACACATTGTAATGACCTGGATATATTCTATGTGAATCGTGTACGGAAATCACATTTCAGAAAAAAAAAAAAAAAAAAAAAAAAAAAAAATTTATCATGACTAGGTATCACTAAATTCACTTTGGGATATTTAAAGAGATATGTATAATCTTTTAGGGACAAAAATATAAACCGAAATTTTTTGAGAGGATTTAATTAATGTTTAAGTGTCTCGAAAAACGGCTTCCAAGAAGTTAGTTACAAGCGGTTGTTGTTGGGTGGTCGTTGCCTTGTTAGTTACCATTAATGCTGGTCAAGCTTGGAGCTGACCGCTGCCTACGTGGTCGTTGCCTTTTGAATTTGAAATTAGCATTGCTTTAGGTTTATATAAATTTCTAATATAAAACATATCCAAGTATGTATTCACTCATGGCCGGGTTTGGAACCTAACCCTTTGGATATGGAAACTGAAGAAGTTTATAATAGTGGTTCGGTTCGAGTCAATATAGTTCTAACACAGCGCACATCCTACATTGGGTTATAGTTGAAGTGGTAACAGCATGCTCGTGGACTGAGTTGGTGGTAGCAGCTGACATGCCGGTGCTGGTCGAGTTTTGGGCACCATCGTGTGGGCCATGTCAGATGATATCTTCAATAGTTGAGGAACTCGCAGAAGAGTATGCTGGAAAAGTTTTGTGTTACAAACTCAATATCGATGAGTATCCAAACGTTGCATCACAAAATGGAATCACAAACCTCCCAACTGTGCTTTTCTACAAGGATGGGGAATACAAAGGTAGTGTTGTTGGTGTTGTCCCTAAGTCCACTCTTTGTACCACTTTAAACAAGTATGTTGAGTAACAATCTCATGTATCGAAGCCTCTTGGCTTCATGGGATTTTTTTACTGTATTTTACAAAGATTCTGTGTATGTAGTTTTCTTTCATTTTCTAGATCACTTTGTCGTCATGTTCATGGAAACTAGCTAGTTTTACACTTGAATGCTGACGTTTCATCAAGATTTATATATGTACGTAATTTTTTTTTTTTTATCAAATATATAACTCACATCGGTATGAGTATGAAATATACACATCCAGGGGCGGAGGCAGAATTTTTTCTTCAATGGAACGAATCTAAGATTTTTTATAAATGGCAAATATAAAAAACATTCTTAACAATAAAATTTTTAAAGGGGCTGATACCAAAAATAGTCTTAATAACAAGTAAATTTTACATTATATAAATTTTGTATTGGGGCGGTTGCCTACACCGCTTCTGACCCTCTGTACACATCAAATATAACTCACATTGATGATATTTAGGGTTGAAAATTGAGTTTGACAATTGATGCAAATGTTTGATTTGGGTTGTTTAAAATTGCAATTCACAACCTTAACTTTTTATGCAACCAATAAGTTTCATCTTGATTTAAAAAACTAAAGAACAAAGATCAGCTACATCAGGTCATCAACGAAGTGACCAGCCAAACGTAATGGGTACATACCCATTACGCTAAAATTTGATAGCCATGTAAGAGTCACTTATTACTTCCTGTGAGGTTATAATTGGACGACACATTTAAAACGTACTTGCATCTGTACCATAATTCTTAGCTGTTGAACCAACTTAAGTATTACTAGGCCAAATCCCTGTCGCTTCTTGTAATCTTTATTTATCTTGTATGGTAATGTTAATACGAACACCTGATTTCATCAATATGGAGGTCTAAATTGTAGAAAAACAGTCCAGCAACCACAAAAAACAGATACCCAACAATTCAGGGACATTCTGGCCCCTCAGATGAACATCAAGCAATTTCATCACCAAAAAGAAAATTACTAAATTCTACATTAAAGCAGCTCCAACATTCCATTCCATAGTATATATACACTCACTTGTAGTGCAGAGAGAAGATACATAACATTCGACATACTACTAATACAAGTACCCGAGGGAGCAGCACCAACAATGGCATCCCATGCCTCCTTGTGCAGTGTTAACAACATTAGTTCGCAGCCTTCCAGTGTATCGCAACAAAATAGCAACATAGCAAAGATTTAAACCTTTTTGATGCAAATCAAAATCAAAAACCAAAAACAAAAACAAAAAATTTTAAAAAAGATGAAAATTAAACCAACTGCCATGCTATATCTTTCCTTCTATCTCTGAAATTAGTACAATTTGGGACGCCATCACTTGCATTTTAGTTTCGGATCATGTCCTTATAATAATCTGAATTTCGCAGCATCATCATGCCCGTCCATCTTCTTTGCAATGTCCAAACAAGATTTCAGAATCTTTTAATGGCACTGCCGTTATATATCAACTTGCAGATTTAACAATTAATGTTACTACATCTTCTACGGAGAAGGTTTCCAGTCAAACGGTAGATTATTGAAGCCATTAACAGCTCCAAGACCATTAAGCAACTGGCTCCCTAAGTCCTGCTGCTGTTGTTGGTGGTGATGATGGTTATTCATCATCTGCATCGCAACTCTTCCATTCATACTCAACGAATTCCGCATCCCGTTGACCATACCTGCTTGACCAAATCCACCACCCATGCCACCATTTCCCACAATACCTGAACTATTACTGCCTACCTGAATTAAATCATTAGAATTTTTCATATCAGTTCCCATTGAACCACCGCCAGCGCCACCGCCAAGTTGGGATGATGACATCATCATTTCCTGTATAATTTTTTGGACGGAGCTTTGAGAATCATTGGCGTCTGCATCACTCATGGATATATTTGGTGAGGTGGTGGAATTCAAATGTGCACCTGATGCCACCATCCCACTGTTATGTGAAGTTTGAGGGGTGTTGTTAGATAAGGATGTTGTCGGCAACTGGAACGATTGTGGTGCTACTGTACTGGAGGATCCAGGGGAAGGAATCTGAATGCCACCGGTTCCTCCACCATAGGGACTATTCGTATTACTAATAAGTGGATTTTGGTGTCTAGAATTCATCGAGTTTTGGTTGAGCAGACCGGCAATAGTAGTGTGGGAAGAAGTTTGTGGTGCGGAGTTAGAGTTATTTACATTTGGCATCATGCCATTAGCAGATACATTTTGCATAGCAGATGTTTCGTTATTTGATGTAGTTTGAACCACTGTTTGCAGCTGCTGGTGCTTTTGTTGTTCTTCAGGATGTTGAGGTTGACTATGAAACACAGATGTGGAGGATGTCCTACGGGGAAATTTTGCTAAGCTCTCTGTCAAGGCAAAAAAAAAAATAATAATAATAACTAATGTGTATCAAGTGAAAACAGATAGAAAAAAAATGGGCCAGTTAGGTATCAAGTGAAAACAGGTTAGAGTTGACCTCGAAACACCTTTTGCCCTTTTCATAAACATTGAAAAATAATCAATGTGTTATAATCCAAAAGTTTAATACAATAATTTAGAAGTTTAAATGTGTAAAAACAGACTTTGGGACACTTTAAACCATTTGACACATTCGACCATTTAGCTAAACTATTTGACCCGTTTGAGATAAAGCACGACGCAACCCAACACAACCTAACCATTCATTGGAAAATCTACAAAATAGACATATATGAATGATCGATAATATAACGCTAGTTTTATTCGGACATAACCGTACAAAAAGTGCTGCAAGATAGTCCTTTCATTAGAAAATGTTTAACAACTTCGGCTTGTATAATATAAGATGATGAATTGGGTGAGAAACTTGCTACGGTTAGCTGATAGTTTTTATTGCATCAACCAGAATCGAGGAAAAAAAACTGAGATTGCAACCGCGGTCTAACAACTGGAATTGGGGATCAACTGGGGATCATTAAAAAATGAATCCCCTGTTAGATAAAGAATTTCATATTTTGAGTAATCAACAATAGTGAATCTTTATGTGATTGTATTTATGGATTTGATCACGGTTATTAATGACCCAAGTGGTTGATCCATTCAAATAGACTCATTTATTGAGTTAATTATTTAAATATCTTCTGATCTAATGAAATCCGGGTGCGGTCAATGACAAAGAATTTCGATAAATATGAAACAATATATAATGCCATTTACGATGGACTCTTAACAATAACAATGATTACCTTTAGAACACAAATTTATTAGAACCATTTACCACATATATCTAATCTAATCTAATGGCATATATGCAAGCACCGAAATTTTAACATTATTAACCTCAGATAAGCCATAGGGGACATTAACTGTTTCTAACATAGTATAGCTGAGACGTATAAAACAAGTTTAAAACACTTACCCATAGGCCCAGTCCTAGTTTCTCGGCTGTAATCAATCAAATCCTTCATACTATTAACCACCTCTGATATCTACAGAGAAATCCAGCAATGTATTATGTTACATAACCAACTAGAAGAAAATAATTCAGAAATTCTTAGATAATACAACCATTATGTCAAGCAATCAATACTTTGAACATGTCTAATCAACTACAATATGAAAAGTTTCTCATCGGCTAATTACGGAAGAAGATTACCTGAAGACACCGGACATATCTCTTTGTATATCCTAAATCATTGACTAACGGTACTTCCAGTGCTTTTGCCAACTGGCGAGCTGAAGCAACAAACCTGCAACATTAATCAAACATATTGATTCTGCCAAACAACATTAATCAAACACATACCTATAACAAAGTAATCATCCAACAATCAGTTAATTACATCTTTTTGAGGCATATGATGTTCATTTTAAAGTTAATTTGGGGTAGCTTATTCATAGCACATGGTTATATTAGACCTTTCTCCTTCAAATATCCCATACTAACCCTAAACATCTCATGATTTATAAGCCAATCAATAGTTCCTTATTTTGCGATGTTTGATAAATTTTAAGTCTTCTTATACTTTACTCCTTACTGGCCCGTGTACCTATCAAGTTTTCAAAAAATTATATTGTCTATCTTATCTGTTATGGATTGTTCCTATTAAAACCACCAAGAGCAATGATGTGAGATTATGAAAATATATAGAATATACAAAACGAAAATAAGTGTGCTAACAATATTAAAAAATAAGAATGTCCAACAAGACGATGATGACATTATATATCAGTTATTTATATGTAAACATCTTAAATAACCTGCAGCATCATTTCTGATTATTGAATGATATATTACCTGGTTATAAAATGTAATAAGGAGTATATAACAACAAAGCTTATCAATACCTAGCTTCAGTAGCATACAAAACATAACTTCCAGCCAATATTCTGAAGTGATTGGCTATGCCATTGATTTATTTATTTGCATTACATATTTAGGAAAGTGTAGACTGGACGGCAATACATTTGGTAACTTATCGGAAGACCAAAAATTCAGTTTACAAAATCATATACCATAAACTTATATATTATTTTAAGCTTAATTCTATCCATGGTTCAAAACACATAGTTAAAGAGAAATAAGATCAAAGGAAGCCATCTCTGAGGTCGTTCTTCAAAGCAAATACAAAAGCGCAATTTCTTGCTTTTTTTCCTAAATGTTTACGCTATGAATTCAAAATTGTAACAACGTATTCTCAATTTGTTGTCAAATAAAATAGAACACTAAAAAAACAAAATCATGTACGATCTTTCAATAGCAATTAAAGAGAACCAGAAAAACAAAAAAAAGTGAATCACATGACATTGAAACCAGTAAAATATACAGAAAAGTAAATAACCAAGGATGGGACCTACATGTTACAGTTGTTTTGCAATTCCGGTACAGACAAGCTTGATGAAGCGTTTTGAGTTGATGCCTGGTATTTTTGAGCTGCATTACCTAGTTGACTTACCTGCAAAAGAAAATTGACATCTCAGTAATTATATCAAGAGATTTAATACTTTTTGCATAACTGAATGTAAGAATCTCATTCACCAACAACCAAACAGCTCATGTAAGCTCTTCACTATTCCAAAAATCATATTATTAGGTGTATAATCAAAAATTCACAATTAAAAACCTGTGGTATCAACAATCTCCTAGGAATAAGCTCTTCATGACGTCGAGCACAGAATTCCCATGAGCATATCTGTGTTTTTCAAAGAAAAGGGATTTAGTTACATTAAGCAATATCCACTGTTTTCACGAGAAGAACTGGATTCTAACCTTCAAATCTGCAGAAAAGACTATTCGAAGTTGACCATCACGAACAACCCGCAGTTGCTCAAAAACACTTTCTTGTATGGCTTTTGCATAGTCCAGGACAATTTGACCTGAAGAGTTCTGATACTCTCTGGGCATATCAACGTACAAGAGCTCCTCCAAAGTACCACTTTCATACTTAATTTTGAAAAGCCTAGGTAGAACTTCGACAGTCGCTTCTGAAGGCATATTCGCATATATTAGAGAAAGGCACAGACAAAAAATGACCAACTAAAGTAAGCCTCTATTTATAAGGGGAAAAAACGAAATAGGCCAACCAATTTAAAAGGATGAATTGATCATTTGTCCTTTATGTAAATCACACTAGCTTGGATATTTCAGATGCCACAGGGAAAGGGCACTAAATTATAAATTGGACGCACTTATATCACATTAAATGATGCAATAGATTGTTGCAGATATTTCAAACTTGGAAAGTGTTTGTTCTAGAATTACTAACATTGATACATCAGAACAACAGTCTTTTCAAGAAAAAATATCAGCCCAATAAACATCTTGTAAACAAATATAAACTTGTATACATTAACTACATGTGAAGTTCATGTACATTCATGCACACCAACTTCATAGAATTCCATCTATAATCACATCTTATTAAGTTCTACACACAGACTTCAAATCAAGGTTGTTATATTACAAAAGGTCCCCACCATATTGGCTAAACAATATTAAGAAGCAGATATCAAGATGCAAGATATTATAAGCTGGTACAGATGCACAAATTAATTAATCCGGTATATGAAGCAGATATCATGGTTTAAATATTCCGGAATACTGAAAATACTTACCAAAACCACGGCCCGGCTTCTTATTGCATATTTCACAGTGCCATACATCCTGCATAATTATAAATGAGCTTCATTAATATTCAACAACAAAACCATTTCAATAAAATTCAAACTGCTAAAAGATATTAGTCTACCATTGTTCATAAAAAAGGAAATAAAGATACGCAAGTACGCATTACTAAAAGAATTGAAGAAGGTAACAATTAGATCAACACAACCCAGTTAACTCACCTGAGGAAAAACTCCAGTAGTGTGACGGCCATTACCATACAAAGAAACACACCATTTCTTCCTGGCACTAGGAGCAAAGTACTCGGCTACAAATTTTCTCCAAAACTCAATGTTGTTGTCCTGCAAAAGGAACAAAATATAAATAAACACCACCTCAAAATATCTTATTGAGCTACTCAAGCAGCCATAGATAGTGCAACAACTCTTACTTCAGGCCTATGTTGTTGCTGATACATATAATGTGTCAACCGTCTTGCACACATTCCCGGTTCATACACAGGTTTAGCTGGAGATCTAATTGCTATACTTTGTTGTTGAAACTGTGTTTGAAGTGACGAACGTTGCTGAGGAATACTCTTCAACAGTTGCTGTTGCTGCTGATGTTGTAGCTGCAAGAATCTCTGTTGGTTTAAAAGATTGATTTGTTGAGCAGAAGCCTGAGGAGATTGTCTGGACATGTGAAGCAACTGTTGTTGTTGTTGTTGTTGTTGCTGCTGCTGCTGCTGTTGCTGTTGTTGATGCAGAAATAATGACTGGTCAGAGTGTTGCGGCTCCATTTTTACATTTCTCATTGTCTGAACCTGTGGCGATTCCATTTTGACCTGACCAAGATTTCGTAACGCTTGCATCTGTTGAGAATTTTGCCCGTGCTGATCATTTGACACCTGTGGCTCCATTTTCACTTGTCCAACGCCACCTAATCCACCTTGATTTGTTTGATATTGCTGCTGCTGATGGTTATTGTTAGGTACAGAATACTGCTGACTCTGTCTCAAAGTTGGAGATTCACGTTGCTGGCCCTGTTGCTGATCTGGCAAGATCTGGTGGTTGGCAGACGCATTGGAAAAATGTTGACCTGGCAATTGACCCGTTACATTTGTGTTTACCATATTTGATGGACCAAGCGATGATGAGGAAGGGGAATTAAAACCCATCCCGTTTCCTATGTTGGATAATGGATCAGTATCAGCCCCATTATCAATCATTCCCCTTAATGAATTCCCATTACCATAAGACGGCTGATGAAGAAGGGATGATACACTTGGCACATTTCCTACCATGTTCATGTTACTAAATTGAGTTCGTGGTGAAACAAGGGAAGAAAAGCCAGACTGTGAAGGCCCTTGACCATTCAATAAACTCGAATTTGACCGCAACATGGAAGATGGAACAGACTGCGTGCCAGCAAGTGGAGTGGGTGGCCCCGGAGGTACCATCTTCCCGAAACAAAACAAAAACGTTCAAAACTTTTCTTCTAAATAACAAGTAAAACCTAAAACAACATGAACCCACTGGCTGATGGTTTAAAACAGGAGCTTATATTGTTGATCGTTCCCAAAGACGAGGAATTTTCGAAAAAACCTAAAGCATGTTTTGGCCTTAAACATACTAGTACTGGAAAGTACCAATCTTCTCTCATTGATTTCTGCAGATTAACGTATTCATCCCAAAACATACTAACCATTTGACCACACAAATGACCTAAGGCCCTTACCTGCTAAGCATAACTATCAAATCTTGTTACCTGCAAAAATAAATAAATAAAAATTTCAGTTTAAACACCTTAACTAGCTACCCCACTAATAATCTAACGATACGGTAACAAAAATCTAGAAATAGTTAATATAAATAACTAAATTGAGTGTGATTTAGCTAGGGTTACGATGTATAAAAGAAAATACGGAGTAACAACTTGCCTTTTATTATTCAATAATAATAATAAAATATATAAATAATAATTAAATAAATAAAGAAACAAAAATAATAATAAAGAACAGAAAACGGACCGGTTTTTAACGAATTGAATGGTGATGGAAGTTGTTCTGCACTTCACTTTTGTTGTATTTCAAACAAATAGACTGAGATACAGTATGTATGTATAGAAAATATTAGGGTTTGTAAAGATAAATTGAAGGGTATGTTGAGTGACAGGTGTTTGTAGAAAGAAGATTTGAGATGAAATTTTGGTGTTTCTTTCTTCTTCTTCGCTGTAACTTTAGAGAGAGAGAGAGAGAGAGGAGAGAGAGTGTGGGCTTTTGTTGTTCTTGCGGACGTCAAAGTAGAATTGTATCCGATTGAATTTTCTTCATTCCATTCTTTACCTTTTCCATTTCTCTCTCCTCAAAGGAAGTCAAATCCACTTCTTCATATCGTATCACATCTCATCTATGTATGACTGTATGTATGGAATTTTATATATATGCCATCATCATTATCATCATCATCATCATCATCATCCACTTTTCTTATATGGACTATTTTGTCCGTGCTAGTCAAATGTTTGGGCCAGTCCGAGTAAATGTTTGGGCCGTACATCGTTTAGAACTTTCGCAACCAAGTGTTTTGGCCGTTTAGTCCAACTTTTGTTGATGGAAAATTATGTTTATTAACTTTTAATTTTAAATTTTTAAGTGATAAAAACAACTAGGTCCATTCTTTGTCTCTTAGTTATAAGGTTTTCGCTATAAGGATTTCAACGTTCTATTTTTCATGTCTTTAAATTCAGTCTTCGTTTTTTATTGGCTATCATTAAAGTAAGTTTACTTATCATTTATGTTTTCACGATTGAATTCCCCGATCATTCTTTTTGCACATTATCATTTAATAAATTGTTCAACTAATAACCAACCAATCATAGAAAATGACTCATGGTTAAGTGGATGAATTAATTTTGAATTGCATAATTAGTTTAGTATAATGTTTTAGTTAGTTTGTGATCGTTAAATATCACATAAAATTCGGCATTAATATATTATGTAATGTTCTTGAAGAAGAAACACGACATATATGATAACAATATAATTAAAATTTGTATACTCCATATTTATATACATTATATAGATAAAATACGTGAAAGTATTTCTATATTTTCTGTTCCTAACAATGAACTTCGATCAAACCTTATATAAATTAAGAGCAAAAGTATGTAAATCCGTAAGTCTAAAACTCGTGGCTAACTCAATCTCTGTGACAACCCTACAAATACGGTAAATTCCGTACATCATTCTTACGTGCATATTAGGCTAATTCCCTATCTAATTAATATGAATTGGTTTTCATCGAATTAAGTCTAGCACAAAGCCCACATTTGCATATGAGATGCACACTATTTTAATACGGGATGCATTCGTAATCATTGAGAATTACACAAACAATCGGTAGAGACCAACACCCACGAACGTTGGTGATCAATTTTCATAAATAACATAAATCTATTCGAATATAAGTAGTAGTTATTTATATCATGGTAATTATGCTAATATATAAGCATAACAACCTTTGATAATCGATAAACGTTCACGAGAACTAAAAGACGTGCAACGACAAGATAGATTATGTAATTAATCGAACGAGCTAATGATAAATATTCGAATATTATTAAAACCAACTAGTAATATTCTAATACCATTAATTTACCCTAATTACGAGATTAGTGCTTTATGACCTAATTATCTAACTCTAATCCTAACTAGTTGAAAAGTCAGAGGGGACCCCTCTCCAAACCATCCACCACCTCCCATGGCCCCCTTTTTGGCCATCACTTACACCATGCTTGCACAACCATGCCTCCCCCACCCCCAATGTCTTACACTTACTTGACTTCCATGCACATTCATTCAACACACCACTCTTCACAAACACACACACACACTCTCCTCTCCTCCCTCCTCAAACCTACAACCAACCTTCCCCCCCTCTCTCACTTTAATTTTCAAGAACATCACCACAAACCACCCTAAACCACCCTAAACCACCACTTTCAAACTATAAATTAAGGCTCTTTTAACATATAAACACCTACATATCATAACACCACTACATTCTCATGATTAATCTAAGTTAAACACAAGGATTGAAGCTAGGAATCATTCACAAGGAAATCAAATTCTCATCTTGCTCCAAATTCATCCTAAAACTTTGTAAGGAGACTTTTCTCTAGTATTTAACTTTATATATGTGTTTATACTGAACATGTTCACTCATACTAAAATATGCTTTTAAATTAGTTACTTTGTCTTTTAAAAACATTAACTAGTAAGTTTAACCAATAAAAAGTCTATAAACAAGTTTAGAGACTTTAAAAATGCAAAATATATGTTCTACACTTTAAACTCTTCATTATATGTAATAAACCCTTATTTATGTTAAAATAGTTATTTTAAACTAAATAACACAATAAACTTGTAATGACATTAACTATGTGGTTTAAAAGCTAACTAAACACACTTTTGGGTGAAAAATATCAAAAAGAAGACTTAAGGGACTAAATATGTAAAATACGGATTTTTGAGGACTAAAATGTTAAAAATAGTTTATATAGAGTTTATAATGTTAATCTATGGATTAAAGTGTTAAAGACAAAACCCTTGTAGTTAAAAACTAAGAAAACTAAACTTTGCGGTTAAAAGTGGAAAAATGAGAACTAGAGGGACTATACATGTAAAAACAGAAACTGTTGGGAAAAAAAAATGATCAAACCCAAGTTATAAATCTGAGAAGTCAAAATCTAACTTAGTTGTATTCAGGAAAAACTTAGTGAATTCCTGAGTCTGTGTTTCTGTGTCTGTGCTTCACAGACTGAAGAAGTATTCTGAGTCTGTGCTTCACAGACTGAAGAAATCTCACAGACTGAAAGCCGTGCTCTATTTGAAGATTTATGAATTCATCATCTGAAGAATGAAGATTGAAGACAGAAGACTTCACCTACTGAAGATCACAGACTGATGATCACAGATTGAAGATCACAGACTGATGTGCACAAACTGATGTGCACAGACTGAAGATCACAGACTGATGATCACAGATTGAAGATCACAGACTGATGAGCACAGACTGAAGAGCACAGATTGAAGAACAAGAGTACAATCGTACAAAAGAAGCTCTTCTTTTCCTAGGCTACTATACAACTGAAGAGATGTTTGAGTAAAGTCAAACATTGAAGAAAGGTTTTCTTCTCAGCAAAGAAACCTTTTACCTTTTGCTTTTTCTAGTTTCAAGAAAAGCAAAAAGAAAGAGTGCAAAGTTGCCCAAGATGGATCTGTTATCCCTTGGACAACAAACTGAGCTGGTTAATATAGAGTAGCATTCAATCTATAAATAGCAGCTCAAAAGCACCACAAAATATCCAAGACAATTAGTATACAAGACCTTTAAGCTTAGGCTAAAGCATTACCACACTTACTGTTAAGTTTGTAGTGATAATTGTATCAAGGTATACTACTTGGATCGTATTCAAACATTCTGTGTGTGTTTGAATACTCTGTCTTCTTTGTAAGACAAACCATTTATTGTGAATAAAACTCTAATTCATAATATATTCTGTGCCTTAATTAATCTTGTATTCCGCCTTGATTAATTAACTTGTTTGATATAACTTAGATATAAACCAATATATTAAATACTTGTTATTTAATCTGTATCTAAGTTTTGGGACCTTCAAGACCTAACAACTGGTATCAGAGCAAATAAAGATTTAATTATTAATTATATCTTTAACGATCAAAAGGAACCTAGTTTTATCAAACTAACTTCAAAACCCATTTTCTCTACATTTTCTTCCTTGAAAAATGACTTCTTCTATTTCTATGGTTGGGAAGGGAATTCCAATTTTCAATGGTGTAAAATTTACCCACTGGAAATTGAAAGCTGAATGGTTTCTTGCTAGCATTCATGATGAAATGCTTAGAGTCATTCAGGAAGGACCCATTATTCCTGGCAGAATAGTTCCTGCAACTTTAGATGCAAATGGTATTATTTTGATACCTGAAAAATTTGTTGAGGCTGCCAAAAGTACCTGGACTGATCTAGACAGGCAACTATATGTATTAGATTTTAAGGCCAAATCCATTCTGGGCAATGCAGTTACTGAGCCTATCTTTGCTAAGATATCTGGCTGTAAAACTGCTAAAACCATATGGGATATGCTAACTGACCAATATGATGGTGTTAATTTAGTACAATCCCAAAAGAAGAAGAATCTCATAAGAAATTATGAGAACTTCTCTGCTGGTCAAGATGAGTCATTAACTGATATTCATACCAGATTTCAGATCTTAATCAATGATCTTGAAAGGTATAATATCATCAAAGGACAGTTTGAAATCTGTACAAAATTTGTTGATGTCATTCCAAACACTTTTTCGGAAGTCATTACTTCATTAGTTGTAAGTGAAAAATTGGAGACATATGATCTATCTGGCTTGTTTGGACTTTTGTTAAATTTTGAAGAAACTAAAGCCAGAAAAGATCTAAATGCCAAAAGGATTGCAAAAGATCCATCTGCAGCCCTTGTTGCAACAACAAGGAAAAATAGAGAACTTTTCTCTAGAGCAGATTATCATTTAACTCTTACAGACTCATAATCAGATGATTAAACTGAGTCTATAGAAGCTGAAATGGCATTTCTTGCCCAAAGGTTAGAAAAGGCAAGATTCAAAGGTTCAAAAGGAAGGCCAGCTTTTGATCCTAAGAAAGCTACTTGCTATAAATGTGGGCAAATTGGTCATATTTCTGCTGACTGCAGAGTGAAGATTGCAGAATCTTCAAGTTCTGATAAGTGGGCAGAAAAGGCCAAGAAGTACAAAAGAAAGTACTTCAACTCCAAGAAAATTGGAGAGAAACAGCAACCAAAGAAACTAGAGAAAGCTTTAGTTGTTGAATAGTGGGTTGATGAAGAATCTTCATCATTTGAGGATGATGAGGATATGTGCTTAATGGCTATCACAGAAAGCCAGTTTGTCAAAGATGTCAAATTTGTAGAGAGAGCATGTGTTCATTCAGATTGGGACAGAGGATCTGCTTACAATGTAAATCATTTCAAACTTTACTATAGTTATGCAGAAAAACAGAAAATGTTTGAACACATCAATGTAGACTTTTTGAAAAGGCTTGAGGAAATACAAGAGTTAAAAACTAAACTCAGTCGGGTTCAAAAAGATCTACGGTCAAAAGTGAATGAAATAAACCAAAATACACAGTATAAACATGAGCTTGATGCTCAATATGATATTCTCAAAAACATCAGACTGGAAAAAGAAGCTTATAAAAACAAAGCTGATCATTATGAGAAAATCTGTAAATCTTGGTGTATTTCATCACTTAAAAATGTGGATTGTTTATCCAAACAGATTCCAGCTCAGATACAAGCGGTCATAGGTGATGAGTTTGATCTTAAAAGTCATTTACTTTAAGAAATAAACTCAAAACCTACTGTATTTGTACCTGAAATTTTACCTCATACTTTTAGTCATACTGTGGGAGATAGAGTTATATTGACAAATGCTTTTGTAAGACCAAAAATAGTTGCTAAAGAACTAGTATATGAGACAGAGCCAGACTCTGAAGACACGGACTCAGAAATCTTAGTCTGTGAAACTTCTCAATCTGAATTGCCTGAACTTATAATAACTAATGAATCTTTGGAAACTATAGAACTTGATAAGAAAAGATTTATAAAAGGCAAAGTTAGTATTCCCACAGTACATTCTTCAAACAGACAAAAAGAGGTAAAAGGAATTAAGGATAAACAGAAAGGTTGCAATATGTTTGAACTTTCCCCATCTCAGTCTGTAGCTGGTCCAGACAAAAATATGTCAAAAGATAAATTTAAAGGCATAAAACTAGCAACCAGGGAGTTAAAAAGGTCTCAGTCTGTGAGATCTAACTGTCAGTCTGGAAAAATCAATTTTCAGTCTGGTAAACTTAACTCCAAATCTGTGAGTGTTAACTCTCAGTCTGATTGTCAAAAGTCTACTTTTAACAACCATACTGAGACTATTAAGCTACTTAGTGAAAACTTAATGAAGTTAACCACAGATTTCAAAACATTTGTTGAGATAAAGCAGGATTTTAACAGAGGATCTAGTGCAAGTGATAACCCAAAATCCAAAAGAACCATTAAGTTGGACAGGAAATGTTACAACTGTGAAAATCTGGGACATGAGGGTATTAAATGCACAAAGTCCATTTTTAAACAACCAAAGGTTGCTTTGACTAAACAAATGTCAACTACAAACAACAAAATCAAAACTAGAGAGGTTAAAAGTCAACTTTACATGCTTGGTTCCAACAAAGCTGCTAAAGAATTGACTTCAGCCAACTCTAAAGAACCCATCAAAAGATGGGTTCCCAAAAGTAACTAATTGATTTTGTTTGTCTTGTGCAGGGTAACAAAAAGTGGTACCTAGACAGTGGATGCTCAAGACATATGACAGGTTCTTTGGAGAATTTGTCTGAGTTTGTAGAAGAAGAAGAACCTTCTGTCAAATATGGTGACAATTCTGTTGCTAAGACAAAAGGTTATGGTGTGGTGAAGGCTGGCAACATCAGAATATCAAAGGTAGCCTATGTTGAGGGATTAAAGCATAATCTGCTTAGTGCAAGCCAAATTTGTGATGATGATAGTGAAATCAGAATCAGAAAGAAGGTTGCTGTTATCTATAATTCCAAAGGCAAACCTGTGCTAGTTGCCAAAAGAGAAAGAGATATTTATCTCTTGGATCTTTCTTCTACAGACACAAATATAGAGACATGTCTCTATACTCAGTCTGTGCCAGAACTAAGCTGGCTATGGCATAGGATGTTATCCCACCTGAACTTCAAAAACATTAACCTCCTGTCAAAGAAGAAACTGGTTAGAGGTCTGCCTGATGTTACATTTGCTAAAGACAAACTTTGTCCTGCATGTACACTAGGGAAACAGACCAAGAACCATTTTCCATCCAAATTGTTAGCTACAATTGATCAACCACTGCATATGCTCCATATGGATCTATTTGGACCTATGAGCATTGGGAGTTTGGGTGGAAAGAAGTATACACTTGTGATTGTGGATGAATACACAAGGTATACTTGGGTTATCTTTCTTAAGGCAAAAAGTGATGCTCCTGATGAAATTATTAATCTAATCAAGAGGGAAGAACTATAGAAAGATGCACCTGTCAAGCAACTCAGGAGTGATCATGGTACAGAATTTAAGAATTCTACTCTCATTGAATTCTGTACTGATAAAGGCATTATTCAAAATTTTGCCTCTGTCAGAACTCCTCAACAAAATGGTGTTGCTGAGAGAAGAAATCGTACACTCATAGAAACTGCAAGAACCATGTTATGCCATGGTCAAATGAAAATTTATTTTTGGGCAGAAGCAGTCAACACTGCCTGTTATACCCAAAATAGATCTATTTTGGTTAAAAGGCATGGCAAAACTGCATATGAGTTGTATCATAAGAAGGTTCCAACCATCCATTAGTTCCAGACCTTTGGAAGTAAATGCTATATTCTCAATCAAAGAGATCAATTAGCTAAGATGGAACCTAAGTCAGATGAAGGAATTTTTGTTAGCTATTCATCTATCTCAAAGGCTTACAGAGTCTACAACAACAGAAGGAATAAAATTGAAGAAACCATCAATGTCACCTTTGATGTTTCCTCTGCTAATGATGAACATGTTTCTCAGTCTGATGTTCATTCTCTAGAAGAATTATCTGTTGTGGGATTTGAATCTCAAATCCCAGGTGTTGCTCTTCAACAGCAGGACTCTGAAAGTGATAGTGAAGATGCTCAACCTGCTCATTAAATGACAGTACCTTCATCAACTGAAGATGAATCTGTGTCCAGAGATTTAAGATCTTCTAATACATGTGTTCAGTCTGATAGTCTTCAGTCTGAGAACTCTATAGACTCAGAATTGCCCCCTGTTGAAGATAATGTAGAACTCAGTCCTGCTAGTCTTCCTCTAAATGAAAATGATTTATCATCCAATGGTGAATCATCTCTAGGCGTAAAAGAACATTGGTATCATCCAATTGTAGAAATAATTGGAGATTATGTTTCTGGTGTTTAAACAAGAGCTCAAGTGTCAAACTTATCTACTGCAAATTTCTGTTTCTACACAAACTTCTTGTCAATCATTGAACCAAAGAAAGCAGAAGAAGCATTGAAAGATAATGATTGGGTTGAAGCAATGCAAGAAGAGTTAACAAAATTTGAAAGAAACAAAGTTTGGACCCTAGTTCCTGCTCCAAAAGGCAAAACTATAATTGGAACTAAATGGGTTTACAGAAACAAAATGGACAAGGATGGAGTGATAATCAGAAACAAGGCAAGGCTAGTTGCTCAAGGTTACAAGCAGGAAGAAAGGATTGATTATGATGAAACATTTGCCCCTGTAGCCAGAATTGAAGCAATAAGGCTATTCTTGGCATATGCTGCATTTAAGGACTTCAAAGTTTATCAAATGGATGTCAAAAGTGCATTTCTGAATGGAAACTTACAGGAGGAAGTCTATGTAAAACAACCTCCAGGTTTTGTAAGTTTAACTTTTTCAAATCATGTCTATAAACTAAAAAAGGCACTGTATGGACTAAAATAAGCTCCAAGAGCTTGGTATGACACTTTATCATCTTATCTTCTGAGTAATGACTTTACTAGAGGATCAATTGATAAAACTTTGTTCTTCAAAAGGAACAAGGCAGATGTCATACTAGTCCAAATTTATGTTGATGATATCATATTTGGATCTACTGATGTAAAATTATGTAAATGGTTTTCAAACTTAATGTCAAAAAAGTACCAAATTAGTATGATGGGTGAATTAACATACTTTCTTGGTTTGCAAGTACATCAGAAACCTGATGGAATCTTCATCAATCAAGGCAAATATGTAAATGACCTACTCACTAAATATTCTTTAAAAGACTGTTCAACAATGAAAACACCAATGAGCATTGCAGATAAGTTGGATAATGATCAGTCTGGCAAGTCAGTCTATCAAACCACTTATAGAGGTATGATAGGATCGCTACTATATCTCACTGCAAGTAGACCAGATATCATGTTCTCAACATGTTTATGTGCTAGATATCAATCTGAACCTAAAGAATCGCATCTAAAAGCTGTAAAAAGGATTTTTAGGTACCTAAAAGGTACTCCTAACCTGGGTCTTTGGTATCCCAAAGACTCTGGTTTTGATCTAATTGGATATACAGATGCAGATTATGCAGGTTGTAAATTAGACAGGAAAAGCACTTCTGGTGGATGTCAACTGCTAGGTGGCAAACTAGTCAGTTGGTCAAGCAAGAAACAGAATTCTGTTGCTACATCCACTGCAGAAGCAGAATATGTGGCTGCTGGTAGTTGCTGTGCTCAACTGCTGTGGATGCAACATCAACTAGCAGACTATGATTTGGTGTTTACAAAAACTCCAATCATGTGTGATAACCAAAGTGCCATTGCCATCACTGAGAATCCTGTATTTCACTCAAGGACAAAGCATATTGAGATCAGACATCACTTTATCAGAGATTGTGCTGAGAAAGGTAAAGTGATTCTCAAATATGTGCCCCCAAATGACCAACTAGCAGATATCTTTACTAAACCTCTTAATGAAGATAGATTCTTATATCTGCTTGGTCAACTAGGAATGCTCAACCCTTAGTAAAAATTTTGAATCTGTGTGATTTAACTCTCATTCTGTGCCTGCTTTTCAGTCTGTATGTATGTATCCTCAGTTACATACAACCATAACGCACAGACTAAGAGATACTTTGTAAATAACTTTAAGAAAATACCAAAAAGATTTTATAATTCTATTATTTTCTTTCAGTCTGTCTGTTATATGGTTCAGTCTGTGTGACGTCATCCAGACTCACTGCACAGACTAACAATATACACTCAGACTGAGTTTTTTTTTTATTATTTTAATTTATTTTAATTTATTTTTTATTTTTATTTTTATTTTCTTAAAAAAAATAATAATAATAATAAATAAACAACAATATCTTTGCATTTAATGCTTATACCATTTTTATGGTAATAATCATTAAAAGTTTTGGCGCTTGTTGTCTATTTATCTGCTCAATACAAAAAGTGCACGTGCTTTAGCTTTACTGTTACAAGAAAAAGGGATAAACCGTCAAATGGGTCCCATTTAACGGAAATTTAATTTCTTCAAATACCCATTTCCGTTTTCCCCTTTCTTCTTCACTTGTACTTGCACACCAAAAATACGCAGAGTTTGTAAGCCCTAACCTAAATCGCTCAACCATTTTCGAAATCCATCTAAAAAATTCTTCATTTAAAATGGCTGATCAATGGATTTACACTGCACCTGCCAACATCGCTGCGGCTAAACCCTTTAAACAGGGTAAACAGGTAAAACTCTGCATAAATAACTAAATTGCTACCATTTCCATCCCTGATTCTAAAAAGAACCAAGGATTTGAGGAGTTGACAAACTTTATGTCTGCTCACCCTTTACGGGGAGCATTTTTCAACACAATTCCTCAAATATATCCTGATTTTCTTATGGAATGGTGGTATACTTGCTCTTCAAATGGTACCAATACTGCAATTACTGGTACTATTGATCCTGGTAAATGGGCAGTTACCATTGATCAAGAGCTAATTAGGAATGTCCTAGATCTGCCTATGGGAAATAATTTTGAACCCATTCCAACCAAAGAAGCAGCAAGGGCTTCTCTTACTTTGGTTGGATATACCAAAGAAAAAGACACAATTTTGATGTCAGGATTCACCCCCAAATGAAAAAATTTTTAATTTCTGGCATCATTAGAAGTCTAGGAGGTAAATCTGGTAGCACAGGGGAGCTAAATGAGTTTGAAACTCAACTGTTGAGCTCATTCATCACTGGTTTAAACATCAACTTTGCAGAGTTGTATTTTCAAGAATTATTAAAACTGGTGAATGAGTCAAACAGAATTTTTAATGTACCGTTTATAAGGTTACTCTCCTTGTGCATCCAATCCAGGTTAACTGGGTCTGTATATATGTTCTTTAATAATAAAGTGGCAGATATACCTGTTCCCGTGCTCACCTATAAAGTGTTTAATCATCCGGTTCCATTTTCTGGAGCACCTATCACTGCTGCTATGCAGAAATAGATTGATCACCCATATGTTGCTTCTGCATCTATGGAGGGTGATAATTCAAGTGATAGTATGGGTAATAAAACCCAGACTGTTGAAGATAGTGTGGCTGAAGTAGAGCACACAGACTCCATGAACACAGACTCAACTCAGTCTGTGCACTTGGTGTAACATCCACCCTAAGGGCCTAGTATTATTCGGGTAATTTCCTAACTTAAATTTATTATTTAATGTGTTAGGAATATTTTACTATTATTATGCTTGATAATATTAGTAAAACGAATAAATGAATTATTGTGACTTATAAATAATTCATTGTTTTAAACTGAATTAGTTGACGGTAAAGTAGAATAATTGGTTTTCACAAATGGTTTTAGGTTCCCGATAATAGATTAAGAAGGGAACTAAAATTGTAATGGTATTGGGTTATATATATATATATATATATACATACATACCTTCTAAATTCTTCTATACAAATATACACACTTCTTAAACATTCCTAAGAACCGACTTGAAATTCTAAAAATTGAAAGAAACCTTCTGTGAAATCTTAAAACAGTAGAATAATCACTCTCTTGTTACAAAAACGAATTCCAGTAACATCCTCATCATCACTCTGTTCCTGTAAGTATTTGATGTTTATAATTGTATTTTGATGAAATTAGCAAATTCTCGAATTGATATGAATTTTAAGCTTAAAAGATGTTATATGATGTTATTTGATGCATATAAGTTGTTAGAAAGCTTATTTGAATGATAGGAAGTCAAATTCGTGAGTTTTGAAAGAATTCAGTTCGAATTTCCGGGTTCGGCAGCGAACTTCGCATCTTGAAGATGAACCCAGTTAGCAGAACTTGATTGTGAAGTAGTTACCACTGTTGGAAGTTAGTTTCCACTGTTTATGTAATTAACACTGTTAGTTAAGAATTGTAAGTAGTTTCCACTGTTTATGTAATTAACACTGTTAGTTGAATTTATACTTAGACTTTCATAAATGAAGCAGTTACCACTGTTGGAAGTTAGTTTCCACTGAATGTTCAAATGTGGTAGTTAATACTGTTTATGACTTTGTGATAAGAATGAGTCTATTATGGAAGTTATCTAACTCATTATTTGTTGTATTCTCAGATCAGCAGAAGACTTAGTGATATTAGACTTCTGAGTTGTGGGACTGAGACCAACAGGTGAGTGGATCTGGAACTCACATGTTTGATTCAGTTGTAACGATTTGGTTGCAACAAGTAAATGTAGATATAATTGATAGACTGTTTAGTCTGATATGCTGATATGCTAATTATGAATCTACGTGCAATGTGGCCTCTGGGCATTGATTGCTAGTAAAGAGGTCAACAGATTGTTGGACTTGATGATTTACAAGATTACAGATATGGGGTGTCGTACATGTGTTGTACTAAACCCATATTGTGTAGTGGTAATATCAAGTTATCGGTATATTCTGTAGTGGCCACTACAGATTGTGATAAGCGTTTCTTGAGGGCCACCGCGGCAGTAGGGTTCCTCAAAAACCACCGATCCTCTTTGATATTGATAATATGTGTTTACGATTATTTGATGTAAACAAATGGTTAAGCTAAGTTGAACTGTTAGTTTCATATTCATTCACTTAGCTTCGTGCTAATTCCCCATCTTAATCCCTGCAGGTCATGTTTGAATGGGTGGGTAGGCAGGATTTTGTTCACGGAATGTTTGACCGGCTGGCAACTCTGATATATTTTGATAAATATTAAAAATTGAATTTGTAATCCCTGTTTCAGTACAATGTTTTAAACATTATATGTATGTACTTTTGTAAATATTGTTAATATGATATATTTTGACCTACGCTTCCGAATAAAAGAGTATTTTATAATATAGTAAGAGAGGGGCGTTACACTTGGAGTCAGACTCAAACATTGCTGAGTCTGTTCCATCTTCAGCAGAAGATGCAGGTAGTAAATCTTCTTCTCATGAGGAGATGGATATAGATAAACCTTCTTATCCTAGCCCATCCTCACCCACAAATGAGAGTCACAAACAAACCAACCCAGATGAGTCACCACTCACTCTGGAGGAATCACCAGACTCAACCCCCAAAAGTATAGCACAAATAGAATCATCATCTATGGAACTGGATGTCAATAGAACACCTTCCAGTGCTGTAGACCATTCCATTACAGCTCTGCTAGAGTCTGTGGTGCCAATGGCTACACAACTGACCCAACCTAAACCTAGATTAGTCAGCTTGGATACCCATATTACTGCTACTACACTGACCCCTGTAGTATGCATTGAAGAAGATGCTCCAATCCTGAGCACTACCACCCCCCTCTTTACCCCACTCAAAATGGCTGAACCTATATTGACCACTAGTCCTGTACTAGTTCACATTCCAGTAAGTCTTTCTTTACACCCCTCTGCACAGATCGCCAATGCTCCAGTCATGTCACAGACTGAGGTACAGATCTCACCTTCTTTGCTCCATGATCTACCATCTTATCACCCGATGGTTAGTCAGGGCATACAAACTTCAACATCAGTTGCCAGTGATACTGTTCCATTACACCAGGAACTGTTTGAGGCAACAGGTGCTACACAATCAATTCCCAGTGATGTCTTATCCTATCACCGGATTCGATCTGAGGGAAACACAACTACACCACTCAATGCCTATGATCGCTTTTCCATGCACAGGACACAGAGTGAGGCAAAGAGTGCAACACCAAAAGATTCCAGTGACCTTGCTCAGTTTCAACATGAGTCAAGTGAGAAACATATATCATCACCCAATTCTAACCCTTCCAACCAGACCCAGTCTGTGCCTTCTAGTAAACTTACTGATGTGCTTTCTGCCATCACCAAGTTGTCTGAATAGGTACAGACTGAGTTCGATAATAATAAGAAAGAGCTAGAGAAGATGAAGCATCTAGTCTCTACCATGGTGGATAAAGTGGATATGCTGGAGCAAAAGGTATCCAATAGGTTAGAGGATATGCAGACCACCTTCTCAAGCTTAGCTGCTGATGTCAAAAAGGGGGAGAAGATGAAGTCTGGGTCTGCAGAAGCTAAATCCCCAAAAGATAATTCATTAAATAATAAATCCTTAGATTTAGGGGGAGATAGTAGTGAGGGAGATGATGGAGATGATGGACCCGAAAGTGCTAGGGTGAAGTCTCAAATTGAAGCTCAGTCTGTGCCACAGACTGAAAATATGAGTGCACAGACTGAGGGGGAGTCAGAAGGATTGCAGGTAGGTGAACATACTGAGATGGTTGCACAGACTCAAGGGGAGTCAGCTATTGTCTTACACATAGACCCAATAGCAACTATCTCAGACCTAGGTCAAGTGGAGTTAAAGAGACCAAGGGAAGAAGATGAAGATGTTCAACCACTGCAGATCAAAAGAGCCAGGAAGATAAAAAGAATGGCCAGGAGGATTCCTGAAAGGGATATCTTTGATTCCCAACCTAAGATGAAGGGAATCAAGACCTGGGATCAGTTTGTGAAGCTGGCTGAAGAACAGGACACTGATGGTGAAGATAATGATGCCATCAATCCTGATTGCAGTTCTGAGTCTGAGGTATTTAGAAGATCAGATGATGATGAAGATGATGCTACTTTTGGAGGTGTAGATGAAGGTGCCTCAAAAGTCAAGACTGGAGAGTCTAAGTCTGTGCCCTCTGAACCTGCACAGACTGAGACATAGCATCAGACACAGACTAAGAGCTCAAAGCAACAAGCAGCAAGCATTGATGCTCTAATCATCAGTGCTGAAGCCATCCAACCTGAAGCCAATCCTGCTAGACCAACAACAACAACCAGAATACTACCTCCAGGTAGAAGTGAGCTTGAAGACAGAATGCAATGGAGAAGTGCTCATCTGATAAGCACATATCCTGGGTCAAAGTCTACTATGGAAGAAGAAGTGGTTAAGGGTAAGGGCAAGGAGATTGTATTATCCAAGCAGGAGAGGTTAAGCAAGATCAAGAAGATGGTGGATGATCATGCTGCTGGCACAAGAAATCCTGAACTGACAAATCTACAGGATGAACTTTTGCATCAAGAGGCTACTGCTCAAGGTATGACTTTAACTGAATACTTAAATGTATTATCAATTGAAGAGCAGAAGCTGAAGGAAGCAAGATTTGTTGACATGCTCTACAAAGAATTAGAAGATGAAAGTTGTTCACAGACTCAATCCAGAAGGAGTCAAGTTGAGCAACAAATCAAAGAAGATGAAGAGCTGTCAAAAAGATTACAGAAGATAGAGAGCCTAAAAGCGAAGCTACAATCCACTTTCAGAAAGTCAAAGCTCAAGCAAAAGATTAAAGACTGTCATCTGAATAAGATTGGATAGAGATTGAGGCTAGAGTTGACTTTGACCAAGAGCTCAAAAATGGTATGGGTGGATGACCTGTACACTCTAGGACTTAAAGAATGGCAATCCATTGCTAATCTTTTGAAGAGTGAAGCTGACAAAGATATGAAGAAAGAAGTTCTAGATGAGCTATCTTACCTGATTGAGTTAGTTCTCAGTCCGGGGCTTATCTCAGAAGAAGAATACAAGTTGTTCTGCATCGTAAACAACTTTGTAATAAAGAAGAAGTCAGCTGGGTTATCTACAGAGAATGAGCAGAGAAGGGAGCATCCTCTACCAAAAGGTATCATTTTTATCAATAGATCCTATGTCCAGACTGACAAAGTTGAAGGTCTGTGCTACAGAGATATCAATGGGATAGAGTGCTTCCAGGATCAAAACAGACTGTATGGAGAATCTCTGCTGCATTGCATTGCCCTGCTGAAGGGATGCAAACATTCTCAAGCCAAACCATTTAGAAGAAGGTTAATCAGCTGGTTATTCAACAACCTTTCCAAGATCAGGATGATGATTGGATTTGAAGACATCTGCAAGAAAATCATCCTGGAGTATCAAGAATTTTAAAAAAAATCTGATAAGGAAATGGAAGTGTTGTTGAAGAGGAAAGTGGAAAAGATCAAAGAGATCAGGGCTCAGAGAAAAGATTGAAGATTGTTAAATTTATATTATTTACAATCTCATGTAATAACTGTAATATTTTTGTAAACTGACTATGATTTTGACTTTATGTGTATAAGTCTTGATCCATATGTTATGTTTCACTTCAGTATTTATTATTTCTCGGTTATCTTTTGTAAATAGATTTTGACATCATCAGATAGGGGGAGATTGTTGGAAAAAAACAATGATCAAACCCAAGTTATAAATCTGAGGAGTCAAAATCTAACTTAGTTGTATTCAGGAAAAACTTAGTGAATTCCTGAGTTGGTGTTTCTGAGTCTGTGCTTCACAGACTGAAGAAGTATTCTGAGTCTGTGCTTTACAGACTGAAGAAATGTCACAGACTGAAAGCCGTGCTCTATTTGAAGACTTATGAATTCATCATCTGAAGAATGAAGATTGAAGACAGAAGGCTTCACAGACTGAAGATCACAGACTGATGATCACAGATTGAAGATCACAGACTGATGTGCACAGACTGAAGATCACAGACTGATGATCACAGATTGAAGATCACAGACTGATGAGCACAGACTGAAGAGCACAGATTGAAGAACAAGAGTACAATCGTACAAAAGAAGTTCTTCTTTTCCTAGGCTATTATACAACTGAAGAGATGTTTGAGTAAAGTCAAACATTGAAGAAAGGTTTTCTTCTCAGCAAAGAAACCTTTTACCTTTTGCTTTTTCTAGTTTCAAGAAAAGCAAAAAGAAAGAGTGCAAAGTTGCCCAAGATGGATCTGTTATCCCTTGGACAACAAACTGAGCTGGTTAATATAGAGTAGCATTCAATCTATAAATAGCAGCTCAAAAGCACCACAAAATATCCAAGACAATTAGTATACAAGACCTTTAAGCTTATGCTAAAGCATTACCACACTTACTGTTAAGTTTGTAGTGATAATTGTATCAAGGTATACTACTTGGATCGTATTCAAACATTCTGTGTGTGTTTGAATACTCTGTCTTCTTTGTAAGACAAACCATTTATTGTGAATAAAACTCTAATTCATAATATATTCTGTGCCTTAATTAATCTTGTATTCCGCCTTGATTAATTAACTTGTTTGATATAACTTAGATATAAACCAATATATTAAATACTTGTTATTTAATCTGTATCTAAGTTTTGGGACCTTCAAGACCTAACAGAAACTTTTGGACCTTAGCTGTGAAAATCAGTAACTTATGTATATTATAGTATAAACCATGATTTAAAATAATATCCATGTGGTTAAACACTAACAAACCAAAGTATTGTGCAAGAAATGGAATAAATGAAACTAGAGGGACTAAAAGTGTAAAATCTGTAAATTATGGACTGAGATGGTAAAAGAAGTAATTAAAATGATATTAAAGCTTAATCTATAGTTTAGAGTGTTAAAATCAAGACTTGTGTGGTTAAAAATCGATAAACCGAAAGATTTAACTTTAAATGACAAAATAGAAACTACAAGGACTAAAACTGGCACATAGAAACTTTGAGGACTGTTAAGGACCCTCTGTAAATCAGGGGACTTTATTATAAAAATATACATTAAGTCATGATTAGTGTATAGACCGAGAAATCTTGAAAACCGAATTATAACAAGTTAATACGTACATTAACGATAAAGGTTATAAAAATGAGTTATAAAACTTATAGCGTTATTAAAAATGTATATTAGGTCTAAGCAACATGATTATATTATAATAACGTACAACATACAATTAAAAGTCGATTAAACGAAATCAATAATCAATAATCAACGCTATGAATATATTATGAATAATAGTATGTTATACGGTTGACATAAACGATTGTAGTGTTTTGAAAACTATAAATGATCACAACGTGTCGCATATGCCTATGAGGGCACATAAAATCCTAGTTGAGTGAACAACTAGCATAGACGAACTATTAAGTCGTCTACATTTATTAACACGACCTCATGCGTTTAGGGGGCTAAGAGGCTTATTTGGGCTCATTTACTTAAACTCATTTTGCTAGTACGCTCGGATTCAGGTGAGTTCACAGCCCTTATTTTACTGTTTTAATGTTTTCGTACATTGGGGTGAAAAACATATAACTGATTTATGCGATTATTGAAACCTGGCAACGTATCCTTATGGGAGCCTAAGTTCTCAAGTTGTAATGCATAGAAGTCCTTTTGGCTTACAATGACTATAACCATTAGCTAGATAACGCTAGCCACTGAATATACTGATAGACCTATTGGGGTGACGTTCCCTCCCACTGTTTTGGTTAGTCGTGCTAACTAGCGACGTTGTTTCGCATCGAGGATCGTATATTTACATTGTCCAAGGCAAACGATTTATTATAAGTCGTGGTTTGGTTATAGGCTTAGTTTCGGCATATTAACTCATAGGACTTGCAAACCTATTGGGGGATCACCGTCTATGTTTCAAACTTTAAATAATCGTACATTAGGCCTTCGATGCCATACTTTGATTTACTGATGAACTTTACTAAATGATGATTTATGATTGAGTCTTAAACCTGTGAATTCACTCAACAATTATATTGACGTTTTAAATATGTTTTTCAGGGAATTAGCTATGCCGCAAGACCACATGCATATTGGGACTGTACTTGCCGCGATAATTAGGATGCCATATTTTGAACAAATGGGATTTACTTATAATACTAACTTAATGTAGTATTATTTATAATATCCCGGAACTTATCTTTTGTAAAAACAATGTATTTGATAACATTACTATTTTGACGGCTTGATAAGCCGTAACGTTTATAAAACTATTATTGGCATCTTGGTGTGTGCTAGATAGCATTTAAAAAGTTATAAATTATGTTTTGGAATTATCAATACTATCACATAATACAGGCAAGAATACCCGATCGAATAATAATATAGTTTTGGTAAATCCGAGTGTCAAACTCAGGGAACGATGTAATAATTGAATTAATTAATTAAAAAATAAATAACAAGTAAAGGGGTGCATTTTAGTTCCGTACAAACGATTTAAGAAACCAATATAAACTTAAATTAAACAAAATAATTTAAAAATAGATTAAAACAAATATGGATAAAGAATGCGTTTACTTGGACTTTATTACCCTAGATTCCAGTTATTATGTATGTTTGAACCGTTAGATAATCTTATTGTGAATAAATCTTTTGTAGAAAGTTACTTTTATCAAGTTAACAATTCATATAAGGTTTAGATAAGACACAAGACTCGTTATGAATACACAAGAAAGCCTTTCTATGTGTTGTCTACCTATTCTTATTTAGTTAAATACTTCAACCGTTTATTGCGATTTATCCTAGCGACCTTGAATCAACAAGTATCTAATAATCGTCGTTTGACAATTGTCACATTAAATAATGTTCGATAATTATTATTACTCTTAACCTATTGCCGTTTAAAGCTTCAAGCCACAACTATTTAACAAGTTAAACAACTGCAGATAACAAATAAACCTAGACAAGACTGCGTTATAGAAAAGGTTGATTAATCACGTTAAGTAATAACTAAAGATCAAATAAATAAGATGGATCTTTCGGATAAACATAATAAACTTCATAAAATTAATACTCCAACGTAAACACACATTAAACCTTCATCTAGGTTTTATTGTCTAAGTAAACACAATGAAAAATTAGCTCATAGCTATTATAAAAGAATTCATAATTAAACTCAAACAAGATAACATTGTTTAAAAAGAATAAGAATAAGAATTTAAAACCAAACCGAAAACCCGAACTATCTTCGCGAGGGTTGAAAACCTTCAAACCCTAAACTTCCACGCTTCAAATTCGTGCTTAAACCCCTTCTTAAACCCCAAAGTCGAATTAGGCTTTGGTTATTTCGTATGGTTAAAGGTTGGGTGAATGACTCTATTTATAGATTTGTAAACCAATATCCTACTAGCGGATGGGCCTTCCAACCGGCAGTTGGGTTTGAGTGATAAACAGACTTAAAGCCCGTTGGTCTCCAACCGGCGGTTGGGCCTTCCAACCGGCGGTTGGGCTCGTGTTCCAGAATATTCTTCTCGCGTCCAACTTCAACTCTTCTTCCTTTTTACACTTTAATCATTTTTCTTAAATTCTTCTTCGTTTTAAGTCCGTTTTCCATTCTTTTTCATATTCAAGCCATAAATAAACCTAATTGCAAATATGAACGAATTAATTATCTAAAATCATATAAATGCAATATAAATGTATCAAAAACAAGGAAATATTATTAATTAAATATGTATTTATTTGATGTTATCACATCTTAATATTATAGATGTTCTGCGATAATCATATCCTCTCGATTTATTGTCGATTGATCGAGTCACGCCCCGAGCTTCTCCCATAATAATAACTATTATTCAAATTTTAGGGGTGTGACAGATTGGTATAAGAGCCATTGGTTATAGCGAAATAGAAGTCTTAGAGACCTCGACTATAACCCTAAACACGATCATTCATTTCATGCACTTGCATCTGTTATACTGATAATATCAAATAATGTCTTATTTATATTATAATATTCCCTTATTTCTAAGTATTTTATTGCAAATTATTTATATATATTACTGATTTCGTTTATATTTGCAAAAAGATGTTTAAATTGAAGAAATAAATAAAAGGAGCGAAAACGAGCTGAAAACTGAGGAAAATAAAGAAAAGATTAAAGACCAAGAATATTGGGCCTTGAAGGAAGAAGAACCCAAAGAAAATAAGATATTGGGCCAAAGAGTAGAAATAAAATCGGATTAATAAAGATGAAGGCCCAAAAGGAAGAAGCCCAGCCCGAGTAGCAGAATGTTCCGGAGTTGACATTCAGCCGGCGGTTGGAATATCCAACCGGCGGTTGAAATCAAATATGGAAGTCGGTCATGTGCGCGGGTCAAAAGCCGGGTTTTCGGGTTAAATTCCAACCCAATCGGCGGTTGAAAAATCCAACCGGCGGTTGGAATCGCGATTCTGAAATCTATAAATAGTGGTCATTATCAACCCATAACCATACACAATTTCAGGTTGTTTCATGACCTGGAGAACTAATCCGGAGACTGCAAATCCACTTGAAGAACCTGAGAGATTTCTGCATTCCCAAAGCCGCAAGGTACCTTCCAGATCATCTACAAGATACCCTAGTGATACTGAGGAAGAGAAAGAACAAGAAATGGATCAAGATATAGCTAATATGACTATCGAGGACTACACGAATCAAACTCGTGGAGATGTTCGCCCAGGAGTGGTCAGACCAGCAATAGCCAGAGAAGTAGAGTTTGAATTAAAGGGACAGTTTCTTAAAGAGCTTAGAGAAAATCCTTTTAAAGGAGAAGATAAAGAAGATGTCAATGAACATGTGGAGAAAATACTAGAGATTGCTGATATGTTTAACATCCCGAATATCACCAGAGATCAAGTTATGCTGAGAGTGTTTCCTTTAACATTAAAAGATGGAGCTAAAAGATGGATTAATAATGAACCAGCCGACTCGATTACTACGTGGGAAGATCTACGTGCTAAATTTTTGAAGATGTATTGTACCCCATCCAAAACTTCAAAAATGATTGAGGATATCAGAAACTTCAAACAGAAATCCGATGAATCTCTGTTTCAAGCTTGGGAACGATATAAAGAAATGTTACATAAGTGCCCACAACACGATTTGAATGTGCAACAAGAAATAACGGTATTTTACAAAGGAGTTGATCGTGCAACTCGTCAATAATTGGATGCACAAGGACCGATACCCAAGAAAACTCCTGTTTTGGCACGTAGAGGA
This sequence comes from Gnaphalium uliginosum, assembly GCA_963930675.1. Classification (NCBI taxonomy): domain Eukaryota; kingdom Viridiplantae; phylum Streptophyta; class Magnoliopsida; order Asterales; family Asteraceae; genus Gnaphalium; species Gnaphalium uliginosum. The sequence goes on along the minus strand of OZ005681.1, from coordinate 31,698,121 downwards.
ATTGAGGAGCTTGCTAAACATTCTCAATTGTGGGATGATGGTTCTGTTAGAAGGAAGAGATCTAGTGAAGACAATGAGGGACTTGCAGCAATAACAGCAAAACTAGAAAGTTTAGGGCGAGATATTAAAAAAGTAAATGAGCAAGTCCATGCGATTCGAATTGGTTGTGAGATATGCAGAGGAAATCACCTAAGAACAGAATGTCCAGAAAGGGATATAGATCTAGCTGCAGAGGAAGTTAAATATGGAGATTTTCAAGGAAATAACTTTCGAAGAAATAATCAAGGCAATAGTGGTCAATATCAACAACGGGCAGTATACTTCGTTAAGAATGGGCAGAACCCATCTTTTTCAGATAGGATGGGATCGATGGAAGGTATGATGAGTAAATTTATTGAGGCTAACGAGAAATTCATCACAACTACTAGCAAAAGGATAGAAGAGTCAGAAGCTGTGGTTCGTAACCAAGGGGCGTCTATTAAACAAATTGAGGCGCCGTTCATCAAATTGCAAAGGTTTTGCAGGAGAGATTCCCAGGAACATTACCAGGATTTACTGAAACAAATCCAAGGGAACATGACAAGGCAGTGGTTACACGAAGTGGTAAAACTCCTGACTCTCCTATTATTACTAACGATAATGTTAATTCTGAACAAGTGGCTGAAAAGAAGAAAGAAGTGGAAGATATATCAAAGGAGCAAGACGGTGGAACAAAGAAAAAAGAGCCAGAAGTAAAGATTAAGGATTATACACCCCCACCACCTTATCCAGCTGCCTTACAGAAAGGAAAAGATGAAGAACATTATCACAAGTTCTTGGATAATTTAAAACAATTGCATATCAACATACCATGTGTGGATGCTATAGCTCAAATGCCAAAATATGCAAAGTATTTGAAGGAACTCTTGACGAACAAAAGCAAGCTGAATAATGTGACCAAAGTAACGATGAATGTCAGATGCTCAACAGTAATGCAAAACAAGCTACCGCCAAAACTAAAAGACCCAGGGAGTATTACTATTCCTTGTTTAATTGGTGACATGTCTATTAAAAATGCATTAGCTGATTTAGGAGCAAGTATCTCTCTCATGCCATATACTATGTACACCAGATTAGGATTGGGAGAACCAAAAATAATTCGCATGTGTATTGAATTAGCAGATCGATCGGTCCAATATCCAAGGGGAATGGTTGAAAATGTGTTAGTAAAGGCTGAAAATTTGTATTCCCATGCGATTTTGTCATTCTAGATATGATTGAGGATTCTAGAGTTCCTATTATATTGGGCAGACCATTTTTAGCCACATCACATGCGTTAATAGATGTTTATGATAGAAAATCACTATGTGTGTGGGAGATGAAAAAGTTGTTTTTAATGTAAATCAATCTATGCAATTTCCTGATTATGTGGATGATACCTGCTATTATTTAAACTCTTTTAAATACTTGGAGAACGAATTTTTTCAGAATTTGTTAGAAGACAAATAGGAGGAGACACAACTGCTGGAAAGCTGGTTTGGAGATTTCGACACCGCTAAAGATTTAGCCGAGTGTTGAGACATGTTTTGTGACAACAGATCTAGCTGGTTATAGCTTGTAATAGTAATTTTAGTAATTGTAATCAAGTTTGTACATTGGTTTTGAATTGTAAATGAAATATATTGCTTGGTAAACATTTAAGAGTTAAATATCAAAAGGCTGAAAAATGTTGACCAAGGTTGACCGCGAACCGAGTCAGTTTGCAGGACAAGATTGGCCTGCGAACCGAGTCAGTTCGCCGGGCCAACATGGGCTGCGAACTGAGTCAGTTCCCAGAGCCCACGAGCCTGCGAACCGAGACGAGTATATATGAAAAACTAGGTTTTCATATTAGATGTCTTTGGCCATTTCGTTAACCAGAAACCCTGCGACTCCAGAGACTTCACTACGTTCCAAAGGCTGGGTATTGATCGTTAACACTTGTTATAATCGATACAAAGTAATTAGACAATTGATTCGCTAATATATTGCGAAAGAATTCGTTATAGATCCTATAACTAGTATTGAGGGATTCCGCACCTTAATACCTTAGATAACCTCGTTATCGATCCGATACAACCGAACTTACAATTGGTATCAGAGCCTGCGACTAGATACGCGTAGGTTCGAGGTTATTTAGGATAATAACGTGTGATTTCGGGTTGTTTTTAGTGCATTACGTACTTATTTACGACCAAAATCACTCTCTGGACATTTTTAGTCTTTTTTACGATCGAAAACTGCAAGTTTTAATCGTAAAAATAACTGACTTTTCGTTTTTTGGGTTTTTCAGCCGTTTCGCGAACTGAGTTTAGGGTTTTAGCCGTTCCTGCGAAGTGAAAGTTGCGAACCGATCTGAGTTCTTGCGAACCGAATCGAGTTTGCGAACCGAACTGAGAGTCGCGAACTGAGATTTGCGAACTGAGTTGAATTTTGCGAACCGAGATCACTTGCGAAGCGAACCGAGTTTGCGAACCGAACTAAGAGTTGCGAACTAAGATTTGCGAACTGAGTTGAGTTTCTGCGAACTGAGTTTTGCGAAGTGAGTTCCTGCGAACTGAGATTCCTAGGAACTGAAGCTTCTGATTTTTGTGACTATTTAATTGACAAAGATGTCTGACTTGAGTAAAATGATCAAGATGGACCACGAGATTGGAAAATCTAATGTTCCACCTAAATTGCTTAGACTTGAGGATTACTATGGATGGAAAGACAGGTTTGAATCATACTGTAGATTCCATGATTTGTCAATCTGGATGTGTATCAAGAATGGATACGCTGCACCTACAACTGTTGTTTAAAATGCAACAGTAATTGTACCCTACAATCGGATGAATGATAAGCAGAAGAAAGACTTTGAAATTGAAAACAAAGCTCATTCTTCAATTAAAATGAGCTTACCTAAGGAGATCAATCATCAATTGAAATCTTTTCACACTGCTAGAGCACTCTGGATTGCTCTGGAGAAAAGATGTGAGGGTAGTCCACAAGTCCGGGCCGGCAAGAAGAATCTCCTTAAGAAGCAGTTTACTGTGTTTAAAGCTTTTAAGGGAGAAGATCTTGATGCCTACACCACGAGATACTACCATCTACTGAGTGAGCTAGATGACCATGAGATCTTCTTTACTGATACGAAGAAAACCGACAAGTTTATTGAGGGTTTACCGTCTAAGTGGGAAATGCATGGAATTATGCTCAAGGACAATGAAGAACGGTATGCTACAATGACTCTTGAGCAGGCTATTGACAAGCTCAGAGGTTATGATTTCACCTACAAAACGAGAGAAACAGATTCTGATCAGTTACAGAATCCCGTGCTTTATCATGGCAAATCCACTCTCTCTAATGCCTCATCCAGTTCGACCACTGCCTTACTAGTTGGTGATACTGGAGAAAAGGGTGAATTGATAACCGATGATTTGTGCTTTATTGCTTCTTCTGGAAGTGAAGCAAAAGAGAAATCTACTGAGAAGTCACCTCAAGGGCATCAGAAGATGCCGATGAGTGTGAAATCTGCTGAACATTAATTGTCTGTTCTTGCCTCTTTTGTTGCTTCCTATGAGAACTACATTCAGGGGAAAATCAATGATCCTGCTGTTTTTGATGAAGATTATGACCAGATAGACCCTGATGACCTTGAAGAAATGGATCTCCAGTGGCAACTAGCTATGGTGTCAAGGAGAGTTAAAAATTTCTTGAAGCGTACTGGTAGAAAGGTGGTAGGAAATCGACTAGGGTTTGACAAGTCCAAAGTTAAGTGTTATAACTGTCAAGGTTACAGACACTTTGCTAGGGAATGTCAACGACCAAAGGTTGATGTCAGCAATGGAAGACAAGGCTCGGGAAGTTCTTTAGCTTCCAAAGCCTTGGTGGTTCAACAGCTTGATGGAACTTATGATTGGTCTACTCAGCCTGAGCATGCTTTTATGGCTGAAATAGATGATTAAGAGAAAGCTGCTGAATCTACATCCTATATGTCGACTGATGTGGATTATCACGCAAAGGTGCCAGAAGTCACACCTAGAGCAAGTGATGAGGATGTGCTGATCATGGAGTCAACTGAGGACATGAGTCCTGATGACTTTGTAGCACATATGGCTGATATTCAAACAGACAAGAAAAGGGTATGTCCGGATTTGCTTACTCTTGTTGATGTCTGTGATCTAGTTACTAATCTGCAATTACAAGTTAGTGTTTTCGCTGATTCATATAATACTTTGAAATCTGAATTAGAAATAGCTAAAAGTGATGCCCGAAGGTTTAGTGAGGATAAACTAGCTCTTAAAGAAAAGATTAAGTCTGATGCTGCTGATAAGACCAATCTTAGGGACACAATTAATGAGCAATGTGTTAAGATAGATGGCCTTTATTTAAATTTAAGTGACTTAAATCAAAATATTGCAAATAAAGATAAGGAGCTAGCTGAGTCAAAATTGAAGTTAGTTGAGCTAAACCGTAAATTTGAAAGCAATAGAATCTCATCTTTAACTATGGATTCTATAATTGATGCTCAACGTAGTGTAAAAGATAAAACTGGATTAGGATACACTGATGTGCCTCCTCCTTTTAACTCTAATTATACTACTTCTGTTAACTTCGAAATGATGGACTTAGATACTAAACCTGAGGAGATAGTAACTAAAAAGTCTGGAAAGTTAGAGACACAGAAGGTTGTTCATAAAGATCCATCATCTGATGCTAGTAAGAACATATCATTCCCTAAAGTACAATTTGTCTCGAGTGGAATGATGGTTGATACTGACATAAATGATAAGATTATTAAGGAACAAGATGTACCTTTAGTGTCTGAAACTCAGACTGAACACGAAAAGGCAAAAGGGGTTAAGTCACGAAAGCATAAATCATGTTTCAAATGTCACCAAAAGGGGCATGTGGCTTCTTGTTGTCCTAACAAGAAGTTGGAAACATCGGTTAGGCCCGTGAATAACAATGAGACACCAAAAGTCTCTAGTTCAAATGTAGACAGGTTAGGTACCAAACCAGGATTAGGTAGTAAACTTGTGAACATTTTGAAAAGTGATGTCACTCATAGTGTCTCTCCACCTAAACCTAAACGGCCTTATACTCTAAATGACACTAAGCCTAGAGATAAGACACCGTCGAGATTTAGGACTCCTAGTAGAAACCATAGTCAATTTGAGAATGGTTCTACTTCTCGTACACATCGAGTTGATTATGTGCCTAAGAGGTTTTCTACTCACTCTCCTCAGAGGCATAACAATTCAAATCATCAACAACCTCCAACTTCTTTGCCAGTTACCAAGACTATTGATGATAATAGTTATGGTTACTTTAAAGAAATTCAGATTGTAGATGATAAGGGACAGACCAAGACCGTAATGGCTTGGGTCCCTCTTGAGAACTAATTGTGTACAACTTGTTATGTGCAGGAGCAGACTGTGAACAAGGATAGTTGGTGGTATGTAGACAGTAGATGCTCTCGGCATATGACAGGTGAAAGAAGTCTACTGAAGGACTTCAAAGGCGGAATGAAACAGCGTGTTCATTTCGCTGGTGATAAAGGAGGAGTTATAACAGGGAAAGGAAAAGTTTCAAATGGAACTTTGACTCTAGAGGATGTGAATTATGTTGAAGAACTAAGTCACAACCTAGTGAGTGTTGCCCAAGTCTGTGATAAAGGTCACTCTGTACATTTCAATGAGACAGAAGCCTTAGTCCTGAAGCCGGGTTTCACCATCCCTGAAGAATGGATATTAATGAGGGCTCCAAGGAAGAAGGACATCTATGCAATCAACATGGGTGCTCCTATTGTTGGGTCACAAGGTTCCCAAAACTTAGATACAGATTAAATAACAGTTATCTTAACGTGTTAGTTTATATCCAAGTTTATATCAAACAAGTTTAAATTAATCTAGGCGGAAAACAAGATTAATTTTGACACAGAGTTTATTATGAATCAAAGTATTATTCACAATAAAGTGTTTGTCTCACACAGATGACAAAGTATTCAAACCCACACAGATGGTTTGAATACGATCCAAGTGTTAGTATTGTTGGGTCACAAGGTTCCCAAAACTTAGATACAGATTAAATAACAGTTATCTCAACGTGTTAGTTTATATCCAAGTTTTATATCAAACAAGTTTAAATTAATCTAGGCGGAAAACAAGATTAATTTTAACACAGAGTTTATTATGAATCAAAGTATTATTCACAATAAAGTGTTTGTCTCACAAAGATGACAAGGTATTCAAACCCACACAGATGGTTTGAATACGATCCAAGTAGTATACAAAGATACAGTTATCACTACAAACTTCACAGTAAGTGTGGTAATGCTTTAGCCTAAGCTCAAAGGTCTAGTATACTAATTCTCTTGAATTTCTTGGATAATAACAGTGCTTTTTGGACTGCTATTTATAGAGTTGGATGTAACTCTATATTATCCAGCTTACATAGTTGTCCAAGGGATAACAGATGCATCTTGGGCAACTTTGCACGCCTTCCTTTTTACTTTTCTTGGAAATAGAAAAAGCAAAAAGGTAAAAGGTTTCTTTGCTGAGAAGAGAACCTTTATATGATGTTTGACCTTTCTCAAACATCTTATCAGTTGTATCTAGCCTAAGGAAAGAAGAATATCTCCTGTACATTTGTACTTTCATTCTTCAATCTGTGCTCTTCAGTCTGTGCTCATCAGTCTGTGATCTTCAGTCTGTGAACTTCAGTCTGTGAAGCCTTCTGTATTCAATCTTCATTCTTCAGATGATGAATTTATAAGTCTTCAGAAAGAGCATGGCTTTCAGTCTGTGAGGATCTTCAGTCTGTGCAGCACAGACTCAGAAACAATTCTTCAGTCTGTGTAGCACAGACTCAGAAACACAGACTCAGGAATTTCACTAAGTTTCCTGAATACAACTGAGTTAGATTTTGACTCTTCAGATTTATAACTTAGGTTTGATCATTGTTTTTCCCAACAATCTCCCCCTATCTGATGATGTCAAAATCTATTTACAAAAGATAATAGAGAAATAATAAATACTAAGGTGAATCATAACATATGGATCAAGACTTATATATATAAAGTCAGAATCACAGTTAGTTCACAAAAATATTACAATTATTACATAAGATTGTAAATCAAAAATCTAACAATCTTCAATCCTTTCTCTGAGCCCTGATCTCTTTCATCTTTTCCACTTTCCTCTTCAACAGTTCTTCCATTTCCTTATCAGATTTGTCTTCAAATTCTTGATACTCTAGGATGATCTTCTTGCAGATATCTTCAAGTCCAATCATCATCCTGAGTTGGGAAAGGTTGTTGAATAACTAGCTGATCAGTCTTCTTCTGAATGGTCTGGCTTGAGAATGTTTGCATTCCTTCAGCAGGGCAATGCAGTGTAGCAGAGACTCTCTATATAGTCCATTTTGATCCTGGAAGCACTCTATCCCATTGATATCTCTATAGCACAGACCTTCAATGTTGTCAGTCTGTACATAAGATCTATCTATGAAAACAATACCTTTGGGTAGAGGATGCTCCCTTCTCTGCTCATTCTCTGTGGATAACCCAGCTGACTTCTTCTTGATTACAAAATTGTTTGCTATGCAAAACAACTTGTACTCTTCTTCTGAGATGAGCCCCAGACTGAGAACTAGCTCAATCAGGTAAGATAGCTCATCCAGAACTTCTTTCTTCAGATCCTTGTCAGCTGCACTCTTCAAAAGATTGGCAATGGATTGCCATTCCTTAAGCCCTAGAGTGTACAGTTCATCCACCCATACCATCTTCTTGCTCTTGGTCAAAGTCAGCTCCAGCTTTAATTTCTGTCCAATCTTGTTCAGATGACATTCTCTGATCTTCTGCTTGAGCTTTGACTTTTGGAAAGTGGCTTGTAGCTTTGGTTTCAGGCTCTCTATCTTCTGTAATCTTATTGACAGCTCTTCATCTTCTTTGATCTGTTGCTCAACTTGACTCATTCTGATCTGAGTTTGTGAACAACTTTCATCTTCTAACTCTTTGGAGAGCATGTCAACAAATCTTGCTTCCTTCAGCTTCTGCTCTTCAATTGATAATACATTTAAGTATTCAGATAAGGTCATACCTTGAGCAGTAGCTTCTTGTTGCAAGAGCTCATCCTGTAGATTTGACAGTTCAGGATTTCTTGTTCCAGCAGCATGATCATCCACCATCTTCTTGATCTTGCTTAATCTTTCCTGCTTGGATAAGGCAATCTCCTTGCCCTTACCCTTATCCATTACTTCTTCCATGGTAGAGCTTGACCCAGGATAAGTGCTTATCAGATGAACACTTCTCCATTGCATTCTGTCTTCAATCTCACTTCTACCTGGAGGTAGTGTTCTGGTTGATGTGGTTGGTCTAGCAGGATAGGCTTCAGCTTGAATGGCTTCAGCACTGATAATTAGAACATCAGTGCTTGCTGCTGGTTGCTCTGAGCTCTGAGACTGTGATTGATGCTGTGTCTCAGTTTGTGCAGGTTCAGAAGGCACAGACTGAGACTCTCCAGTCTTGACTTTTGAGGCTCCTTCACCTACACCTCCAAAAGTAGCATCATCTTCATCATCATCTGATCTTCTGAAAACTTCAGACTCAGAACTGCAGTCAGGATTGATGGCATCATCATCATCACCATCATTGTCCTGTTCTTCTACCAGCTTTAAGAACTGGTCTCAGGTTTTGATCCCCTTCATTTTTGGTTGGGAATCAAAGATATCCCTTTCAGGAATTCTCCTGGCCATTCTTTTCATTTTCCTGGCTTTCTTGATTAACAGAGGTTGAACATCTTCTTCTTCTTCTTCCCTTGGTTTTTTCAACTCCAGCTGACCTTGGGTTGAGATAGTTGCAATTGGGTCTATGTGTAAGACAATGGATGACTCCCCCTGAGTCTGTGCAACCATCTCAGCATGTTCACCTAACTGCAATCTCTCTTGCTCCCCCTCAGTCTGTGCACTCATATCTTCAGTCTGTGGCACAGACTGAGCTTCAGTCTGAGACTTCACCCTAGCACCTTCGGGTCCATCATCTCCATCATCTCCCTCACTGCTATCTCCTCCTAAATCTAAGGATTTATTACTTAAATCTTTATCTTTTGAGGTTTTAGCTTCTGCAGACCCATGCTTCATCTTCTCCCCCTTTTTGACATCATCTACCAAGTTTGAGAGGGTGGTCTGCATTTCATCTAACCTATTGGATACCTTTTCCTCCAGCATATCCACTTTATCCACCATAGTAGAGACTAGATGCTTCATCTTCTCTAGCTCTTTCTTATTATTATTGAACTCAGTCTGTACCCATTCAGACAACCTGTTGATGGCAGAAAGCACATCATTAAGTGTACTAGAAGGCACATACTGGGTCTGGTTGGAGGGGTTAGAATTGGGTGATGGTATGTGTTCCTCACTGGACTCATGTTGAAACTGAGCAAGATTACTGGAATCTTTTGGTGTTGCACTCTTTGCCTCACTCTGTGTCCTGTGCATGGAAAAGCGATCATAGGCATTGAGTGGTGTAGGTGTTTCCTCAGATCTAATCCGGTGATAGGATAAGACATCACTGGGAATTGATTGTGTAGCACCTGTTGCCTCAAACAGTTCCTGGTGTAATGGAACAGTATCACTGGCAACTGATGTTGAAGTTTGTATGCCCTCACTAACCATCTGGTGATAAGATGGTAGATCATGGAGCAAAGAAGATGAGATCTGTACCTCTATTTGTGACATGACTGGGGCATTGTCGATCTGTGAAGAGGGGTGTAAGAAAAGACTCACTGGAATGTGAACTAGTGCAGGACTAGTGGTCAATATGGGTCCAACCATTGTGAGTGGGGTAAGGAGGGGGTTGGTAGTGCTCAGGATTGGAGCATCTTCTTCAATGCTTACTACAGGGGTCAGTGTAGCAGCAGCAATGTGGGTATCCAAGCTGACTAAACTAGGTGAAGGTTGGGTCAGTTGGGTAGCCATTGGCACCACAGACTCTAGCAGAGCTGTAATGGAATGGTCTACAGCACTGGAAGGTGTTCTGTTGACATCCAGTTCCATGGATGATGATTCCATTTGTGCTATACTTTTGGGGGTTGAGTCTGGTGATTCCTCCAGAGTGAGTGGTGACTCATCTGGGTTGGTTTGTTTGTGACTCTCTTTTGTGGGTGAGGATGGGCTAGGATAAGAAGGTTGATCTGTATTCATGTCCTCAGAAGAAGAAGAAGTACTACCTGCATCTTCTGTTGAAGATGGAACAGACTCAGGAATGTTTGAGTCTGACTCCAAGTGCACAGACTGAGTTGAGTCTGTATCCCCGGAGTCTGTGTGCTCTGCTTCAGCCACACGATCTTCAACAGCCTGGGTCTTATTACCCATACTATCACTTGAATCATCACCCTCCATGGATGCAGAAGCAACATATGGGTGATCAATCCAGTGCTGCATAGCAGCAGTGATAGGTGCTCCAGAAAGTGGAACCGGATGGTTAAACACTTTATATGTGAGCATGGGAACAGGTATATCTGCCACTTTATTATTAAAGGACATATATACAGACCCAGTTAACCTGGATTGGATGCACATGGAGAGTAGCTTTATAAAAGGTACATTAAAAATTCTGTTTGACTCATTCACCAGTTTTAAAATTTCTTGAAAATACAACTCTGCAAAGTTGATGTTTAAACCAGTGATGAATGAGCTCAACAGCTGAGTTTCAAACTCATTTAGCTCCCCTGTGCTACCAGATTTACCTCCTAGACTCCTAATGATGCCAGAAATTAAAAATTTCCATTTGGGGGTGAATCCTGACATCAAAATTGTGCCTTTTTCTTTGGTATATCCAACCAAAGGAAGAGAAGCCCTTGCTGCTTCTTTGGTTGGAATAGGTTCAAAATTATTTCCCAAAGGCAGGTCTAAGACATTCCTAATTAACTCCTGATCAATGGTAACTGCCCGTTTACCATGATCAATAGTACCAGTAATTGTAGTATTGGTACTATTTGAGGAGCAAGTATACCACCATTCCATTAAAAAATGTGGTTACATTTGAGGAACTGTGTTAAAGAATGCTCCCCTTAATGGATGAGCAGACATAAAAGCAGTTAGTTCCTCAAACCCTTTATTCTTTTTCGAATCAGGGGTGGAAATAGTAGCTACTTGATTGTTGATACAGAGTTTTACCTGTTTCCCTTGTTTGAAGGGTTTAGCCGCAGCGATGTTGGCAGGTGCCGTGTAAACCCATTGATCAGCCATTGAAGAGATTTTAGAAATTGATTTTGAAAATGGTTGAGCGATTTAGGGTTTAGAAACTCTGTTTGTTTTTGGTGTGCAAGTACGAATGAAGAAGAAAGGGAGAAAACATAAATGGGTATTTGTTGAAATTAAATTTCCGTTAAATGGGACCCATTTGGACGGTTTATCCCTGTTTCTGCAACAGTAGCGCTGAGGCACGTGCACTTTTTGTATTGCCATAAAGATGGTTAAAACATTAAATGCAAGGATATTGTTGTTTATTTATGAAAAAAAATATAATAAATAAATAAATATATTAAAATTAAAAAAAAACATTTAGTCTGAGTGTATAAAACCAATCTGTGCAATGAGTCTGGGTGACGTCACACAGACTGAGCCATATAACAGACAGACTAAGAGAAAATAACAGAATTTAAAAAAAAACTTTTGTGCCAGCAGTGGTAACAGATTGATATTGCTAACAGTACTAACTTGTGAAAGCAGTACTAAAATTAACTAACAGTAGTAACTTTCGAAGGCAGTACTAAAGTTAACTAACAGTGGTAACTGGTGTGAGCAGTACTAAAGTTAACTAACAGTGGTAACTGGTGTGAGCAGTACTAAAGTTAACTAACAGTGGTAACCGGTGTGAGCAGTACTAAAGTTAACTAACAGTAGTAACTTGCTACATTAACAGTGTTAATTGTACCAATCTTTACCAGCAGTGCTAAAATACGAATTCATGGGGGCAGTGTTAAAAAATCTTATCAGTATTAACCAGCAGTACTAAAAGTAACTAGCAGTATTAATACTAATAGTACTAAAATACTAACCTTATGAATTAATAAAGCACAAAAATAGAGGGTCTAGTCTGAATGAATATGGTCAGTCTGTGTAGCTAATCTGGAAGAAGGTACACAGACTGAAACATATAATCAGTCAGACTGAGAGAAAATAACATAAGGTATAAAATCTTTTTTTGGTATTTTCTTAGAAAGTATGTACAAAAACATCTCTTTGTCTGTGCTTTTTGATTGTATGTAGCTGAGAATACAGTTATACAGATTGAAAAGCAGACACAGACTGAGAATTGAATCATACAGATTCAAGATTTTACTAGGGGTTGAGCATTCCTAGTTGACCAAGCAGATACAAAAATCTATCTTCATTAAGAGGTTTAGTAAAGATATATGCTAGTTGGTCATTTGTTGGCACATATTTGAGAATCACTTTACCTTTCTCAGCACAATCTCTGATAAAGTGATGTCTGATCTCAATATGCTTTGTCCTGAAGTGAAACACAGGATTCTCAGTGATGGCAATGGCACTTTGGTTATCACACATGATTGGAGTTTTTGTAAACACCAAATCATAGTCTGCTAGTTGATGTTGCATCCACAGCAGTTGAGCACAGCAACTACCAGCAGCCACATATTCTGCTTCTGCAGTGGATGTAGCAACAGAATTCTGTTTCTTGCTTGACCAACTGACTAGTTTGCCACCTAGCAGTTGACATCCACCAGAAGTGCTTTTCCTGTCTAATTTAAGACCTGCATAATCTGCATCTGTATATCCAATTAGATCAAAACCAGAGTCTTTGGGATACCAAAGACCCAAGTTAGGAGTACCTTTTAGGTACCTAAAAATCCTTTTTACAGCTTTTAGATGCGATTCTTTAGGTTCAGATTGATATCTAGCACACAAACATGTTGAGAACATGATATCTGGTCTACTTGCAGTGAGGTATAGTAGAGATCCTATCATACCTCTATAAGTGGTTTGACAGACTGACTTGCCAGACGGATCCTTATCCAACTTATCTGCAGTGCTCATTGGTGTTTTCATAATTGAACAGTCCTTTAAAGAATATTTAGTAAGTAGGTCATTGACATATTTACCTTGGTTGATGAAGATACCATCAGGTTTCTGATGTACTTGTAGACCAAGAAAGTATGTTAATTCACCCATCATACTCATTTGATACTGTTTTGACATTAAGTTTGAAAACCATTTACACAATTTTTCATCAGTAGACCCAAATATAATATCATCAACATAGATTTGGACTAGTATGACATCTGCCTTGTTCCTTTTGAAGAACAAAGTTTTATCAATTGATCCTCTAGTAAAGTCATTACTAAGAAGATAGGATGATAAGGTGTCATACCAAGCTCTTGGAGCTTGTTTTAGCCCATATAGTGCTTTCTGCAATTTATAGACATGATTTGGAAAAGTGGAACTTACAAAACCTGGAGGTTGTTTCACATAGACTTCCTCCTGTAGGTTGCCATTCAGAAATGCACTCTTGACATCCATTTGATAGACTTTGAAGTCCTTGAATGCAGCATATGCCAAGAATAACCTTATTGCTTCAATTCTGGCTACAGGGGCAAATGTTTCATCATAATCAATGCCTTCTTCCTGCTTGTAGCCTTGAGCAACTAGCCTTGCCTTGTTTCTGATTATCACTCCATCCTTGTCCATTTTGTTTCTGTAAACCCATTTTGTTCCAATAATGGTTTTCCCTTTTGGAGCAGGAACTAGGGTCCAAACATTGTTTCTGTCAAATTCTGTTAACTCTTCCTGCATTGCTTCAACCCAATCATCATCTTTTAAGGCTTCTTCAGCTTTCTTTGGTTCAATGATTGACAGGAAGTTTGTGTAGAAACAGAAATTTGCAGTAGATAAGTTTGACACTTTAGCTCTTGTTTGTACACCAGAAACATAATCTCCAATTATTTCTGTAATTGGATGATACTTGTGTTCTTTGACTCCCAGAAGTGATTCATCATTTGATAGTAAATCATTCTCATTTGGTGGAAGAATAGCAGGACTGAGTTCTGCATCATCTTCTACACAGGGCAAGTCTGAGTCTGTAGAGTTCACAGACTGAAAACTATCAGACTGAACACATGTATCAGAAGAATTTGAATCTCTGGACATAGATTCATCTTCTGTTGATGAAGGTATTGTCATAGAATGAGCAGGTTGATCATCTTCATTATCACTTTCAGAGTCCTGTTGTTGGTTAACAACAACTGGGATTTGAGATTCAGATCCCACAACAGATAAATCTTCTAACAAATGAACATCAGACTGAGAAACATGTTCATTATTAGCAGAGGAAGCATCAAAGGTGACATTAATGGTTTCTTCAATTTTATTCCTTCTGTTGTTGTAGACTCTGTAGGCCTTTGAGATAGATGAATAGCCAACAAAAATTCCTTCATCAGATTTAGGTTCCATCTTAGCTAATTGATCTCTTTGATTGAGAATATAGCATTTACTACCAAAGCTCTGGAAGTAATGGATGGTTGGAACCTTCTTATGATACAACTCATATGCCGTTTTGCCATGCCTTTTGACCAAAATAGATCTATTTTGGGTATAACAGGCAGTGTTAACTGCTTCTGCCCAAAAATAAACCTTCATTTGACCATGGCATAACATGGTTCTTGCAGCTTCTATGAGTGTACGATTTCTTCTCTCAGCAACACCATTTTGTTGAGGAGTTCTGACAGAGGCAAAGTTTTGAATAATGCCTTTGTCAGTACAGAATTCAATGAGAGTTGAATTCTTAAATTCTGTACCATGGTCACTCCTGAGTTGCTTGACAGGTGCATCTTTCTGCAATTCTTCTCTCTTGATTAGATTAATAATCTCTTCAGGAGCATCACTTTTAGCTTTAAGAAAGATGACCCAAGTATACCTTGTGTATTCATCCACAACCACAAGTGTATACTTCTTTCCACCCAAACTGCTAATGCTCATGGGTCCAAACAGATCTATATGGAGCATATGCAGTGGTTGTTCAATTGTAGCTAACAATTTGGATGGAAAATGGTTCTTGGTCTGTTTCCCTAGTGTGCATGCAGGACAAAGTTTGTCTTTTGCAAATGTAACATCAGGCAGACCTCTAACCAGTTTCTTCTTTGACAGGAGGTTAATATTTTTGAAGTTCAGGTGGGATAACCTCCTATGCCATAGCCAGCTTAGTTCCGGCACAGACTGAGTATAGAGACAGGTCTCTACATTGTTGTCTGCAGAAGAAAGATCCAAGAGATAGATATCTCTTTCTCTTTTGGCAACTAATATAGGTTTGCCTTTGGAATTATAGATAACAGCAGCCTTCTTTCTGATTCTGATTTCACCATCATCATCACAAATCTGGCTAGCACTAAGCAGGTTATGCTTTAATCCCTCAACATAGGCCACCTTTGTTATTCTGATGTTGCCAGCTTTCACCACACCATAACCTTTTATCTTGGCAACAGAGTTGTCACCATATTTGACAGAAGGTCCTTCTTCTTCTACAAACTCTGACAGATTCTTCAAGGAACCTGTCATGTGTCTTGAGCATCCACTGTCTAGGTACCATTTGCTGTTACCCTGCACAGGACAAACAAAATCAATTAGTTACTTTTGGGAACCCATCTTTTGATGGGTTCTTTAGAGTTGGTTGAAGTCAATTCTTTAGCAGTTTTGGTGCTAAGTCTGTGAAGTTGACTTTTAACCTCTCTATTTTTGATTTTGTTGTTTGTAGACGACATTTGTTTGATCAAAGCAGCCTTTGGCTGTTTAAGAATGGACTTTGTGCATTTAATACCTTCATGTCCCAGATTTCCACAGTTGTAACATTTTCTGTTCAACATGATGGTCCTTTTGGATTTTGGGTTATTATTTGCACTAGATCCTCTGTTAAACTCTTGTTTTGACTCAACAAATGTTTTAAAATCTGTGGTTAACTTCATTAAGTTTTCACTAAGCAGCTTAATGGTCTCAGTCTGGTTGTTAAGATTTGACTTTTGAGAGTCAGACTGAGTGTTAACACTAACAGATTTGGAGTTAAGTTTGCCAGACTGAAAATTTATTTTTCCAGACTGACAGTTAGATCTCACAGACTGAGATCTTTTTAACTCCTTTGTTACTGGTTTTATGCCTTTAGATTTATCATTTGGCATATTATTGTCTGGACCAGTTACAGACTGAGATGTGGAAGGTTCAAACACATTGTAACCTTTCTGTTTATTCTTGATTCCTTTTACCTCTTTTTGTCTTTTTAAAGATGGTACTGTGGGAATATTAACTTTGCCTTTTATAAATCTTTTCTTTTCAAGTTCTATAGATTCTAAAGATTCATTAGTGATTATAAGTTCAAGCTGTTCAGATTGAGAAGTTTCACAGACTGAGATTTCTGAGTCTGTGTCTTCAGAGTCTGGCTCTGTCTCATATACTAGTTCTTTAGTAACTATTTTTGGTCTAACAAAAGCATTTGTCAATATAACTTTGTCTCCCACAGTATGACTAAAAGTATGAGGTAAAATCTCAGGTACAAATATAGTAGGTTTTGAGTTTATTTCTGAATTTATGTGACTTTTAAGATCAAACTCGTCACCTATGACCGCTTGTATCTGAGCTGGAATCTGTTTGGATAAACAGTCCACATTTTTAAGTGATGAAATACACCAAGATTTACAGATCCTTTCATAATGATCAGCTTTGTTTTTATAAGCTTCTTTTTCCAGCTTGATCTTTTTGAGAAGGTCATATTGAGCATCAAGCTCAAGTTTGTACTGTTTATTTTGGTTTATTTCATTCACTTTTGATTGTAGATCTTTTTGAACTTGACTGAGTTTGTTTTTAAATCTTGTATTTCCTCAAGTCTTTTCAAAAAATCTACATAAATGTGTTCAAACATTTTCTGTTTTTCTGCATCACTATAGTAAAGTTTAAAATGATTTACATTGTAAGCAGATTCTCTGTCCCAATCTGGATGAACACATGCCTTTTCTGCAAATTTGACATCTTTGTCAAACTGGCTCTCTGTGATAGCCATTAAGCACATATCTTCATCATCCTCAGATGATGAAGATTCTTCATCTATCCATTGTTCAACAACCAAAGCTTTCTCTAGTTTCTTTGGTTGTTGTTTCTCTCCAATTTTCTTGGAGTTGAAGTACTTTTTCTTGTACTTCTTGGCCTTTTCTTCCCACTTATCAGAATTTGAAGATTCTGCAATCTTCACTCTGCAGTCAGAAGAAATATGACCAACTTGCCCACATTTATAGCAAGTAGCTTTCTTAGGATCAAAAGTTGGCCTTCCTTTTGAACCTTTGAATCTTGCTTTTTCTAACCTTTGGGCTAGCAATGCCATTTCAGCTTCTAGAGACTCAGTTTCATCATCTGATTCTGAGTCTGTAAGAGTAAGATGGTAATCTGCTCTAGAGAAAAGTTCTCTATTTTTCCTTGTTGTTGCAACAAGGGCAGCAGATGGATCTTTTGCAATCCTTTTGGCATTTAGATCCTTTCTGGCTTTGGTTTCTTCAAAATTTAGTAGAAGTCCAAACAAGCCAGAGAGATCATATGTCTCCAATTTTTCACTTACAATTAATGAAGTGATAACTTCAGAAAAAGTGTTTGGAATGACATCAACAAATTTTGCACAGATTTCAAACTGTCCCTTGATGATATTATACCTTTCAAGATCATTGATTAAGATCTGAAATCTGGTATGAATATCAGTTAATGACTCTCTTTGACCAGCAGAGAAGTTCTCATAATTTCTTATGAGATTCTTCTTCTTTTGGGATTGTACTAAACTTACACCATCATATTGGTCAGTTAGCATATCCCATATGGCTTTAGCAGTTTTGCAGCCAGATATCTTAGCAAAGATAGGCTCAGTAACTGCATTGCCCAGAATGGATTTGGCCTTAAAATCTAATGCATATAGTTGCCTGTCTAGATCAGTCCAGGTACGTTTGGCAGCCTCAACAAATTTTTCAGGTGTCAAAATAGTGTCATTTGCATCTAAAGTAGCAGGAACTATTCTGCCAAGAATAATGGGTCCTTCCTGAATGACTCTAAGCATTTCATCATGAATGCTAGCAAGAAACCATTCAGCTTTCAATTTCCAGTGGGTAAAATTTACACCATTGAAGATTGGAATTCCCTTCCCAGCCATAGCAATAGAGGAAGTCATTATTCAAAGTAGAAAATGTAGAGAAAAATGGATTTAGATGATTGTTTGATAAACTGGGTTCCTTTGATCGTTAAAGATTAAATCTTTATTTGCTCTGATACCAGTTGTTGGGTCACAAGGTTCCCAAAACTTAGATACAGATTAAATAACAGTTATCTCAACGTGTTAGTTTATATCCAAGTTTTATATCAAACAAGTTTAAATTAATCTAGGCGGAAAACAAGATTAATTTTAACACAGAGTTTATTATGAATCAAAGTATTATTCACAATAAAGTGTTTGTCTCACAAAGATGACAAGGTATTCAAACCCACACAGATGGTTTGAATACGATCCAAGTAGTATACAAAGATACAGTTATCACTACAAACTTCACAGTAAGTGTGGTAATGCTTTAGCCTAAGCTCAAAGGTCTAGTATACTAATTCTCTTGAATTTCTTGGATAATAACAGTGCTTTTTGGACTGCTATTTATAGAGTTGGATGTAACTCTATATTATCCAGCTTACATAGTTGTCCAAGGGATAACAGATGCATCTTGGGCAACTTTGCACGCCTTCCTTTTTACTTTTCTTGGAAATAGAAAAAGCAAAAAGGTAAAAGGTTTCTTTGCTGAGAAGAGAACCTTTATATGATGTTTGACCTTTCTCAAACATCTTATCAGTTGTATCTAGCCTAAGGAAAGAAGAATATCTCCTGTACATTTGTACTTTCATTCTTCAATCTGTGCTCTTCAGTCTGTGCTCATCAGTCTGTGATCTTCAGTCTGTGAACTTCAGTCTGTGAAGCCTTCTGTATTCAATCTTCATTCTTCAGATGATGAATTTATAAGTCTTCAGAAAGAGCATGGCTTTCAGTCTGTGAGGATCTTCAGTCTGTGCAGCACAGACTCAGAAACAATTCTTCAGTCTGTGTAGCACAGACTCAGAAACACAGACTCAGGAATTTCACTAAGTTTCCTGAATACAACTGAGTTAGATTTTGACTCTTCAGATTTATAACTTAGGTTTGATCATTGTTTTTCCCAACAAGTATATTAAGATACAATTATCACTACAAACTTTAACAGTTAGCGTGGTAATGCTTTGAGCCTAAGCTTAAAGGTCTTGTATACTATTTTTCTTTGAGTGCTTGGATTCTTGGATACTTGGATATTTTGAAGAGTGCTTTTGAGCTGCTATTTATAGAGTTGAGTATCAATACTCCAAAATCACAAGAGTTGAAAGTATGCCTAAGAAAGTCATATGTTGGGTCTGAAAGGAATACCTTATCTTCCATTATGTTCTTAAGATAAATTGCTTATATAAGGAAGTGGTTAGCTCTTTGAAATGTTTTAACTCTACCAGTCTTAAAAATGTTTTCACAAGATGTAAAATGAGTTATTGCTTGAGGACAAGCAACGTCTAAGTGTGGGATATTTGATTTAGCATAAAAAGTCATGTTTCTACGTACATTATTTCTCGCTGTTTGAGCTATTATTTAGTGAAAACATCTTAAAATAATACTTATTTACTAAAATTCACTAAAGTGGTTCAAATACAGACGTTGTAGCAAAAATCATTGAAAACGATCAATTAACAAGCAAAACAGAGCAAATAAACTTCACCCGATTTTTCCACTAATATTTACCTTATGATATACACATCCTAACTTATCTCATATGACTCATAGGTAATTCCGAGAGCGGAAAATCAAGAATCATGCAAAATGGATAAAGAACGGAGAAGACACAACACCCGAAAATCAACCGAACGCATTCCAAACATCTACAAGCTACACACATCCAAAGTTCATGATTTTGGTGTCATTAGAAGCGTAACGGGATTTCGAGAACATAGGCGAAAGAATCAAGCAAACGGACAATAAACGAAGAAGATACGCGCGAAACAAGCAACGAACGAAGCACCGAACAACAGGTAAAGGCCAAACGGCCTAGGGGATACCCTATACGGTCTCCCCTATACTGTATACGGCCCTAGCATACCGTATACGGCCTCAAGGGAGCCGTATACGGCCTCCTTGGCCTTCCGATGATGCCGTTTTTTGGTTATTTCGCGATTTCGTGCTACTCCGGGCTTGTATCTTGTGCATAAAGACTTATACGGGGTGCTAGCTTTTGCCTATAAATAGGGAGCCTAACCTCCCCATTTCATATCATCAAATAATCCAACAATCAACCAATCCATCACACATCTCACACCATAATTCACACACACTTTTTTCTCTCTCTAGTTTTTCTCTCTAGAGAACTAGAGAGATTTAGTTAGCCGTTTAGAGTCTAGAGGAAAGTTTTAGCTTGGCAATATCATTGTAACGGGTTATCAAGTTCAAACTATTGTAATCCTCAGTATTATGCTGCTTAATTCCCGGTGATATCTATTTCTCTCTCTACTGTTATAATGTTTGTTTTGCATGTTATTTCAGTATGTGTTTTGATTATTGCCATGGTAATTACTTAGCTTAGTAATGTGATTGTTGAAATGTAGATGTTAGGAGTAGGGATGATGTTAAATTAATATCTTAATCATGTACGATTGGAAATTGCTATTCTATGTATCCGGTTAAACTTATCCTGAACTTAAACCTAATTTCCCATTCACCCTTTACAGTTTTTCATGTGACTATTGCCTTAGTTAGAATATGATCAATCCTAGCTACGAATATATAAGTTATCTCTGTAACAGTATGAAGCTATGATATCTCCGTAAAACGGCCCCGTACTTAGTATAGCGTTGGAAATACCATTGGTAAAGTACAAATACGTGGAAGCTAAGGAAATGTTGTAGGTCCATCTCATCGTGAATTACCTAGAAGTCACCCTTCTAGAACATGGCCTAGGGAACATAAAGCTGTGGAAATGCTTATCGC
The DNA here is from genome assembly GCA_963930675.1 of Gnaphalium uliginosum. Lineage (NCBI taxonomy): Eukaryota > Viridiplantae > Streptophyta > Magnoliopsida > Asterales > Asteraceae > Gnaphalium > Gnaphalium uliginosum. The sequence goes on along the minus strand of OZ005681.1, from coordinate 31,677,042 downwards.
ATTGTACACCGTGAGTAGACCTAGGGATGAACGACTGATGGCAAAGGAGGGTTTAATTCATGACGGAAGTATTTGTGCTTACAATAATCGAATACGGAGTTCTGAAATGAAAGCAAAGATTCGGTTGTAGTCTAAGATGCTTAAACAGCTTAACTCCACATAACCGATAGTTTAGCATACATAGCATATGTTGATACATGTTTTGTATGTCTGTCAGTTGGTCTAGGTCAAAGTCGATTGTAATATTTTGATTGTGATATAAATGTTATTTGTTTTGGAAATCAAAATTAATCACTGTTTAGGCGACACAGAGCTTGTGTCGCAATAGCGACACAAGGCTTGTGTCGCATATGTCGGCCTGGCGACACAGGGCTTGTGTCGCAGGTCAGTTAGGTTTTGGCTATAAATAGATCATTACGGGTTCAGTTTTAGTGTTGACGAACCTAGAGTGTTTTCAAGCGATCTGTGAGGAATCTTGTGTAATTGGTTGATTTGTTATTCGAGATATATATAAAAGCTAATCGACTACTTTCGTGTGATTGTTAACGTGCATTGTACAATTGATTGTATTCCGCGCTTTCAATTGTTGAATTGATTCGATTAAGATCCAGTAACAAGGGTCCAACAAGTGGTATCAGAGCCAAAATCGTTTGATTTTGTGGTATTGAATCAATTTTGTGCGTTTTTTGTGTTAAATCACATACTTTTTAGCAATTACTATTGATTAGAGGTGGTAAAAGCTTGAAATCTAGTTTTTCTGAATGATCATTGAAGGCTCGTCCGATTGCAGGTCGTTAATTTTCGTGGGGTTTACGAAAATTTTCGAATTTTGGGGTTTAAGTGCGGCTGACTTCGCAGCATAGCGACACAACCTCTGTGTCGCCATTAGGGTTTTAGCGACATAAGCTTTTTCTGCGACACAAACACTATGTGTCGTATTAGAGTTATTTGCGATATTACCATTGCGACATTGGGTGCGACATTAACCTGAGACATTGGACAGCGACATTGGATTGCGACATAACCTTTGTGTCGCATTTGGACTCATTTATTCACTATTAGCGACACAACCTTTGTGTCGCCTGTTGCTTTATTGCGACACAACCCTTGTGTCGCCATTTGTGTCTGCTTGCGACATTACCTTTGTGTCGCTGTTTTAATTTTTGAATAACAATTTTTGTTTTATAAGTGTGCAGGAAATATAATGTCTCTTCAAAGCTTTACCCAGCTATTAAAACACAGTAATGAAGTTGGAAGCACAAACAAACCTCCATTATTTACTGCAAATACTGATTATGTGGAATGGAGGCAACGTTTTGAAGCCTTCATTTCATACAATGACCCAGACATGTTGATTCCTTTACTTGAACGTTATGAACATCCACCATCTAATGGACAATTTAATTCTATTAATGCTCCACCAAAACCTATTAGATCTTTGACTCCTGATGAGAAAAAGGCTTGGGATTTGGAAAGAAAAGTACATTCAGCCATCACAATGAGCATGTCTGCTGATGTTTTGAAAATGTTTAAACATTACACCATTGCTTATGATTTATGGAAGGCTATTGAACAAAGGTGTAGGGGTAATGAGAGATACAAAAAGAGTAAACTTGCACTTATTAAGAAGCAATATGAACTGTTTGATATCTTACCAAATGAGTCCATAAATGCACTGTTTATTCGCTACTCACATCTGGTTAGTGAACTTAATGAGGGAGGGGTATCTTTAACTACTGAGGATGTCAACAAGAAACTCTTAGGCGCTTTGCCTAAGAAATGGAATCATCGTGTTATGATGACGGAGGAAGATGAACGTGTGATGAATCTTTCATTAAATGATCTTGTTGGAAGACTACAAGCTTATGCACTAGATATGCAGAGAAAGGAAACTAAGTCTAATACACAGGTTCAAGATCCCAGCTTATATGGTAGTTCGTCTCCTACTACTGGCTTAGCTTTATTATCTGGCAGCTCTAGTGGATCTTCTGCTTCCTCTACTAAACCGACTATTCCTTCAGTTGGAAGAGTACCTTATTCTTCAAACACTCCAGTCTCACCTGATACTGAAGAGAATGCTGCTGTATTTCAAGCCTTTCTCAGTGCTTATGATAGTTTTCTTTCAAAGAAAACTAGCACCATTGATCTTACTGAGAGAGATTTTGAACAAATAGATCCTGATGATCTTGAAAGGATGGATCTACGTTGGAATTTTGCTATGCTAACCAGGAGAGCAAAGAAATACTTGAAGAAAACTAGGAGAAAGAATCTGGATGATGACAGCGATTCTGGTCTTGGTTTCGATAAGAGTAAGGTGAAGTGCTACAACTGCCAAAATCTTGGGCACTTCGCTAGGGAATGTGAGAAGGCAAAGCATCCTGCTTCTGGCTTCTCCAAACCATCCACCTACACAAGACCACCTCAGAGGACTCCAGAGAAAACGCCTGCCTCAAATGCTCTTCTTATTCAAAATGAAGAAGCGTATGCTTGGAGTGAAGAGGCAAATGACGATCAAAATAGTGCTCTTATGGCTGAAATCTCCAGTGTGCATGAGGTACCCATCGAAGAACCACTTTCTTGTATATCATGCATTAAATTAACTGGTAAAATTAACAAATATTCTGAGGATAACCAACGCCTAAATAATGAATTTGAAAAACTTGCTAAGGCTAATAAGATCTTAAAAGATAATGAACAAGCTTTTGATAAGAAACTAGATGCTGCATTATCTGACCGAAAGGAGCTAAAAGCTAAAATTTTTAGTCAACAAGATGCGATTGATAGTTACCTTAAATTATTAGCTGATCTTAGAAAAGAACTTGCTGACTCACAGTCAGAAATTATTAACCTTAAAAGAAAACTGTCTAATTTCTCAACATCCTCACTTGTTTTTGACGAAATTCTTCAAGGGCAAAGGTATGATACTAAAAGTAAGGCTGGGCTTGGTTATCATCAAGTACCACCTCCTATGAATTATCTACGTATGCCTTCACAGGATGAAGCCAAAGACTTTGTGCCTTCTTTTTTAAAGGAAGTCATGAAATCTGTTAATGAGCCAGTTAAAGATTCTAAGCAAAATATTGAATCTGAGTCTAATCTATCTACTGCTAATGAATCTGAAAAAACTGTTGAAACTAAGCCTGTATCTGTTAAGAAAACTGAATTTGCTAAAATCAAGATTTCAACTCCAGTTAGTGCACAGGAAATAGTTGAAGTTGAGGATTTGACTGAGGAAGTTAATATGAAGATTAAGAAAGAAAATATTAAGCCTGAAAATCATATAATAACTACTGAATTGAGTAACATGGCTTTTCAAAGAAAAGGCAAAGCTACGGCTGAGCCTCAAAAGAAGATTTTAAAGTTAGATAAAAAGAACAAATCATCTGAAAAATCTTCTAAACCTGTTGATATCACGGATAAACCATCAACATCTTCACAAGCATCTAACTCATCGTGTACACACAAATGTACATGTTCTGTTAATGCTTCATTTAAACAACCTCCAGTGATTCATCCTCAACCTCAACCATTCGTTGAAAGACGATCTTGTTTCTATTGTAGGAAACAAGGTCATCTCATTAGTGTTTGTCCGTTGCTTTCTAAACAACGATCTGGGAGATACACGCCACGAAATTCTTTATATAGAAATTCATCTCAATCGAGGCGTAGCTCATCATCTCCCTTACCTGTCAAGAAAGTCAATAAGATTGTGCCAAGTAAACCTAGTGTCAAAAAGCACAATCCTATAAACAAGCCACCATCCAAACCTAAACAGGTTTGGCAGATTAAAAGGTCAACCAATGACCTGTCATCCTACAATAACACATCAGGAAACACCACTGATTTGTTAAAAGATAAAATTTTAACTGATGTTGTTATTGTAGATGACCTTGGAAGACCCAAGCCTGTGAAGGCTTGGGTCTCCACTTCTAACTAATTCACTCTTGCATTTTGTGTCTGCAGCAGTCCGAGGAAGTAAAAAATAGTAAATGGTACATCGATAGCGGCTGCTCACGACACATGACAGGCAACCTATCCCTACTTTCTGATTTGAAGCCATATAACGGGGGTTATGTTGCATTTGCTGGTGATAAGGGTGGAGAAATTACTGGACAAGGAACACTCACAAATGGGCAAGTGAGCTTTGAAAAAGTGAACTTTGTTGAACAGTTGAATCACAACTTGCTCAGTGTTTCTCAAATGTGTGACAAGAAATACATAACAGCATTTACTGATGTAGAATGCTTGATTCTGAAGCCGGGATTTGTGATTCCCGAGGAATGGGTGCTAATGAGAGCACCAAGGACAAAGGACACGTATGTACTAGATATGCGAACCGTTACATCCACTGAGCATACTTGTCTATTGTCTAAAGTTGATGAAAAGGATTCACTAATGTGGCACAGACGAATGGGACATGATCTTGTAAAACATGATCTTGTTTTGGGCGTTCCTAAACAATCTTTTGGATTAAATGATAACTGTGTTTCCTGTCTCAAAGGGAAACAACACAAGAAATTCCATAAGTCTAAGTTAGTGAATTCTATTGAAACTCCTCTTGAGTTATTGCATATGGATCTTTTCGGACCGGTGAGCAAACGGAGTATAGGAGGAAGTTATTACTGTCTGGTAGTGACTGACGACTATTCGCGATTCTCGTGGGTGTACTTCATTTCTTCTAAAGATGAGGTGCCTGATATTCTGATTTATTTGTTTGACAAATTGGAAAACATATGCAATCTGAAGATAAAGAAACTGCGGAGTGACAACGGAACTGAATTCAAAAATAAAACTTTAGAGATTTACTGTTAGAAGAAAGGAATAAATCATCAATTCAGTGCCGCAAGAACTCCACAACAAAATGGAGTCGCTGAAAGAAAAAATAGGACTCTCATAGAGGCTGCACGCACCATGCTTTCAGACTCAAAATTGCCTATCATTTTTTGGGCAGAGGCGGTCAATACAGCTTGTTATGTTCTTAACAGGGTTTTGACGGTGAAGAAACGCAATAAAACTTGTTATGAGCTTTTTAATAACCGTAAACCCAATTTGCAGTTTCTTGAACCTTTTGGGTGTCCCTGCATCATCATGAACACACGCGAACGAGTTGCTAAGTTTGGTGAAAAGTCAAGTGATGGTTTCTTCTTGGGGTATTCTGTTAATTCTCCTAACAAGAGAGTTTATAATAAATCAACCAAGAAGATTGAGGAGCACTATGAAGTTAAATGTTTACGATATACTGAATCTCCTCAAAGCACGGGACCCGACTCACTATTCAAATACGATGAATTGTTTGACTCATTTCATCTTCCTATGGATGATAATGTTGATCAGGTGGTGACCCTACTGCATGGAATGGATATGTTCCAAGATGTATCTTCTCCTCCTAAAGCCACACCACCCTCAAACAATGATATCCCTTCTACTTCTGGAACAGCTCCTAGTGTATTTATTCCACAACCTAATCCTGAGATGCCGGGTTTTTCCAATGATGAATCTGAGGATAAATCTGATGAAGCTGTTCAACCGAATGATATTTTTGAAGTTGAGGGAGACTTAAACAACTTGGATTCTGAGATTGTGCCACCTCAAATTCCACAGCAACGCGTACACACATCTCACCCGACTGATAATATTATTGGTGAGTTGACTAAAGGTGTACAAACAAGACATCAAGTTAAGGCTACATCCGAATCATCTTCTTGCCTTGTAGCTGAGATGGAATCATGTTTTCTATCTCAGATTGAACCGAAAAATGTGAAGGAAGCATTAATTGACTCTCACTAGGTCGAGGCTATGCAGGATGAACTTCATCAATTTCAAAAGCTACAAGTTTGAAGTTTGGTTCCGCTCCCGAAGAGACAACACCCTATTGGTACGCGTTGGGTGTTTCGTGTAAAGAAAGATGATCGTGGGATTGTAATACGCAACAAAGCTAGACTAGTGGTACAAAGTTTCTCTCAAATTGAAGGACTTGATTATGATGAGGTGTTCGCTCCGGTTGCCAGGCTAGAATCGATCAGAATATTTCTTGCCTACGCCTCATACAAGAAATTTAGAGTGTACCAGCTAGATGTAAAAAGCGCGTTTCTATATGGGAAGGTCAGTGAAGAAGTGTATGTCAAGCAACCTCCTGGATTTGAAGATTCAGTGCATCCTGAATATGTCTACAAGTTAGACAAAGCACTGTATGGACTTCGTCAAGCTCCAAGGGCATGGTACGAGACATTGTCAAAGCATCTGCTGACCAACGGATTCACACGAGGACAGATTGACAGCACACTCTTTATTAGAAAGGTTGGAAACGATTTGTTACTTGTGCAGGTATATGTGGACGACATTATCTTTGGATCTACAAATGAGAAGCTGTGTAAGGACTTCGAGAAAATCATGAAGGACAAGTTTGAGATGAGTGCTATGGGAGAACTTACATTCTTCTTAGGTGTACAGGTTGAGCAATCTGATAAACGTATTTACATTCATCAAACTAAGTATGTCAATGACATCTTAACCAAATATCAGTTGCTCGACTGTAAAACCTTTGGGACTCCCATTGACATAAATCACAAACTTGGCTTGGCTGAAGATGAAGAAGATGTAAATCAGCGAGACTATCGATCAATGATAGGATCCCTGATGTATCTCACAGCTTCAAGACCCGACATAATGTTTGCTGTAGCTATCTGCTCACGATTTCAAGCAAATCCGAAGGTTTCTCATATGAAGGCGGTTAAGCGCATCTTTAGTTACCTCAAATTTAGACCATATCTGGGTCTCTGGTATTCTAATGAGGATAACTTCGCTTTAACTGCCTACTCCGATTCAGATTTCGGTGGTTGTAATGTGGACAAAAAGTCTACGACTGGAGGATGCCAGTTCTTTGGTAGTCGCTTAGTCTCGTGGCAGTGTATAAAGCAAACCACAGTCTCTACTTCATCTGCTGAGGCTGAATACATTGCTGCTGCAAGTTGCTGTTCTCAGGTTCTCTGGATTCAGCATCAAATGCGCGATTACGGGTTACTCTTAACTTTAACTCCTATCCATATTGATAATACTGCTGCTATCTTTATCATACGCAATCCTGTACAGCACTCAAAAACTAAACATATTGAACTTAGGTTTCATTTCATAAGGGATTGCTATGAGAAACACCTGATAGACCTTGTCCAAATCGATACATCTAAGCAAAAAGCTGATCTTTTTACAAAAGCTTTTTCACGATCTTGATTTGATGAACTTGTCTCTATGATAGGGATGAGGTTCTTTGTTAAAAATTAATTTATAACTTGGAGTGTGTTTATTTAAATAAGGCAACTGCCACTCTTTATACTTGTTAGTATTAAAGTAATGCAATAGTTGCAACATTGTTAAAAAAAAAAAAAAAAAAAAAAAAAGACGTTGAATTGTGTCTGTAAACAATCGGGAAATGATAGTACATCAATACGACAATCGGGCTATTCGACAAAGGCAAAAGGTCCTTTAAGGAGGTGGCTGACGCAATCATCAATACGATAAGGTTAAAGCTAGTTTCCTTTGCCTTCAAACCCTCGTTTCGTGCTCTTCGCACTATGGAGAGATGGAAGATCCCGAAAGGGGTGAGCCCTTCGTCAAGTTAATCCTTTCTTCATGCAGACGCAGTGGTTTATTGCTTGGCTAGAGTCTTGTTGGTGGTGTTGTTGCCTCATAGTCGTGTGGCCTCATAGTTGGGCTTTGCTGGTTGTCATACTCAAGGCCTGTCTTGTGTATGCACTTAATCTTTCCGTATGTTAGATTAAGTCAATGTGGTTCTACCACATTCATTGTACTTGCATTGATTATCATTTTATTCTAATAATATTTGCCGGGGTATTTTTTCCCCTTTATCAAAAAAAAATGATAGTACATCAGGAGACATGCATAAAATGGAATTTTAAGTTTTATGTTTGATGTGTCAGTAGATTTATCTAGCATACTTGAAATATCTTTTAATAAATATTAGATTCATCAAATGATGTATTGATAGGCATTTGTTCTAAAAGTTCTTAAGAAGCTTAATTTTCAAAAATGCATATTATTTTATAAAAGACATATTAATATGTATGACTTTAAGTTGAAATAAGGGCAAAACTGTTCGAAATATTTTGACGCTTCGTCTTAATATTTGAATGATGAACATGTTATGATCTAAAAATATAGGGTCTTTGTATGATGTTATCTGGGGGAATATATTAGGTGTCTCCTCTGTTGTATGAAAATACAGACCTGGTTTCATCTAATATATTCTTGAAAAGAACTTAGGTGCGTAGTCTATGTTAAACGTTAGACAACTGTTACGTACCTGTGGCATTCAAATAATTCTCAAAATAACATGTACAAAAGTACAGAAAAGTTATAAAAAGTTTGCCTCGTACGGGTCTGTGTTAAGCTATGGTACTCTGTTGTACGAAAGTACAGACCTGTACCCTCTAGTTTAATTGTTCAGACTGGTGTTTGTTCAACCAGAACTATTGATTATGTGACTCTGTTGTACGAAAGTACAGACCTGTCACCGCTATCTTAGTTCTAAAGATACACCCATATCCTCACCTTCTATAAAGAAAATACTAACATGTTTTGATTTCAAATGTATATTTTAATGTGAGTTATATAATATAATATGCATGCTAATAATAACATAAGTGGTTCATCTCATTATGAGTTGAAATCATATACTTAAGAACAAATGTTTAGATGGATAAAATATCAATAATCGTCTTGAACTAATCTTTATAACAGATGATTTAAATATGCTAAGTAAATTTAAAAGTGGACAAACATACTGATAATCGAAATAACACTTACTATTCCTAATAATTGCATGTTATCCTGATATGATCCCTACCCAGACTTAAACATTTCCGTCACCAAAAATATGTTATGAAGTCTCTGTTGATTGTAAAATTGAATCAACGATTTTATTTTTGTATTATCTATTAATAATCTGTAGCTTAATTAGTTTCTCCAAGTTTATAAGTTAATATCGAATCGGGTATCGAACTTTGAAAATCGAAAGCGATTCGAAAATTCACCAAGTGCCTCTATGCGACACAAGCTTTGTGTCGCTGTCTGTGTCGCTGCCTCTGTCGCTTCTTATGTCGCAGGCTATGTCGCTGCTTAGTGTTTGGGTATAAAAGCCAACCTCATGCGACCTTGAACCGTTCACTGTTCTTAATTACCTGCGACATCACATTTAATTACTGCGACACAAGCATCTGATATAGCGACACAAGCAATCCGAGTGATTTTTCGACTTCATCTACATTTTCTTAGCGTTCTGTTGCAATTAATCCATACAATCTCTTTCTCCTTACCTTACTCGATCTAGTGGTATAAATTTTTCCCTTTTTTACCGTGTATATTGTGTTTAATTGTGAATTAAAGTCACGGGTTTTAAGGGTTTTCGGTTTGGGATTAAATTGAGGTGTTTGGGTGTGCTTAACTTGATATCTAGGATATTTTAGAGTTCCTGATGTTCATACGCACCTTCGGGTTGCGTTAGCTTTGAAAACACCCAAAATTTTGAACCATCGGGATCTGGGCACGAGTTGGTGTTCATCTTTGCGACACAATCTGCGACACAAGCCTTTGTGTCGCAGGATTTTTCAAATTAATTTAATACCAAACTTTGGGTGCGACACTAAGGTTTGTGTCGCTATGCTAGGTGACGCAAGCTCTTGTGTCGCTGTTCTATCAAAATTAATTTTCGTGCTAGTGTTGGGTTGCGACACTAACATCTGTGTCGCTACCTCTTTGCGACACAAGTCCTTCTGTCGCTTGATTTAATTAATTACAAAACAATTGCAAAATGCGACACAATCCTCTTCTGTCGCATCTTTCTGTTGCGACACAAGTGCTTGTGTCGCTTACATGAATTGAATTAATTAACTTCAACTTTTGCGACACAAAGGTCTGTGTCACCACATCTGTGCGACACAACCCTTGTGTCGCCACTGCAGATTGTTTAAATTAACGTAATTATTACTAACGCTTCTGTAGTGTTCCCTTTTTCCTGTCTTTTAGAAATGGCAGGACAAGATGCGTTTCTGAGGTTGCTTGAACCTCGTCACAACACGGTCGCATTTCGTGATGCCGACAGGGAATCAGCCATTCCTTTTCGCCCCATGATCCAGTTCCTTAGGCGTTCCAGGATTCTTTACGCTATCACTGCTGCTCCCACTATCTATAGAGACCATGTTGGTCCTTTTTGGAGAAATGCGGTTGTAAACACCGAACTGGAGGAGACCAGGATTATATCTACAGTTTTTGATCGGGAAATTATCATAACCGAGCAGCTGCTACGTGAAGTGCTTCAGTTTCATGATTCTCCAGTCATGCCCACCCAATTCTCAAATGTTTTCATTGCTGGTGGGATGGCACGTATGGGTTACCCAGGTGTACCCTCTGATCAGTATCGCAAGGGGCACCTTACCCGAGTCTGGAGATTTTTGATGCACGTGATAATCGTGTGTTTATCTGCCAGGAAGGCAGGTTTCGATGGTGCAAGTCACCGTACCGTCTCTGCCATGTTGGCCCTGGTCTACAATAAGCCGTATAATTTTTCCGGATATCTGTTCCGTGAAATGGTGGACAATGCAAAAGCTGAAAATGACAAATGGGTCATGTACCCAAGGTTTATCCAGTTGCTGATTAATCATCTGTTACCGGATCTTCCGGTCAATCCTGATGCAACCTTCCGCCAAACGCCAATGAACTTGCGGATTTTTGCCATCTGCAACTCTTATGGTAAAGGAGTTGCTGCACCGCCAGATGTGCCGCTTTTCGGCCATATTGTACATGAGGGCTATGTCCCTCCGGCTAACGAAGGATTTTTGGATGATGCTGCTACTCCTCTTCCCTCTGAGGATGCCTTTGTCAATATCCCGATTCAAACCGAGGAGGAAAATATTAATGACATTTTGCAGGACATTGATACCTTTCAAGCAGTTGACGAGACTGCTGCTGATGTGGCCTCGGATGATACTGGCTCTATGGATCCAAACGACACCCCAACGGATTCGGATGGTGATGTTCCTTCACCGAAAACCATTGAAAGCCTCCGAATCCATAATACTCATCGATATGAGCGGGTTCAACGCCGAATTAGGGCAGGACGGGTGCATGTGCCGTCTAACCGGGGGAAACGGCCCCAGGACGCACAGGACTCAGATGATGATACTTTCGCACCCCGTCCTCGTCCTCGAACTCAACCTCATCCGGTCTCTACTTCTGCTGAGTCTCAGCCACAACCACAAACGCTAAATCAGATAATGGCTCTTCTAGACAGAATGAACAAGCAGTTGGCTGAGCAAGCTTCTAGAATCACGGAGTTAGAAGCAACGGCGGCTAGGGTTCCTCAGCTGGAGAGTCGCCTGTTAGAACTAGAGGCCTTAGCTGTTGTTCCGGGGGAGTTAGGCTTAGATGAAACAACATCAATGGCCCCTGGTTCAACTCAAATTGTAAATACTAATGATGTAACCGAAGAAGCTATGAATGAAAATATTAATTTGGATTACTTTGCGTACTCTGCACCAATTCCAGGACAACCAATTCCTTTAAATGTAGATTACTCCGAAGCAAACCTAGAGTATCTACAGAGTCTGATAAATGAGGAAGGGCAAAGTACAGAAAATGATAATGAAGAATTTGTGTTTGATAATGATGAAGGGGTTGATATTGAAGAAGAAAATATTCACGAAGACTTTGTGAATGTTGATGAAATGAATTTGGGAGAGGAGATGGAGGTCTCTGATACTGAAGAGGTTGTAGAGCCTGAACCGTGTAAAGACTCTACTCCTGCTCCGGCTAAAAGCGAACCATCTACTTCTACTGCTGTTGAGCCCAATACGTCAAAGACCTGTAAATTCTATAAAATCAGCAGCAAGCGCTACAAAGGTCAAATCATCTCCTGGAAGTATGATGAAGCAAATAAAGTGATTGTTATCAAGCGAAAAGATGGGATGCAGTATTTCACTATGAACTTCAAAGTATTAAGTACCTTACCATATTGTGAGATACTGCACTTGGCGCAATTGAATATCATAAATCCCACCAATAACGAGTTAGCGAATCAACTACAGAGAATCTTAAGGAAAGAGGTCAACACCAAAGTGTTCTATCTTTTGAGACCAAATCTGGGGAAGAGGTATATTTATCGTAACAAGATACATCCGTTTACCAACAAGCCCTGGGTTAAGATTGTATATAAATCTCCAAAGACCTTAAAGTCTATTCTTCTGGAGAAGCTCCCAGTTGATTTCTTGAGAAGGTTACAACTGTGGACATATGATGGATATACAGGCGAAGCTGAAATTATCTATATTGAAGATACAGAGCCTGAAGACCTATGGAAAGCCAAACTATCGAGAATTAGAGTGTATGATCCTTTGAGCTTGATTAACCTTACCAAGAAAGACCTTGAAGCTCTTCATGCTAAGAAGATTGATTATTTTCAAGAGTTCAAGACTGAGGCGATGCGTTTTCAAAAGGATGTCAATGTCTGTATAGCTCAAGGAGTACATGCTGGAGGAGAATTTCCTGCCAGTTGGAAGTGTTAGAAGACCGAGATTGAACGAAGAAATTTCGAAGACCAAGCTGAAGACACGGGGGAGTTTGTTGATACATGTTTTGTATGTCTGTCAGTTGGTCTAGGTCAAAGTCGATTGTAATATTTTGATTGTGATATAAATGTTATTTGTTTTGGAAATCAAAATTAATCACTGTTTAGGCGACACAGAGCTTGTGTCGCAATAGCGACACAAGGCTTGTGTCGCATATGTCGGCCTGGCGACACAGGGCTTGTGTCGCAGGTCAGTTAGGTTTTGGCTATAAATAGATCATTACGGGTTCAGTTTTAGTGTTGACGAACCTAGAGTGTTTTCAAGCGATCTGTGAGGAATCTTGTGTAATTGGTTGATTTGTTATTCGAGATATATATAAAAGCTAATCGACTACTTTCGTGTGATTGTTAACGTGCATTGTACAATTGATTGTATTCCGCGCTTTCAATTGTTGAATTGATTCGATTTAGATCCAGTAACAAGGGTCCAACAGAATACAATTAGTATTAGCTTTGATAAAATCAATTATACATAGGTGTTAAGAAAGGTCAGAAGATAAATTACGGTCTATTGCCTCATTCCTGCACCCCGGATGTAATCATCCCAGAGGGTCACTTGGTCTCTTAAAGACAGTGAGGGGGGTTACTAAACAGCCTGGTCTGATCAGAATCATGATAACCTAGGATTCAGTGACATGCTTTTAGAACTAGACTAAAAACGTAGGGTCCTAGTGTTTACACCAAATGCCTGTTGGTTTCTCATCAAAGAAAATCTCCGATCAACTTTATAATGAACATCATCTCGAAACCCTAATTATCGAAGTTTTAGCAATCACTCTCTACTTGTCTGCTAAAAATCTATCTTTACTTTCCGTTATTTATTTTATGCATTTAGATAATTTAGAAAACAAACCAAAAACAAACCTACCTATCTTTCAAACCCATCCTATTAAAGCAAACTAATCTTAGGTAGTCCAATTCAATTCAATTCGTTTCGATTTTAAGAACGACACTCGAGTTATACTTACTGCTTACTCAAAAGGTAGGTAGTACTTATAGTTTGAGCCCCAGCTCATATAAATATTAAAACTTTCACACACGACGCAGCCGTCCGGCGATCGCAACTCCCTCACGACAAGGAGTCGATAAAACGACCGTTAGGGCGGAACCACGTCAATGCCTTATCTAATAACATGAGTTGTATGTCAATATGTGTATTATGCTCGAACTCGTTTAAAAATATATGCTTTGGAAATTATTAGACTTGGCTACGTGATTTAATTGTTAATTTGCTTACGTTAGGATTTCCATACATGTTGTTTGTGTTGACATGAAATTATAGGCGCCTTTTTAAGTGTGTGATTAGACTCCAAGTCATACACTGGTTTGTTTTATAAACCCTCATTTTTAAAATCTATTCGCAAACCAGTGAGTCCATGACCTAGGGAATAATCACATGTTTATTAGATCACATTTGTTAGCACTATTGTTTGTACAAATGCCTAACAGACAGGGACTAACGCCTATGGATGGAGAATTTTGGAGTACAATGAAGAAATGACAAGGGGAGCACTATTAGTTCATATGGAAACGTTTTGAGCATTGCTTAAGAAGGGAAATGATACATCCTTAGGATACAAAAGATGATCACATTCTAGTTGAACTGCATCGAGCGGATTAACTCAATATTCACCATATGCTCCCATATATTCCATAACTCCACATCCTTGGTTGCTAGCACAGTGTTTCATGAAACCCATAATCATCATCACCGTAACCACATTCACCCATCCATCCACCCCTTCACACTTATCATTACCACCATTGGGAACCATGAATTACCACAACGCTAGTAGTTCGTCCAGCTTACAAGTATTCACTGCTTTACCTTAGGAATATAAGCTAATCAGGGAAAGGACATTAAGGGATTAAAAACGGGTTTGATATGGAAGCTGGAGATCTCATCTGACAAAAGAACAATATCACATTCATCCCATCAGTTCGTCGAAGAAGATCCTGGGTGATGGAAGTTTATGGTCATCGGATTCAACACATTCAGAACATCATGAGCCGTTAAGTTAAAGCAGCTCTTGATGATTAGGATCCTTGACCATTATCTCTATCCAACATTTGGTGTATCTTAGTTGATTTTGCATGCATCCTACTAATGTTATCACTTCATGCTCTACTATCTATCCTTTTTGTCTAGTTATTTTTTGTGAGAAATTGGTGGATGTTTTGAAAGAAGATATGCACATGCGAGCTTGATTGCACCTCATGAAGACTAACTCTGATCCAACAGACACTAGTGTCGTTTCAGTCTACTTTTCAGATGCTCATCTTATAACCGTATCGAAATAGGGGAGTTTCTTCGTCCTTATCCTTGTTTTATGATCGTAATTGTTTTACTTTTACCATTACATAATCAAAGTAATCTATAAAATATCCTAAGCTTATCACTAAGTGTGGGATTCCAGCCTAAAAATATCACTTGAGAAACATTTTTCGATATGTTCAAACTCTAAGTGTGGGATTTCACTTTCAGTAAAATCCCCACAAAAGAGAACATTAGGGACAATGTTCCTCTAAGTGTAGGATAGCGGTATAGAATACCTAGATTAGATTCTTTTGTCCAAAAGCAAGCTCAGAAAATGTTTCTCAAAGTTTTAAAAACTCACTTTTGCTTAAAGTTTTTAAAAATTTTAAATTAAAATGTTTTGAAATGAATCATTTTTAAATATCAGTAAGTTATTTTGAAAATTATGATTAAATAAGTTAGGAATTCTTAAACTGAAATGACAATCTAAGAGGAGCATCGCATGACTAGGCACATACAACCCATACTTACTTGTTGTGAGGTAACTTGAGCCTAATAAAAAACAATCATTTTAAATGCTTCACAATTCATTTGATGTGTGTGCTGAT
The DNA here is from genome assembly GCA_963930675.1 of Gnaphalium uliginosum. Taxonomy (NCBI): domain Eukaryota; kingdom Viridiplantae; phylum Streptophyta; class Magnoliopsida; order Asterales; family Asteraceae; genus Gnaphalium; species Gnaphalium uliginosum. The sequence goes on along the minus strand of OZ005681.1, from coordinate 31,661,543 downwards.
GCATGTGTCCAGAATTAGAACTTGATCCTGACATGCACTTCGAGACCACATTGGTAGAGTACCGTATGCGGTATAGGTGCAATTAGAGGACCTTTACATTCCTTAGGAATAAACCCCATTTTAGCCTACCCTTTAAGCCGAAAACCTGCCAACACTCATTTTAAGTGTTGATGATCCACTTAGTAAACCCTGTTGAGCCTTAACCGATATATTTTTCTTGATAAACCTACATCTTTTACCCATTCACTCCCATACCTCCCAAAAACTTATCTTAGAATTTTTAAAGTTATGAAAAATACTATTTAGATATCCTTTTTGCTCACATTCCAAAATCATATATTTCGTGTTTACTCAAAGTTCTCGTGTGCATTCCCATGAATAAAATACTCAAAAATCGAGAGTCTTGTGGTGCAAAAAATTGGCACCAGTCAATTCGAAGTTAGCAGATGATTTATGAATGAAAGTAAGAAAGGATTTCTAAGGTCATAAAGAAAAAGAAGAAAAAAAGAAAAAGAAAAAAAAAGAAAAAGAAAAAGAAAAAAAAATCCCTTAGAAATTCCTTGACAAAGAAGTTCTAAGCCAAAAAGAAAAATATTTCGTTCGAAATAAAGCTAAGTGCTTCAAATCTCCCGAAAACTTCGATCTTTAAAAAATATTAAAATTACCCGAGTGTTTTCAAAAGATAGAAGTCAAAAATAGCTATCTAAAATGTTTTCCCTTTCTTTCTTGATATCCGTTTCCGTTTTCATTAAAAAGTTTATCTAAATAAAAGTTTTCATAAGTTTAAAGATCCTAAGATAAGCAAAAACCCTTAACATCTAACATTTCCCATTTATCCAAACCCCCTAACCCTCACTAAACATTACAACCTGATTAAACGGCCTTGACCTCCAAAAATACGGCCCATGGCCCAAAAATACGGTCCATGACCTCCTAGGGTGTACAAGATTCAATTTTTATTCGCTTGGAAAATACAGTTGATCATTTGGAAGGAAAATTACGGTTGAGCAACTAGTATAAATATGTGATCATCTCATTCAATCTCATTAAATTCTCATCTCATCTCATTCAACCTCCTCATCTCTCTCACTTCTTTCTCTCTCTAGAAATAATTAGTAGTTAGTTAGTTTAAATATTGTAATCGTAAAGTTTTTAAGCTAAATTTTACGGAGGTGCTCCGAGGCTACGATTACGCAAGATTTGTAAACGCTTATCAGGTTTTATTATATAATCTTTCTTCGTTATTTTTAAATATGTTGTGCTTCTGTCATGCTTATTTAAGAATGTATGCTACGAATATTATGATAGGCTAAACAAATCTGTGTTTGCTATGATAGACGTTATGCTAGGGTAGTTATATTATAAATCATGTTTTTACTCTGCTTGTATGAAATTGAATTATATTTGAATCTATGAAATAAATTTCCATCGTTTATCTATCCAATTTATGTTGTGGTTTGATATCTATTGATAGAATTTCTCCAATTACTAGAAATAGGTCCCTCAATCATTCTGTGTCTGATGATCGATGAACTCGACATGGCCGCTGTTCTCCTGATTGAAATATATCGAGAAGAGACACGGAGCCTAGGAATAGAGATAGATTAGATTTATTTTCATATAATATATGTTTTAGAGAGAACTTTCGGAACATTTATAACTTAACCATTTATCCAGATACTTTGCATAAAAAAAACTGATTACTGTTATGCTACTCTACTGCATATTCTTGTTTGATTGTTGCTTTAGGGTTTGCATGCTAGTATCACTTTGTCTGAATGCTGATTATTAAATACATGATTAGGTTTTCAAATATCGTTTAATTTCATACATCAGTTTAATACGCTTGAATAGTTATGATATCTCATATGAAATAATGATGAACAATTTAACTGACCGTTAGACAGACCATCCCAACATATTCCGCGGGATAACTCCTCTTAATGTTTTTGTTTATTCAACAATTCATGACATGATATGGATATCTCAAATGTCCGAGATTGTGGAATAGGATTAGAGGATGATTGTCTGGTAAATTGGTTACTATATTTGGGACAACTTCCGGTATAGTTGACAATCCACTGCTCTTATCTCCGTGACATGTTATATATCTGATTACGGACAACTCTACGTTAGATAAATAATAGGCTAGGATAATGGCTCTTTAGAAAATATAAAATCTTAGTCCAAATTAGACAACAAAGAATTCTTCAACGTAGCAAAGGAAAAACCATAAACCGACTGAACCCCTGGTATAGCATTGGAAACACCTCTGTGTGTACTACAACGTGGAAGCTGTAGTTTCGGGAGAGTCAGGCCTGCGTGCCATTGAAATAACAACTACGACTTCCGCCGGAACACAGACTGTAGATGTAAATAATTCAGACATTAATGAAAATTTACTTTTAGATTATTTTGCATCGTCTGAAAACATTCCAGGTCAACCGACTCCTATAGCTGTAGATTACTTTGAAGCAAATATCACGTATCTACAAAGCTTAATAAATCCGGTGAATAATGATGATATATCTTATGACTTTGAGGATGTTGAGGTTGAACCGGAGATTCCCTCAGATGAAGACGTGTATGAAGAGTCAAATCGTCCGGAATCTCCTATTGAATGACAAAGTGAGCCTACTCATGCTCAACCAGAAGAACCGTATGATCCTGATGCACCTATCATTGAATCGGATTCTTCTGATGATGAAAATGAACTAGCCTCCGAACCGTTGCCATCAGTACAGTCCAAGCCTGTTGTGAAATATCGAACTGTGGCTGTGGCGTCTTCTATTTGTAAATCTTACAAAGTTCGAGGAGATTTCACTGGTCTAATTTATAGCTGGAAATTCGATGCTGAAAGCTCTCTCATTTTAATTAAAAGAAAGGATGGTGTTCAATACTTTCGGCCGAGATTCAATTGCATCAGCACTTTGCCGAAGGTTGAACTTAATCGTCTTGCGCAATTAGAATTGGTAAATAATTCAAATGATTGTCGAGGCGCTTTTATTCAAAAGGTTCTTAGAAAAGAGATCTACAGCAGGCACTATGTATGGATAAGACTTGAGTTGGGAGTTCGCTATCGTTTCAAGAAGAAGTTAGATCCAAGAACTCAAGAGTCTATTGTGAAGTATAAATATCCGCCAGCTGCAAGTCTGAAATCGGTTCCACTTGAGAAACTACCACTAAATTTGTTAAAGAAATTTAGATATTGGTGGTACGACCCGAAGACTAGTGAAGCTGTGATTGAATATCTAACTGAGAGAGACCAGGAACAGGGTCCGGGAGAGTGGATCTATTCTCAACAATTAAGAGGCTCAATTGTTCGTGTTTTTTTTTATCCTATAAGCCTTATCAATTTAACGAAATATGACTTAAGAGTCCTTCATGCCATCAAGATTCAGCATTATGTTATTGATCAAGAAGAGGCTCTGAAGTTTCAAAAGATTGTTGAGATTTGTTTGAAAATGAGAATACATGCCGGTGGCACATTCCCAGCAGGCTGGAGTTGAGTGAAGATTTTTGAAGACCAAGCTGAAGACACGGGGGAGTTTGTTGGTGCATATTTGTATGTCTGTCAGTTGGTCTTAGCTTGTAATAGTTTGTTAAGTAATTACGACGTTTTGTTTATTATTAGTATATTACAAGTTCTGTTTAGGCGACACAGAGCCTGTGTCGCTTATGCGACACAAGGCTTGTGTCGCATGAACTGGCTGTGCGACACAGAGCTTGTGTCGCAGGTCAGTTTCGGTTTCCCTATAAATAGAGCATTTCGGCCTCATTTGTGGGGTTGACGAATCCGGGGTTCCAGAGAGCATTTGTAAAGCATTTCAGTGTATTAAGCTAATTGGCAAATATATCTATATACAAGTTGATTTGCATTTGATTCGTTTGTGTTTTACGTACTTTATACAATCGTTTGAATTCCGCCTCTCGATTGTTTGTGTTGATCCGGTTAGGTCCAAGACAAGGGAACCTACAAGTGGTATCAGAGCCATAATCTACGGATTTGGTGTTATCGGATCGTGTTAGTACGTGTTTTCGGTTAAAAACGACTAGTTTTTGGAATTAAATCTTTGCATTTCGGGTTAAGGATCGATATTCTAACGTTTCTGGAAGTTTTTGGTGATTACATTCGTCCATTGTTCGTGGTTTTTCGTTAGGGTTACGGAACTTTGCGAATTTTAGGGTTTTCTGCCGCAGCTCTCCTCGACATAGCGACACAAGCAGCGACACAAGCTCTGTCGCATTTAGGGTTTCTGCGACACAAAACCTCTGTCGCTTTTAGGGTTTCTGCGACACAATCTTCTGTCGCGTGTAGGTTTTAAGCGACACCAGCAAGCGACACAAGTTTGAAAGTTACGACACAAAGACTGCGACACAAGTTAATATTGCGACATAAAAGCTTGCGACACAAACCTTGTGTCGCCTGTTTAACTGTTACTAATCTTTTTGCGACACATCCTTTGTGTCGCCAGTTGACTAAGCGACACAACCCTTGTGTCGCATAACAGTTGTGTTTGTTCTTTGTGTGTTTTGTTTTGCAGGTTATCAAAATGGCATCTTCCTCATTACAAAGAGTTGGAGATCTACTCAAGCAGAACTCTGAAGTTGGAAGTACGAACCAACCACCTATGTATACTGTAGGGATGGATTACTCGTATTGGCGTCAACGCTTTGAAGCGTTTGTTTCTTTTAATGATCCCGAAATGTGGGTTGCTTTGACTGAAAGATACGAACGTCCTGTCAGTCCGGGAGTGTATACTGGTTCTGCACCATTAAAACCAATTAAATCAATGACTCCTGAGGAACGCAAAGCCTTTGAAAATGATAAAAAGGCTCATTCTGCAATTACCATGGCATTACCACCGTCAATCCTCAAGCAATTTCGACATCTGGAAATTGCGTATGATTTATGGAAGGCATTTGAGAAAAGATGTGGCGGTAGTGAACAATATAAACAGAATAAGTTGCGTTTAGTCAAGAAGCAGTATGACGTATTCGATATTCTTCCAAACGAGTCTCTTTCTGACTTGTTTACTAGATACTCTCAGTTGGTTAGTGAGTTGATAGAAGGGGGAATAACTCTGGACAAAACCGAAATAAATAAAAAACTTCTTGAATCTCTACCTGATAAATGGGATACAAGAGTTTTAATGATGGAAAAGGATCCAGACATTTTGAATATGTCTCTCGATGATCTTATTGGTCAGCTAGAAGCTGATCTTTTGGACATGCAAAGGAAGGAAACAAAATCTACTGCAAATGTCCAAAATCCTAAGATCTACGGAGTGGATGTTTCATCAACTGGAACATCTGGTTCAGCATTCTTGGCTGGTGGAACTGGTGGCTCTTCTAGTCATCAACCAAGTGTTTCTTCTGGTGGGTCTTACTTTCAACCACCAAGTCATCAAGGGCCTATTCCTGCAGCTACACAAGATCATGCTGCACTTTTTTCGGCGTTGCTATCCGCCTATGATGACTTTCTCTGCAAGAAAGCTGGTTCCATGGACTTGACAGAGGAAGATTTTCGTCAAATAGATGATGACGAACTGGAACGAATGGACTTAAGGTGGAACTTGGCCATGCTTACTCGTAGAGCCAAGACCTACTTTAAGAAAACAGGAAAGAGATCGCTGGAGGACCCGAATGATAAGGGTCTGGGATTCAACAAGAGCAAGGTTAAGTGCTATAAATGTCACAACTATGGACACTTTGCTCGTGAATGTGAAAACACGACAGCCCTCCTCTGGTTTCACAAGGCCTTCTCAGAACAATTCTACAGAGAAGGCTAAAGCTGAAGAAAAGGCAATGGTATCGGCTGCTTTAATGTTGTCAGATGAAGCGTTTGACTGGTCAGAACAAGCTGATGATGACTAACAGAACAAAGCTTTCATGGCCAACATTCATGAGGTTGATAATGAACCTTTGTCTTGTATTTCATGCATTCAATTGACAGGAAAAGTGAACAGGTTAAGAGAGGAAAATGAACGTCTTATCGCTAACATAGAACAATTAACTGCTTCAAATAATATGTTAAAAGATAATGATAAGGTTTGTGATAAAAAGCTAAAAGCTATTTTTGAAGAAAAGAAAGAGCTGAAAGCCAAAATTTTTGAACAGCAAGATGAAATAGGAAGTTATGTTAATATGCTTTCCTTCGTAAAGAAACAACTTGCTGATTCTCAGGCTGAAGTTCTTGAGTTGAACAGAAAATTATCTAACTTTTCAACTTCCTCTCTAGTCTTTGATGAGATCCTTCAGGCACAAAGAAGTGATACGAAAAGCAAGGCTGGACTTGGCTTTCATCAAGTTCCGCCTCCTAAAAATTATTTTCCCATGCCTGTTAAGGATGACATCACTGAATTTATGCCAAATTTTTCAAAGACGGCGATAAATCCTGTGAAATTTGCTCCTGTCAAAATAAGTAAGCCTGTGAAAATTCAGGCTGAAAAAGTTAAAGTAACTGACGATCAACCCTGCACTAGTGAGTCTGAACCTGTTAAGGCAAAACCTAGTGAGCCTGAGATTGTTAAGGCTCAAGAGGTTAAATCTGTTGAATCAGTTACTATTTGTGTCAAGGCTGAGTCAGTTAAACCTTCTGATGTTTGTGAGCCTGTTGTAAACAAGGCTTCGAGTGCTTCTCCTGTTATTTTAAAGGAGATTGTTAAAATTGAGGATATAACCGAAGAGGAGTACTCAAAGGTTGAAAAGAAAAACGTAAAGCCAAACAATGTAATTATAACTAATGAATCTTCAGTCATGGCTTTAAGTGGAAAAGGCAAAGCTAAGGCTGAGCCTGAAAAGAAGATTTTGAAAATCAAAGAAAATATTAAAAAACATCAAACTTCTTCTAAATCCACTGTTTTCTCTAAACAAGTGTCAAATTCAACATGCTCACATAAGTGTGCATGTGCCTTTGATACTTCTTTCAACCATCCTCATAGGTTTGTTCCAAAATTTCAACAACCTGTTGAGAAAAGATCTTGTTTCTACTGCAAGAAACAAGGTCATTTAATAAATGATTGTCCGTTGCTTGCTAAAAAGCGGTCTGGGAAAGGTGTACCTAAAAGTTCTAAAATTAAAAATTTTTCAGTTAAAGGTTCACGTTCTCCCTCACCCGCTAAGAATTTCAGCAAGGTTGAGCCAATCAAATCATCAATTACTAAGCTCAATGTTGTTGACAAGCAATCTTCCAAATCTAAAAAGGTTTGGAAAGTGAAAGAATCATCAAATGATTCTACATCCAACAGTGTCACATCAATCAATAATTCTGATATGTTTAAAAATAAAATTTTGACTGATGTGATCATTGTGGATGATGCGTCTGGAGTACCCAAGTCTATAAAGGCTTGGGTCTCCGTTACTAATTAACTTCCTTGTTTTTGGTGTTGTAGCAACCTGAAGCCGTTCTAAATAGCAAATGGTATATCGATAGTGGTTGCTCGCGGCACATGACCGGCAATATATCCCTGCTTTCCGATGTTCATGCGTATAATGGGGGATATGTTGCTTTTGTTGGTGACAAAGGAGGCGTAATTTCTGGCCAAGGCACACTCTCAAACGGCAGAGTGAGCTTTGAAAAAGTTAATTTTGTAGAACAGCTGCAACACAACCTTCTTAGTGTATCGCAAGTTTGTGATAAGTCATACACTACTGTTTTCACGAAAAATGAGTGTTGCATTCTGAAGCCGGGGTTTGTTATTCCCGAGGAGTGGGTGCTACTGAGGGCACCTCGAGACAGAGACACGTACATTCTGGATATGCGTACTTTTGAAACAAAGCAGCAAACGTGTTTTCTGTTTAAGGCTACTGAAAAAGAATCCTTGTTGTGGCACCGAAGAATGGGTCATCTGCACTTTCGTAAGATGAATTATCTGGTTAAAAATGATCTTGTGCGTGGTGTACCGAAGCAATCATTCGGGCTTAATGACCATTGCGTTCCCTGCCAAAAAAGGAAACAGCACAAGAAGACCCATAAGTCAAAACTGGTCAACTCTGTTGAAAAGCCATTGGAAATACTGCACATGGACTTATTTGGACCAGTGAGCAAGAAAAGTATAGGTGGAGCATGGTACTGTTTGGTGGTCACTGATGATTACTCGAGGTTCTCTTGGGTTTATTTTTTGGCCACCAAGGATGAGACTGCTGAAATCCTTATCTACTTGTTTGACATGCTGGAAAATTTGTGCAATCTAAAGATCAAGAAACTGAGAAGTGATAACGGTACGGAATTTAAGAATTCTACACTAGGTCTTTTCTGTTTAAAGAAAGGCATTGATCATCAATTCAGTGCTGCCAGAACTCCTCAACAAAATGGAGTTGCTGAACGTAAGAACAGGACGCTCATTGAAGCTGCTCGGACTATGTTAGCTGATTCAAAACTGCCTATCACATTCTGGGCAGAAGCGGTCAACACCGCTTGCTACATACTAAATCGAGTGTCTATGGTTAAGAAACGTAATAAGACCTGTTATGAGCTCTTCAACAACCGTAAACCAAATTTACAGTTTCTTGAGCCGTTCGGGTGTCCTTGTATGATTATGCACACAAAAGAATGAGTGGCTAAATTCGGTAGCAAATCGAGTGAAGGCTATTTCTTGGGTTTTTCAAATAATTCACCTAATAAGCGTGTGTATAACAAAGTCACAAAGAGAGTGGAGGAACATTTTGAGGTAACATGTCTTCGTTATACTCAACCTTCACAAGGTTCAGGGCCCGAATTTCTGTTCGACTATGACAGTATGTTCGACTCTTTCTAACTTCCTGCTGAAGATGAAGTTGAACAGGTGGTGACAATGCTTCATGGACTTGATATATATTCTGATGTATCCAAGTCTTCTACAAAAACACCACCACCTCCTCCTCAAACTACTGAACCAGATCAAGATCCTGATACAGATCCAGATATGCCAGCTTTATCAGATGGTGAAGTAGAACCTATCACAGAGGTACTTGAAGAGACTTTAGTCTCTGGGGGAGACGATACAAATTTGGAAACTGTCATTGAAACTGAAGAGATTCCAAGTAGCCGTGTCAATGTGAATCACCCGGTAGAAAATAGTATTGGTGATTTACACGATGGAGTTAGAACCAGAGGGCAAACAGAGTGCCAGTTAGCTCAAATGGAGTCATGCTTTCTTTCTCAAATTGAACCGAAAAACATTAAGGAAGCATTGACTGATTCTCACTGGGTAGAAGCCATGCAAGAGGAGCTCCAATAGTTCAAAACGTTAGAAGTTTGGGAGCTGGTTAAACTACCTCAGGGATTCTATCCGATTGGTACTCGCTGGGTTTATCGAGTCAAGAAAGATGACCGTGGCGTAGTTGTGAAGAATAAAGCTCGTCTGGTGGTTCAAGGTTTTACTCAGATCGAAGGATTGGATTATGACGAGGTTTTTGCTCCGGTTGCGCGTTTAGAGTCAATACGGATATTTCTTGCTTACGCTTCATTCAAGAAATTTCGTGTCTATCAACTGGATGTAAAGAGTGCGTTTTTGTATGGGAAGGTCAACAAAGAGGTTTATGTGAAACAACCTCCTGGTTTCGAAGACTCAGTGCATCCCGATTACGTCTACAAACTCGATAAAGCATTGTATGGTCTTCATCAAGCTCCAAGGGCTTGGTATGAAACGTTGTCTCAACACCTGCTCACAAATGGTTACACTCGTGGGCAGATTGATTCAACTCTTTTTATCAAAAAGACAGGAAACGATTTGTTGCTTGTGCAGGTATACGTGGATGATATTATTTTTGGATCGACCAATGAGGTGCTGTGCAGAGATTTCGAAAAAGTCATGAAGTCTAAGTTTGAGATGAGTGCCATGGGAGAACTAAAATTTTTCCTTGGTGTTCAAGTCGAGCAGTCTGATAAGGGAATTTATATTCATCAGACAAAATATGTCAAGGACATCTTGACAAAATATCAGATGCTCGATGCTAGACACTATGGAACTCCCATTGACATCAGTCACAAACTTGGACCTGCTGATGAAGAAGACGATGTTAATCAGCGTGACTATCGTTCAATGATAGGATCGCTTATGTACCTCACAGCATCTAGGCCGGACATATTATTCGCTGTGTCTATCTGTTCTAGATATCAAGCAAAGCCCAAAGCTTCTCATGAAAAGGCTGTCAGACGCATATTAGGTTATCTTAAGTGGAGACCCTCCTTGGGTCTCTGGTATTCTAATGAAAACGATTTTGCTCTAACTGCTTTTTCAGATTCGGATCATGGTGGCTGCTTAGTGGACGCGAAGTCCACAACTGGAGGATGTCAGTTTCTAGGACGCCGATTAGTCTCGTGGCAGTGCAAGAAGCAGACAACTGTCTCTACATCAACTGCTGAAGCAGAATACATTGCTGTTGCCAGTTGCTGTTCCCAGGTTCTCTGGATTCAGCATCAAATGCGTGACTATGGGTTACTTCTAACTCTTACTCCTATTCATATTGATAATTCAGCTGCTGTATCTATCATACGCAATCCCGTACAGCATTCAAAAACAAAGCATATTGAAATTCGTTATCATTTTATACGGGATTGCTATGAGAAGCACCTAATTGACCTTGTCCAAATCCCTACTCTTAAGCAAAACGCTGATCTTTTCACAAAAGCTTTCTCTCGTAGTCGATTTGATGAGCTCGTCTCAATGATTGGAATGGTGAGTCTGGGCAACGCTTAACTCTCCCTTTCTGGTCAAAATTATCCTTAGACTTGGAAATTGCATTAAAAAAAAAAAAAAATGCAACTGCCATTCTTTTTACTTGTTAGTATTAAAGAAATGCAATAGTTGCAACATTGTTAAAATAGACGTTGAATTGTGTCTGTAAACAATTGGGGAAATGATAGTACATCAGGAAACATGCATAAAATGGAATTTTAAGATTTATGTTTGATGTGTCAGTAGATTTATCTAGCATACTTGAAATACCTTTTATAAATATTAGCTTCATCAAATGATGTATTGGTAGGCATTTGTTCTAAAGTTACTAAGAAGCATAACTTTCAAAAATGCATATTATTTTATATAAAGGCATATTAATATGTATGACTTTAAGTTAAAATAAGGGCAAAAATGTCCAAAATATTTTAACGCTTCGTCTTAATATTTGGATAATAAACATGTTATGATCTAAAATATAGGGTCTTTGTATGGTGTTATCTGGGAGAATATATTAGTTGTCTCCTCTGTTGTATGAAAATACAGACCTGGTTTCATCTAATATATTCTTGAAAAGAACTTAGGTACGTAGTCTATGTTAAGTTATAGACAATTATTGCGTACCCGTGGCACATCTAAATTCTAAAATATAATGTACATATGTACAAGAAAAAAAAAATTTATAAAAAGATTGCCTAGTACTGGTTTGTGTTAAACTATGGTACTCTGTTGTACGAAAGTACAGATCTGTACCCTCTAGTTTAAATTGTTCAGACTGGTGTTTGTTCAACCCAAACTATTGCTTATGTGACTCTGTTGTACGAAAGTACAGACCTGTCACCGCTATCTTAGTTCTAAAGATACGTTCATACCCTTACCTTCTATAAAGAAATTACTAACATGTTTTGATTTCAAATGTATATCTTAATGTGAGTTATATAATATAATATGCATGCTAATAACAACACAAGTGATTCATCTTATTATGAGTTGACATCATACACTTAAGTACAAATGTTTAGATGGATGAAATATCAATAATCGTCTTGAACTAATCTTTATAACAGGTGATTTAAATATGCTAAGTAAATTTAAAGTGGACAAACATACTAACAATCGAAATAAAGTTTACTATTTCCAAATTTTTGCATGTTATCCTGATATGATTCCTAAAGCAGACTTAAACAATTTCGTCACCAAAAAGATTTTACGTTTTGTTTTCGTTGATTGCAAAATCGAATCAACAGTTTGTATTTTATCGTTTTACCTTTAGTTTATCCAAGTCTCTGAGATAATATCAAATTGACTCTCGAGTGTAAACTTTAAAAATAAAATCAAACTATAAAAACTGTCCCATGGTGCGACACAACTCTTGTGTCGCAATGCGACACAACCCTTGTGTCGCAAGCCATGTCGCATCTTGTGTCGCTATACTGGGTTGAGGTATAAAAGCCGGACCCTACCTCTCAGTTGCTACACGATTTTGCGACACAAATAGCGACACAAGACAAATACTGCGACACAACCACTACGACGATATTTCAAGTTGATTTTCAATCTTCGGCCGTGTTTCTTTGCAATCCAATCCGTGTTTTTTGTTCTCCTCATCTTTCTCGACTTATAGGTACCAATTTTACCCAATTCCACCGTCTAATTTTGTTTAATCGTTGAATGCAATATTCGGTTTGTTAGGGTTTTTGGTTTGGGGTAAAATTGGACACGGGATATGTTGCTAACATGTTAACACTCATGGTTTTATGCTCTTTATACATTGGCGCATCGTTTGGTGTGCTAAATTTCAAAAACCCCAAATTTTATCATCGGGTTTTTCTGGGTTGCATCTGTTCGTCATTGCGACACAATATGCGACACAAGCCCTTGTGTCGCACTTGTGTCTGTAGCATTACTGTCTTGCGACACAAGCTTTTCTGTCGCTTATTTAGCGACACAAGTTGTGTCGCTAACAAGCTTTCTGTCGCTGTGATTCAATTCAATTAATTTATTGCAAAATGTGACACAACCCTGGATGTCGCACAACTTGTTAGCGACACAACCCTTGTGTCCCAGATGGCATTTTTTTTGAAAAATAATTTTCTACATGCATTGATGCTAACGCTTTTCGAGCTATATTTTTTTTGTGTATGTAGCTATGGCAGGTATCAACGTTAGTGTAAATGATTGGGAGCCGAGGCACAACATAGTAGCTTTTCTCGAGGATGATCGGGATTCGGCCGCGCCTTTTAGGCCGATGATTGCGTTCTTACGCCGTTCCCGCATTTATACCGCCATCTCCTCCAATGCCCCTATTTACAAGGATCAAGTTGGTTCCTTCTAGGACACAGCTGTGATCAACTCTGATATGCCAGTCACGCGTATTATTTCCAGGGTAGATGACAGAGAAGTGGTTATTACGGAGCAACTGCTACGTGAGTTTTTTGGTTTTACTAATCACCCGGATTTGCCAATTCGGTTCTCCAACACGTTTATCAACGGCGGCATGCTCCGTCTAGGTTATCCGGGTATCCCTCGAGATCAATACCGGAAGGCCAACCTCACAAAGGTCTGGAGGTACCTCATGCATATCATGATCGTATGCCTCTCCAGCAGGAAGGCAGGATTTGACGGCATGAGCCATTCTACGGCTTCTGCCATGCTGGCTCTCGTATACAACAAGCCCTTCAACTTCTCGGGCTATCTTTTTAAAGCAATGGTTGAAAATGTCCATGCGGGGGACAACCGATGGAACTTATACCCCCGTTTCATCCAGCTGCTTATCAATCATCTTCTTCCAGGGGTGCCAGTGATTGCAGCTCATCGTTTCCGTCAGACTCCGATGAACACACGGATTTTTGCCATTTGTGCTCAAAACGCCAAAGGTGTCCCTGTACCAGAAGATGTTCCTTTATTTGGACATATCATCAATGAAGGATATCTCCCTCCAGCTGACGACAATTTTTTGGATACTCCTGCTGCTCCTCCACAGCCAGAGGATCTTTTTGTCAATGTGCCTGTACAAGCAGAAAATCCTCAGCTTGAAGCAATTTTGGACGACATTGAGACCTTTGGTCATGTTGAACATCTTGGAGGAGAAAACGTTCAGGCACAAGAGCCGCGTATTGTCGAAGACATGGCTGCCAGCTCTTCCGATGGTGGCTCCACTCCACCAACTTCCCCTCGGATAGTCCCTTCCGAAACTTCGTTGGAAAATATTCGTCATTTCGATTTAAGACGCTTTAAGCGTATTCAACGACGCAAAAGGGCAGGGACAGGTTATGTGCGACCCGATGTGGGCAAAAGGCCTCGTCAATCAGAACCTACGGATGAAGATTGGGTGCCTCCGATGGTTCGTCAACGTCAATCGGCTCCAACTTCTTCTTCCACGCCACGGGTCGACATTCCCCGTGTGAATTTTCCTGTCCAACCTCTCCCGTCTGTCATTCAAGAATTAATGAGGCGGTTGGACACGATGCAGCAAACGATGACATCCCAAGCTGCATTAATTCAGTCACAATCTGCGGTTCTGGAAGCTCAAGCTGCACAGATTAAAGATTTGGAGCTGCAGACTGCCAGAGTTCCCATTTTGGAGACTAGGGTCTTAGAATTAGAAGCCCTAGCTGTAGTTTCGGGGGAGTCAGGCCTGCGTGCCATTGAAACAACAACTACGACTTCCGCCGGAACACAGACTGTAGATGTAAATAATTCAGACATTAATGAAAAGTTACTTTTAGATTATTTTGCATCGTCTGAAATAATTCCAGGTCAACCGACTCCTATAGCTGTAGATTACTCTGAAGCAAATATCACGTATCTACAAAGCTTAATAAATCCGGTGAATAATGATGATATATCTTATGACTTTGAGGATGTTGAGGTTGAACCGGAGATTCCCTCAGATGAAGACGTGTATGAAGAGTCAAATCGTCCGGAATCTCCTATTAAATGACAAAGTGAGCCTACTCATGCTCAACCAGAAGAACCGTATGATCCTGATGCACCTATCATTGAATCGGATTCTTCTGATGATGAAAATGAACTAGCCTCCGAACCGTTGCCATCAGTACAGTCCAAGCCTGTTGTGAAATATCGAACTGTGGCTGTGGCGTCTTCTATTTGTAAATCTTACAAAGTTCGAGGAGATTTCACTGGTCTAATTTATAGCTGGAAATTCGATGCTGAAAGCTCTCTCATTTTAATTAAAAGAAAGGATGGTGTTCAATACTTTCGGCCGAGATTCAATTGCATCAGCACTTTGCCGAAGGTTGAACTTAATCGTCTTGCGCAATTAGAATTGGTAAATAATTCAAATGATTGTCGAGGCGCTTTTATTCAAAAGGTTCTTAGAAAAGAGATCTACAGCAGGCACTATGTATGGATAAGACTTGAGTTGGGAGTTCGCTATCGTTTCAAGAAGAAGTTAGATCCAAGAACTCAAGAGTCTATTGTGAAGTATAAATATCCGCCAGCTGCAAGTCTGAAATCGGTTCCACTTGAGAAACTACCACTAAATTTGTTAAAGAAATTTAGATATTGGTGGTACGACCCGAAGACTAGTGAAGCTGTGATTGAATATCTAACTGAGAGAGACCAGGAACAGGGTCCGGGAGAGTGGATCTATTCTCAACAATTAAGAGGCTCAATTGTTCGTGTTTTTTTTTTATCCTATAAGCCTTATCAATTTAACGAAATATGACTTAAGAGTCCTTCATGCCATCAAGATTCAGCATTATGTTATTGATCAAGAAGAGGCTCTGAAGTTTCAAAAGATTGTTGAGATTTGTTTGAAAATGAGAATACATGCCGGTGGCACATTCCCAGCAGGCTGGAGTTGAGTGAAGATTTTTGAAGACCAAGCTGAAGACACGGGGGAGTTTGTTGGTGCATATTTGTATGTCTGTCAGTTGGTCTTAGCTTGTAATAGTTTGTTAAGTAATTACGACGTTTTGTTTATTATTAGTATATTACAAGTTCTGTTTAGGCGACACAGAGCCTGTGTCGCTTATGCGACACAAGGCTTGTGTCGCATGAACTGGCTGTGCGACACAGAGCTTGTGTCGCAGGTCAGTTTCGGTTTCCCTATAAATAGAGCATTTCGGCCTCATTTGTGGGGTTGACGAATCCAGGGTTCCAGAGAGCATTTGTAAAGCATTTCAGTGTATTAAGCTAATTGGCAAATATATCTATATACAAGTTGATTTGCATTTGATTCGTTTGTGTTTTACGTACTTTATACAATCGTTTGAATTCCGCCTCTCGATTGTTTGTGTTGATCCGGTTAGGTCCAAGACAAGGGAACCTACAGAAGCCATGGAAAGGTCGTGGGTATAATACTTTGTGGATCATCATTGGGTATTATGAGTTGACGGGAATCTCTGTATTAGTCATCATATATAAAGCCTTACTTAAAATAACTACCCCTCAATAGCATTAACTGTGATCATGGTAAACACTCGCCTAAATATATATTCTCAAACCTTCTAAAAACTTCCTAATATCATTTTCATTTCATAAAAAATACACACTTAAAATAATAAGCATCCTTTGATCAATTGAAGCCATCTAGTTGTAATCCTTAATTAGAAAACCAGATTCAATATCATCATCTTCGTATTTCTACTTCTAATTGTAAGTAATTTTGAAGTTTATTAGTCAAGAACTTGTTTTAAATGAAATTGGTCAATTTATGAATTAGTTGTGAAATTGAAGCTTGAAAGATGTTATATGATGATATTTGATGTATATAAGTTGTTAGAAAGCTTGTTAGAGTGTTAGGAAACTGAGTTTTTGAGTTATGGAGAAAGATGGTTCGGGAATTCTGGGTTGCAGTAGCGAACTTTGCAGATTGAAGATGAACTCAGTTCGCAGTGCTTGATTGTGAAGCGAACTGAGTTATGCGAACTGAGATATAGCGCTGCGAACTAAACTGCCTTGCGAACCGAGTTATTGTCTAGCGAACTGAGTTGCCTTGCGAACTGAGAATCTCTGCGAACTGAGATTTTAAAAGTTTTATTTTGCAAATTTCAAAAGTGCATAAGTGTTAGTGATACTTTTAGTGACTAAAAAATTCAACCAATTTTCAATTAACACAGATTGGACTGAAATTCGCATGGTCACTCGAAAACGGTCCAATAGTTAAAACTCTTTTTGAATGAGCCTAGGCGGTTTTAGGCCTTTCGGGGTCATCTTGGGGTCGAAAATGGCACTTTTCAGTTTTAAACTTTGGTTAGGGACTTTTTTATTTCACTTCGGATTGAACTTTTGTTTCTTAGACTTCAGGGATTTGCTTGTTCGCATAAATATGCTATTATGATGATTGAGTAAATAATTATATAAGTGCATTGTTATAACTTGGAAATTGTTTGTCATTTCGATACTATGTATTGAAATATGTTATACGATTGTGAAATGAGTTACTAACTCATTATTTGTTGTATTCTCAGATCAGCAGAAGACTCAGTAACATTAGACTTCTGAGTTTTTGGACTGAGACTGACAGGTGAGTGGATCTGGAACTCACAAGTTTGATTTGGTTGTAACGGTTTTGTTGCAACAAGTAAACGTAGATATAATTGATAGACTGTTTAGTCTGATTTGCTGATTATGAATCTACATGCAATGTGGCCTTCGGGCATTGGTTGTTATTAAAGAGGTCAACAGATTGTTGGACTTGGTTATTACAGAATTACAGATACAGAGTCTTGTACATGTGTTGTATTAGAGCCTGTGTTGCGTAATGGTAGTATCAAGTTATCGGTATATTCTGAATAGGCCAATACAGATTGTGATAAGCGTTCTTTGAGGGCCACCGCGGCAGTAGGGTTCCTCAAAAACCACCGATCCTCTTTGACGTTATGTGTTTACGATTAATTGATGTAAACAGATTGTTATGCTAAATTGAATTGTTAGTTTCACATTTATTCACTTAGCTTTGTGCTAATTCCCCCACCTTAATCCCTGCAGGTTATGATTGATATGGGTGGGCAGGAAGATTATGTTCAAAGGAATGTTTGACTAGCTGGCAACTCTGATATGTTTTTTTTATAACTTAAATGAAAGTTGAAATTATGTAACACCTAGTTGTCATACTTTGTTTGAACAATATATATGTTCATTTTATAAAATGTTATTAATGCAATATATGTTTTGACCTACGCTTCCGAAATAAAAGAATATTTTATACCATACGAAGAGGAGGGTGTTACACATAATTATCACTATATTAACCCATAACTTTAGTATACCTAGGCCCCAGCAATATAAAATATAAAACAACCTTCTGGTGAAGCCGCTAGCGGACGGTCCGACGACCAGATACGCAGTTCCTAATTGACCGCTGGTGGCCCATCAATCTACGAAAGGGATATCAAGCTTTTTTGGCACATGTTGTGGAAAAGAAACCCGAGGAGCGACGCATAGACGACATACCCATCGTATGAGATCATCCGGGGGTGTTTCCAGAAGACTTGCCCGAACTACCGCCTCCAAGACAAGTTGAATTCCGGATCAACCTAGTACCCGGAGCCGCACCAATCGCACGCTCTCCCTATTGTCTAGCTCCATCAGAAATGCAAGAGTTGTCCACGTAATTACAAGAACTCTTAAACTTAGGATTCATCCGACCGAGCTTTTCACCTTGGGGAGCACCGGTTTTGTTCGTGAAGAAGAAGGATGGATTACACCATTTAGGACTCGCTATGGTCATTACAAGTTCCTAGTCATGCCTTTTGGATTGACAAACGCGCCAGCTGTGTTGATGGATCTCATGAACAGAGTCTGCAAACCCTTCCTCGATAAATTCGTCATCGTATTCATTGACTATATCCTCATTTACTCACAAACGAAGGAAGATCATGAGCAACACTTGAAATTGATCCTCGAACTACTAGAGAAAGAGAAGTTATACGCGTGTAGGACCCTTGATCTTGGACCTAACCGGATCAACACAAACAATCGAGAGGCGGAATTCAAACGATTGTATATAGTACGTAAAACACAAACGAATCAAACACAAATCGAATGTATATTGATATGATAACTAATTAGCTTGGATAGACTTGAAATGCTTTACAATTTCTCTGAGAAGCCCTAGATTCGTCAACCTCACAACTGAGCCCGAAATGATCTATTTATACTCAAAACCGAAATGACCTGCGACACAAGAGATGTGTCGCACAGCCAGCTCATGCGACACAAGCCTTGTGTCGCATAAGCGACACAGGCTCTGTGTCGCCTAAAACATAACTTGTAACATTACATAAAATAGACAAAACGTCGTAATTTCATATCAAACTATTACAAGCTAAGACCAACTGACAGACATACAAATATGCACCAACAAACTCCCCCGTGTCTTCAGCTTGGTCTTCGAAAAATCTTCTAACAGCTCCAGTCTTCCGGGAAACGTCCACCAGCGTGGATTCCCTTTGACACACAAATATTAACTATCTTTTGAAACTTTAAAGCTTCAGCTCGATCTTCTATTGTGTATTCAATCTGCTTTTTGCTTAAAGCTTTTAGATCATTCTCAGACATATTAATCAAGCTAATCAGATCAAAAATGCGAATTGTCTTCTTAGATAATCCCCAATTCTCTTCTGGGGGCGATTTCAGCTTCACCAGTGATACTGTCGATATACCAATAACATAATCTACTCAACACATTCAGTGGTAATATCTCCAGAGGGATCTTTTTCAAACAATTTGCCAGCGGATAAATCATCTTGACGGCCGGCTGTCCTGTAACAGAGTCAAGCCTTTTCTTTGATTTTCGTCGTTTTCCCAAAATAGGCTTTATCATGTTATATCTCTTTGAGTATACTTCACGCCTGATAATTTTCTGAATGTAGTCGGCCTTTCCATCTCTTCCCGGATTAATGAGCTCCAGTTGAGCTAATCTGTTTATTTCACATTTTGGGATAGAACTCAACTTCTTAAATTTCGGCTGGAAGTATTGAATGCCATCTGATCTCGTTATCATAAAAACATTGTGATCACAATCAAACTTCCAACTTTTTATCAATCCCGTAAAATCACCTTTAACTTTGTAAAATTTACAGATTGGTGGAGCTGCTGCCACGGCCCTTATCCAGTCTGGATGTTCCCTAAACATTGTAGGAACAGACTGATTTGACTCATTATTTGGCTCCTCATCACTCTCAGACTCTTCCCAGTCTTCAACAACAGGCGCATCATCATAGACTTCATTTTCACTTAGCACCTCTTCTTCAACTTCAGCATCATCATCAGCAAGATCTGATTCATACCTTGGATGTTCATCTTCATTTAATATGCTTTGCAAATATTCAAGATTGGCCTCCGAGTAATCAATATTAAGTGCGATTGGTTGACCAGGAATTGGTGCAGAATACGCAAAATAATCTAAATTAATATTTTCATTAATAAAATCATTATTTACATCATCAACATTGGGAGTCCTAGTTGATGTTTCTAAGGCACTAGGGCCTGACTCCCCCGGAACATTAGCTAGGGCTTCTAATTCCAAAAGTCTACTTTCTAATTCCGGAACCCTAGCAGTAGAATTCTCCAATTCATAAATTTTAGCAGCTTGAACTTCAATACCAGCGGCTTGATCAGCCAACTGCTTGTTCATTCTGTCTAGAAGAGCCATTATATCATCCAGCGTTGGTGGTTGTGGCTGATGAGTTGGTGGAGCAGCAGAACGAACCGAAGGCTCGTTAATAAGTAGTTGCGTGCACGATCGTTTGAGAACCGTTTGCTCTGGCTCGTAATCAGGATCATGGATTGGTCGTTTGCTAGTGTTTGAAGGAATATGGACCCTTCCCTGACGTATACGACGCTGAATACACTCAAAGCGCTTGGTGTCATGTATACGCAGGCGGTCGCATGTCCTGGCATCAGGGACATCCCCTTCAGAGTCGGTGGGGGTGTCATTTAAATCCACGGAGACTGTATCATCCGAGTCGACATTAGCAGTCTCGTCAACTGCTCGGAAATTATCAATATCCTGCAAAACTGCCTCTAGCTGAGGATTTTTGGCTTGTACGGGCACATTAACAAAAAAATCCTCTGGCTGAGGAGGAGCAGCAGCATCCAAAAATTCATCGGCCGCCGGAGGAACATAATCCTCATTTACAATGTGCCCAAAAAATGGCACGTCCGCCGGCGCCGGGACTCCTTTCGCATGTTGCCCGCAAATTGCAAAAATGCGAATGTTCATAGGAGTTTGCCTAAAACGATGAGCAGCAGTCACCGGAAGCCCCGGAAGAAGATGGTTGAGCAGAAGCTGAATAAACCGGGGATACATGTTCCAACGGTTGTCCCCGGTGTGTACATTATCAACCATAGCCCTAAAAATGTAACCAGAAAAATTGTAGGGCTTGTTGTACACCAGGGCAAGCATGGCCGAAGCAGTTGAATGGCTAATGCCATCAAAACTAGCCTTCCTGCTGGAGAGGCAGACGATCATAATGTGCATTAGATACCGCCAGACTCTAGTCAGATTGGCCTTGCGGTATTGATCCTTGGGGACACCCGGATAGCCAAGACGGAGCATGCCGCCATTGATAAAAGTGTTGGAGAACTGGATGGGCAAATCCGGGTGATCAACGAATTGAAAGAATTCGCGAATTAGCTGCTCCGAAATCACCACCTCTTTGTCTTCTATCCTTGATATAATTCGGGTGACAGGCAAATCAGAATTGATGACAGCTGAATTCCAGAAAGAGCCAACTTGATCTTTGTATATTGGTGCATTGGCGGAGATGGCAGTAAAAATGCGGGAACGATGCAAGAAAGCAATCATCGGTCTGAATGGCGCAGCCGAATCCCGATCATCCTCGAGAAAAGCCACTATATTAAGCCTCGGCTCCCAATCATTTACATTGATATCTGCCATTTCTATTAACACAAAAGAAACATAGCTCGAATAGCGTTAGCATTAAGATTCAAAGACTATTTGTTTCAATAATTATGTCTTATGCGACACAGAGGATTGTGTCGCAGTAAGAAAGCGACATAAGCATTTGTGTCGCTAGTACAGGATGCGACATAAAAGATGGTGTCGCAGAAATCAAATTGAAAAACTATGCGACAGAAGCGTTTGTGTCGCTAACGAACTATGCGACAGCAAGGGTTGTGTCGCATTGTGCAATAAATTGATTTATATTAATCACAGCGACAGAAGGCTTATGTCGCACATCCTGTGTCGCAAAGAAAGCGACCCAAAACCTTGTGTCGCATAGTAGCAATGCAATAGACACAAGTGCGACACAAGGGCTTGTGTAAGCTAGAACAAGTGGTAGATAAAGGAAGGGCGATTTCCGGCAAGAGGAAGGGCGATTTTCGGCAAGAACTCCGGGAAGGACGGATGAACGGCTTTTTCTAATTATTTATGCCCGGTTTCCATTTATTATGTCTTAGTAAAGCTTCTGGTTAGTGATCTGTACTCTTGTTCTAATTTTCAGTCCCTGTGGCCGGCGAAATTTGTTTTTCTGTTCCCGTGAACCAAGGTGTCGGCCGACCAAAATGAAAGCAAAAGGAAGTGCGAAAAAGAAAAAGAAAGAATCAAGTGTTTTGGATTCAAGTAAGGGCGAGTTTAGGGGCTCTGGTGCGTCGGGTCTCTTATCAGATTCGGATTTTGCAGATTGCACAGTGGCAGCCCGGCTGGAGGTTGAAGATGAGCTTGTATGCGACACTAAGGGCGACACAAGCCGCTTCTCTAACCCTAACCCTAGCTGCGACACTAGTGGTTGTGACACAAGGGTCTGCGACACAACCGGTCAGGTTAGCTGCGACACAAGGTCCTGCGACAGTAGGAACTGCGACACTACTGGCCTGTGTCGCACTCCTCCTGCCTCTGGTAGCGACACTGATGGCGACAATAAAGGCGACACTACTAGCGACACTCAGCAGTTCGATCCGCGCAACCCACTGTGATGATCTTGGAATTTGGGCTGAAAACTTAATTGCTTCTATGCGTGGGAATCAGGTTGGGGTGCAAGACCTTGGTAAATTCCCTGATTCTCGCTCTGCTGTGGGTGCTGATGCCTGCCAGTTTGGAAATGTTGTAAATCAGGTTGGGATTAAATATCCCTCTGAAATCCCTGATTTCTATGATGTTACTGCCCGAGATGTGAAGGAGAGTCGTGATCCTGCTATGGCCGACAAGCAGGCTCCTGATGGTTCTAGTGGTAACTCTTTCGCTACCAGTGGTATTGATAGGCTGAAAGCGGCTACGGTTGTTGTTCAACAACCGGGCCCAAAACAACCCATTCTTGGAAATAAGTCGTATGCTCAAGCTGCGAATCGTGTTGTTAAGAAGAAGGTCAATTTCCGTGCTTTGCATCTGGAGGCTCCTGATGGGAGTGATGTGGATGTGGAGATTCCTTTGGCCACGGTTGTTGAAGCAAGTGAAAAGTACTCGAACACTCTGTACGGGTACTTCATTGGCAAGAGATTAGCTTTTCCCGTAGTCCAAAACTACGTTATGAATGCTTGGAGGAAATTCGGTATCGAGAAGGTTATGATGCACTCCAATGGCTTCTTCTTTTTTAAATTCTCTTCGGAGCATGGTATGATTGAGGTCCTTGAAGGGGGCCCTTGGATGATTAGACTGGTCCCTATTATGTTAAGAAAATGGAATTCTGATGCTGATTTAGCTAAGGAGGATCTTACAAGAGTGCCGGTGTGGATCAAACTCTATGGTGTTCCGCTTTTGGCTTTTAACGAGGTGGGCTTGAGTGGTATTGCTACCAAGGTGGGGACACCTCTTATGCTTGACTCCTACACTAGCACCATGTGCACTGAATCTTGGGGTCGTCCGAATTTCGCTCGTGCCATGGTTGAGGTTGTGTCCGGGACTGAGCTGAAGGAAACTGTTACGGTTGCTATTCCCAAGCTTGAGGGTGGTGGTAAAACCCTTTATTCGGTTAGGGTGGAATATGAATGGCGACCGCCCAGGTGTGGTACGTGCAAAATCTTTGGACATAAAGATGCTGAATGTCCAAAGAATGTGGTTGTTGTTGAAGCTCCAGAGGCAAGCAGTCCTGGTTTTACTGCCCCTAAGAAGACTGCTCGTGGCCCTATTAAGCAGATTGGGAAACCTGTTGATGGGTTCTCTGTGCAGAAACAGAGACCAAAGATGTTGTATAGGGTGAAAGACTCGGGAACTGCTTCCAAACAGGCTCCTAACGGTTCTTATCCGAAACCGTCTTCCAAGAAGGCTTCGGGTATCCCTAAACCCTTATCCTTGGGCAACCGCTTCGGGGCTCTGAGCAGTGATGAGAAAGAGGATGTTCCGAGGAATAGAAAGACCCAACAGGGGGATGGTAACGGAGATGGCCCAAGTCAGCCTTGTAAGCTTAAAGGGCCGGCTAATGGTAGCGGCTCTGATGCTGATGATTCGGAATCCGACATTGAGGAAGTTTATGATGAGACGGCAGACTATATGAAACTTCCCAAGGGTGGGTCCTTTTCGGAGGGGGCAAGCACTCCCAAGGCCTCCACTTTCCATGATTAGTCTCGTATCATGGAATATTAGGGGTTTGAACCGTGCCCCTAAGCAAAAGGAGGTTCAGCAGGTGGTTAGTGAAAACAAGTTGTGCCTCTGTGCCATCTTGGAGTCCCATGTTCATGTCTCTAATCTCACGCGTATCTGTTCTAAGGGTTTTAGGAGGTGGAGTTGGACGTCTAACTCCTCTAGGAGTGTTAGTGGCTCTCGTATTATCATTGGTTGGGATCCTGACCAGGTCGACCTTATGATCATTTCTCTCACGGATCAGGTTATGCACTGTCAGGTTCAGATGCGGGATAGGGATCAGTCTTTCTACTGCTCCGTCATTTATGCGGGTAATGCTTATTCCCATAGAAGGGAGCTGTGGGATAGTCTTTGCCTGCATAGCAGATTCGTTGGTGCTAATCCCTGGACGTTATTGGGCGATTTTAATGTCATTCTTAATCTGGAAGATTCTTCCTCTGGTTCTTCCAGGCGCTCTACCTCTATGCGCGAATTCAGGGAATGTGTGGAGGATATTGGGATTGTTGATGTGCAGGCCTCATGACTCCATTTCACTTGGAATCAGCGTCCTCAGTCTGCCTCGGGTATCTTGAGGAAGATTGACCGTATCATGTGTAATGGAGAGTTCTTGGATGCCTTCCCTGGGGCCCGTGCTTTATTCCAGCCATACAGAATTTCTGATCATTCTCCTGCTGTTCTTTCTCTCCCCGTGATTCAAAAGCCTCGTGTTCAGCCCTTTAAATTTTATAATCTGCTTGTTCATAAGCCTGAATTTAAAGATATTGTAATTGATGCGTGGAAGGAGGAGATTGTGGGACAAGCTATGTTTCGGATTACCAGGAGGTTGAAGAGACTTAAAAAACCTCTTGCCGCGTTAATGAGGGATCAGGGTGACATCCATAAGAAGGTTGTTAAACTTCGTGCTGAATTGGACGAAGTTCAGAAAGCTCTTGACTCTAACCCCGACTCTGCTGCGCTAAGAGAGGAGGAGAGTCTCTTTCTTCGTGCTTTCAATGTGGCGGTCATTGATGAGGAACGATTCCTGAAGCAGAAAGCAAAGATTGAATGGCTTCGGGTGGGGGATTGCAACTCCAAATTTTTTCACAATGTGGTTAAGGAAAAAGCGTATAGGGGTCGGATTGATCGAGTGCATGACTTGAATGATGTAGTCCATGAGGGAGACTCGGTGCCTATGATCTTCGTTGACCACTACCAGAAGTTTTTGGGTTGTGCTGGTGATGCTTTGCCGCTGGATAGCTCGGGGCTTTTCTCCCGCAAGCTCTCGAGATCCAAGGCTGACTTGATGATTCGGCCTGTTACTAAGGATGAAGTTCGGGTGGCCTTGTTTTCTATTGGTGACTGTAAGTCCCCGGGGCCAGATGGTTACTCGGCATCTTTCTTCAAACGGTCGTGGGACACTATTGGTGATGACCTGTTCTTTGCGGTTCGGGATTTCTTTGTTAATGGCCAGATATTAAAAGAAATCAACCACACTGTTATTGCCCTCATTCCGAAAGTTTCTTCCCCTAGTCGGATTAATGATTTTCGGCCTATTTCCTTGTGTAATGTCTTGTATAAGTGCATCAGTAAGTTGATCACTAGTCGAATCAAGGATGTGTTGGAGGATATTGTAAGCGAAAATCAATATGCTTTCATTCCTGGCAGAAGCAATTCAGATAACATCCTCTTAACTCAGGAGCTTATGAGGTGTTACCACCTTAACCATGGAGTTGCTCGTTGTGCCTTCAAGGTTGACATTCAGAAAGCGTATGATACGGTGGATTGGGGCTTCCTCCGGACTATCTTATATGGTTTTGGCTTCCACCCTGTTATGGTCAATCTAATCATGACTTGTGTGTCTAGCACGTCCTTCTCCCTGAGTATTAATGGGGGTGTTTATGGTTTTTTTAAGGGCAAAAGGGGCCTGCGGCAAGGGGATCCAATGTCTCCTTATCTTTTTACCCTTGTGATGGAGGTGCTGACCTTGCTTATTCGAAGGAAGGTTGATGAATCTAATTCCTTTAAATACCATGCGAAATGTGAGAACCTTGGTCTTGTAAACCTATGTTTTGCAGATGACTTATTTCTTTTTGCACATGGGGATCTGGGCTCGGCCACGGTGATCCAGTCTGCTCTTAAGGAATTTAAAGAAGCTTCGGGCTTGGTTCCTAGTATCCCGAAAAGTACTGCTTTCTTTTGTAATGTTTCCAATTCTGTGCGACAGAATATCCTCCATATCATGCCTTTCGAGGAAGGTATTCTTCCGGTTCGATACCTCGGGGTTCCCCTTATCTCTTCGAGGCTCGTCAAGTCTGACTGTAAAGCTCTGGTGGAGAAGGTCCAGAATAGGATTGGGGATTGGAAGAATAAGACTCTCTCCTTTGCTGGTCGTGTTCAACTAATTTCCTCTGTTCTTGCTTCCCTTCATGGGTATTGGGCTTCTATGTTTATTCTCCCTGCCTCTACAATTGGGGATATTGAGAAGCTTATGAGGGGTTTCTTGTGGTGCCAAGGTCCGATGAAGGTCGGTAAAGCAAAGGTGGCTTGGGAGGATATTTGTCATCCGAAGGTTGAAGGTGGCTTGGGGATCCGTCGCTTGAGTGAGTGGAATGTCTCTCTTATGGCCACCCACATTTGGAGCATCCTTTCTAGAAAGGACTCCATCTGGGTCAGATGGGTGTATGCTTATAAACTTCGCGATCGCAGTTTTTGGGATGTCCCTGCTCAGCGCAGTATGAGCTGGGGTTGGCGAAGTCTGTTACGTATTAGGGATGTCGTGCGGCCGTTTTGTTGGTATAAGATCGGCAATGGAAGGACTGTTTCGGTTTGGTATGACACTTGGTGTAACCAATGTCCTATTGCCCGTGTTTTTTCGGGTCAGCGTGACATTATGCGCCCGGGCTTCTCAACCTCTGACTCTGTCGCTGACGTCATTGAGGGTAACTCTTGGAGATGGCCGGTGGAATGGCTCCAAAGGTACCCTTCTCTCTCTCAGATTGAGGTTCCCACTCTCCTCTCTCAGCCTGACAAGTTATTATGGCGCGATTCGGATGGAAATTTTTTCGATTTTCGGGTTGGTCAAGTTTGGGATTCCATTCGGCCAAGAGGGAGCGTGGTGGATTGGGCTCATGTGGTGTGGTTCTCTCGTTGTATTCCTAGGCATGTCTTTCATTTGTGGCTCGTCCTCCGAGGTAGACTGAAGACCCAAGACCGTCTGAGGCAGTGGGATGTCGGTCCGTCCGTTGATTTAACCCTGCTGCGTTGTCTGCTGTGTGGCTCGTGCCAGGACTCTCATGCCCACCTCTTTTTTGAATGCTCTTTCTCCTCACAGGTTTGGTTCAGTGTTATTAGTCATGCGCAGCTGCAGATTGTGTCGGACAGACTTGAAGTTTTTATGCCTTCTTTCTTATCTGCTACGGGTCCGAAAAATATTGACCATGTTGTATCTCGCCTGGTGCTAGCTGCTTCGGCATTCTTCATTTGGCAAGAACGTAACTTTCGGCTCTTTGACAAAGGCAATAGGTCATGCAGGGAGGTGGCTGATGCTATCATCAATATGATTCGGCTGAAGTTGGTCTCTTTTCCCTTCAGATCTTCGTCTCGTGCTCTCCGTGCCATGGAGAGATGGAAGATCCCAAAAGGGGTGTGTCCTTCGTCCAGTTGATTTCTCGTCATGCGGGCGCAGTGGCTTATTGCTTGGCTGGAGTTTGGCTGGAGTTTGTTATTGGTTTCTAATGGTTGGGCTTAGTGCTGGTTGTCATATGCAAGGCATGTCTTGTGTATGCACTTAGTCTTTCATATATGTTTGATTAAGTCTTATGGTGCTACCACAATTTGTGCTTGTAACGCTTATCATTTGTTATCATTTGTTTTAATAATATTTGCCGGGGTAATTTTTCCCCTTTAACCAAAAAAAAAAAAAAAAGGGCTTGTGTCGCAGCCTGTGTCGCAATGACGAACAGATGCCTAACCCAGAAAAACCTGATGATCAAGTTTGGGGGTTTTCGAAATTGAGCACACCAAATGATGCGCCAAAGTTTGTAGAGCATGAAACCATGAGTTTTAACATGTTAAACAAAAGTTTCCGTGTCCAATTTTACCCAAAACAAAAACCCTAAAAACCGTAAATTACATTTGACGATTAAACACAAATTTCTCGGTAAAAGAGATTGAAATTGGCACCTATAAGTCGAGTAAACTGAGAGGAACACAAAACACAGAATGGATTGCAAAGAAACACGGCAGAAGATTGAAAATCAAATCGAAATAACGTCGTAGTGGTTGTGTCGCAAGAGTGAGCTTGTGTCACTTGTTGTGTCGCAAAACAATTGTAGCGACTGAAAGGTAGGGTCCGGCTTTTATACCTTAACCCTGTATAGTGACACAAGATGCGACATGGATAGCGACACAAGGCTTGTGTCGCATTGCGACACAAAGCTTGTGTCGCAACATGTACAGTTTGTGAAGGTTGATTTGATTTCAAGTGTTGGACTCAAGAAACAATTTTTTATTATCTCAAAGACTTGGATAAACTAAAGCTAAAACAATAGACTAAAATTATACAAGAAATAAAATAAAAACCGTTGATTCGATTTTGCAATCAACGAAAACAGAAAGTAAAATCTTTTTGGTGACGAAATTGTTTAGGTCTGCTTTAGGAATCATATCAGGATAACATGCACTTATTTGGAAATAGTAAATTTTATTTCGATTATCAGTATATTTGTCCTCTTTAAATTTACTTAGCATATTTAAATCACCTGTTATAAAGATTATTTCAAGACGATTATTGATATTTTTATCCATCTAAACATTTGTCATTAAGTGTATGATGTCAACTCATAATAAGATGAATCACTTGTGTTATTATTAGCATGCATATTATAGTATATAACGCACATTAAAATATACATTTGAAATCAAAACATGTTAGTATTTTCTATATAGAAGGTGAAAGTATGGACGTATCTTTAGAACCAAGTTAGAGGTGACAGGTCTGTACCTTCGTACAACAAAGTCACATAAACAATAGTTCGGGTTGAACAAACACCAGTCTGAACAATTTAAACTAGAGGGTATAGGTCTGTACTTTCGTATAACAGAGTACCATAATTTAACACAAACCAGTACGTGGCAATCTTTTGATAACTTTCCTTGTACTTTTGTACATTTTATTTGAGAATTTTAACAATGCCACGGGTATGTAATAGTTGTCTATAGCTTAACATAGACTACGCACCTAAGTTCTTTTCAAGAATATATTAGATGAAACTAGGTCTGTATTTTCATACAACAGAGGAGACAACTAATATATTTCCCCAGATAACTCCATACAAAGACCCTATATTTTAGATCATAACATTTTTATCATCCAAATATTAAGACTAGGTGTCAAAATATTTTAGACATTTAGCCCCTTTTTTTTTAACTTGATGTCATACATATTAACATGTCATTATATAAAATATTATGCATAGTTAAAATTTAAGCTTCTTAGTAACTTTAGCAAAAATGTCTACCAATAAATCATTTGATGAAGCTAATCTTTATAAAAGGTATTTCAAGTATGCTAGATAAATCTACTGACACATCAAACATAAACCTTAAAATTCCATTTTATGCATGTCTCCTGATGTACTATCATTTCCCCAATTGTTTACAGACACAATTAAACGTCTATTTTACAGATGTTGCAACTGTTGCATTTCTTTAATACTAATAAGTATAAAGAGTGGCAGTTGCTTTTTTTTTTTTTTTTTTTTTTTTAATATAACCATGTCTAAACGATAATTTTGATCAGAAATGAAGAATCAGGCATTGCTTAAACTCACCATTCCAATCATGGAGACTAGCTCATCAAATCGACTACGATAGAAAGCTTTTGTGAAAAGATCTGCGTTTTGCTTAAGAGTAGGGATTTGGACAAGGTCAATTAGGTGCTTCTCATAGCAATCCCGTATAAAATGATAACGAATTTCAATATGTTTTGTTTTTGAATGTTGTACGGGATTGCGTATGATGGATACTGCAGCTGAATTATCAATATGAATAGGAGTAAGAGTGAGAAGTAACCCATAGTCACGCATTTGATGCTGAATCCAGAGAACCTGAGAACAGCAACTGGCAGCAGCAATGTATTCTGCCTCAGCAGTTGAGGTAGAGACAGTTGTTTGCTTCTTGCACTGCCATGAGTCTAATCGGCTTCCTAGAAACTGACATCCTCCAGTTGTTGACTTTGCATCCACAGAGCAGCCACCATAATCTGAATCTGAAAAAGCAGTTAGAGCAAAATCGTTTTCGTTAGAGTACCAGAGACCCAAGGAGGGTCTCCACTTAAGGTAACCTAAGATGCGTCTGACAGCCTTTTCATGAGAAGCTTTGGGTTTTGCTTGATATCTGGAACAGATGGACACGGCGAATAATATGTCCGGCCTAGATGCTGTGAGGTACATAAGCGATCCTATCATTGAACGATAGTCACGCTGATTAACATCGTCTTCATCATCAGCAGGTCCAAGTTTGTGACTGATGTCAATGGGAGTTCCATAGTGTCTAGCATCGAGCATCTGATATTTTGTCAAGATGTCCTTGACATATTTTGTCTGATGAATATAAATTCCCTTATCAGACTGCTCGACTTGAACACCTAGGAAGAATTTGAGTTCTCCCATTGCACTCATCTCAAACTTAGACTTCATGACTTTTTCGAAATCTCTGCACAACACCTCATTGGTCGATCCAAAAATAATATCGTCCACGTATACCTGCACAAGCAACAAATCGTTTCCTGTCTTTTTGATAAAAAGAGTTGAATCAATCTGCCCACGAGTGTAACCATTTGTGAGCAGGTGTTGAGACAACGTTTCATACCAAGCCCTTGGAGCTTGATGAAGACCATACAATGCTTTATCGAGTTTATAGACGTAATCAGGATGCACTGAGTCTTCGAAACCAGGAGGTTGTTTCACATAAACCTCTTCGTTGACCTTTCCATATAAAAGCGCACTCTTTACATCTAGTTGATAAACACGAAATTTCTTGAATGAAGCATAAGCAAGAAATATCCGTATTGACTCCAAACGCACAACTGGTGCAAAAACCTCGTCATAATCCAATCCTTCGATCTGAGTAAAACCTTGAACCACCAGACGAGCCTTATTCTTCACAACCACGCCACAGTCATCTTTCTTGACTCGATAAACCCAGCGAGTACCAATCGGATAGAATCCCTGAGGTAGTTTAACCAGCTCCCAAACTTCTAACTTTTTGAATTGTTGGAGCTCCTCTTGCATTGCGTCTACCCAGTGAAAGTCAGTCAGTGCTTCCTTGATATTTTTCGGTTCAATTTGAGAAAGAAAGCATGACTCCATTTGAGCTAACCTGGCTCTGATACCACTTGTAGGACCCTTGATCTTGGACCTAACCGGATCAACACAAACAATCGAGAGGCGGAATTCAAACGATTGTATATAGTACGTAAAACACAAACGAATCAAACACAAATCGAATGTATATTGATATGATAACTAATTAGCTTGGATACACTTGAAATGCTTTAGAATTTCTCTGAGAAGCCCTAGATTCGTCAACCTCATGTATGTTGGCCATGAACGCTTTGTTTTGTTGGTCATCATCTGCTTGTTCTGACCAGTCAAACGCTTCATCTGACAACATTAAGGCAGCAGACACCATTGCCTTTTCTTCAGCTTTAGCCTTCTCTGTAGATTTGTTCGTGGTAGGCCTTGTGAAACCAGATGAGGGCTGTCTTGTTTCGCATTCACGAGCAAAGTGTCCATAGTTTTGACACTTGTAGCACTTGACCTTGCTCTTGTTGAATCCCAGACCCTTATCATTTGGGTCCTCCAGCGACTTTTTGCCCTTTTTCTTAAAGTAGGTCTTGGCTCTTCTAGTAAGCATAGCTAAGTTCCACCTTAAGTCCATTCGCTCCATTTCATCATCATCGATTTCACGAAAATCTTCTTCAGTCAAATCCATAGAACCAGCTTTCTTGCAAAGAAAGTCATCATAGGCGGATAACAACACCGAGAAAAGTGCAGCATGATCTTGTGAAGCTGCAGGAATAGGCCCTTGATGACTTGGTGGTTGAAAATAAGAACCACCAGAAGAGGTACTAGATTGATGACTTGAAGAGCCACTAGTTCCACCAGCCAAGAATGCTGAGCCAGCTGGTCCAGTTGATGAAACATCCACTCCGTAGATCTTAGGATTTTGGACATTTGCAGTAGCTTTGGTTCCTTTCTTTGCATGTCCAAAAGATCAGCTTCTAGCTGACCAATAAGATCATCAAGTGACATATTCAGAATGTCTGGATCTTTTTCCATCATTAAAACTCTAGTATCCCATTTGTCAGGTAGGGATTCAAGAAGTTTTTTATTTATTTCGGTTTTGTCCAGAGTTATTCCCCCTTCTATTAACTCACTAACCAACTGTGAGTATCTAGAAAACAAGTCAGACAGAGACTCGTTTGGAAGAATATCGAACACATCATACTGCTTCTTGACTAAGCGTAATTTATTCTGCTTATATTGTTCACTACCACCGCATCTTTTCTCAAATGCCTTCCATAGATCATAAACAATTTCCAGATGTCGAAACTGCTTGAGGATTGACAGTGGTAATGCCATGGTGATTGCAGAATGAGCCTTTTTATCATTCTCAAAGGCTTTGCGTTCCTCAGGAGTCATTGATTTGATTGACTTTAATGGTGCTGTACCAATATAAACTCCATGACTGACAGGACGTTCGTATCTTTCAGTCAAAGCAACCCACATCTCGGGATCATTAAAAGAAACAAACGCTTCAAAGCGTTGACGCCAGTAGGCATAATCCATCCCTACAGTATACATAGGTGGTTTATTCGTACTTCCAACTTCAGAGTTTTGCTTGAGTAGATCTCCAACACGTTGTAATGAAGAAGATGCCATTTTGATAACCTGCAAAACAAACACAAAAAAAATACAAACTAAACTGTTATGCGACACAAGGATTGTGTCGCTAAATCAAATGGCGACACTAAAGATGTGTCGCAAGGAATTTAGTAACAGTTAAACAGGCGACACAAGGTTTATGTCACAAAATTTAATGTCGCAATTTTAACTTGTGTCGCTATCTTTGTGTCGCAACTTTCAAAGCTTGTGTCGCTATCTCGTGTCGCTGAACACTAAAATATGACACAAAGTAGTGTCGCTTAAAACTTGCACGCGACAGAAGATTGTGTCGCTGAAACCCTAAATGCGACAGAGATTGTGTCGCTGAAAACCTAAATGCGACAGAGATTGTGTCGCTGAAAACCTAAATGCGACAGAGATTGTGTCGCTCCTTGTGTCGCAATTTCGGGGAGAGCTGCGGCTGAAAACCCTAAAATTTGCAAAATCCGAAACCCTAACGAAAAACCAAGAACAACAGATGCTTCTAAACACCAAAATCTTCCAGAAAATGTAGAATATTGATCCTTTAACACAAAATGCAAAGATCTAATTCCAAAACTAGTCGATTTTAGCCGAAAAACACGTACTAACACGATCCGATAACACCAAATCCGTAGATTATGGCTCCGATACCACTTGTAGGACCCTTGATCTTGGACTTAACCGATTCAACACAAACAATCGAGAGGCGAAATTCAAACGATTGTATATAGTACGTAAAACACAAACGAATCAAACACAAATCGAATTTATATTGATATGATAACTAATTAGCTTGGATACACTTGAAAAGCTTTACAATTTCTCTGAGAAGCCCTAGATTCGTCAACCTCACAACTGAGCCCGAAATGATCTATTTATACTCAAAACCGAAATGACCTGCGACACAAGAGATGTGTCACACAGCCAGCTCATGCGACACAAGCCTTGTGTCGCATAAGCGACACAGGCTCTGTGTCGCCTAAAACACAACTTATAACATTACATAAAATAGACAAAACGTCGTAATTTCATATTGTTGAGACATGTTTTGTGACAACAGATCTAGCTTGTAATAGACTTTTGGTAATTGTAATCAAGTTGGTACATTGGTTTTGAATTGTAAATGAAATATATTGCTTGGTAAACATTTTAGAGTTAAATATCAAAATGCTGAAAAATGTTGACCAAGGTTGACCGTGAACCGAGTCAGTTCGCAGGACAATATTGGGCTGCGAACCGAGTCAGTTCGCAGGATAAAAATGGCCTGCGAACCGAGTCAGTTCGCTGGGCCAATATGGGCTGCGAACTGAGTCAGTTCGCAGAGCCCAGTGACCTGCGAACCGAGACGAGTATAAGTGTAAATTAGGTTTTAAACCTAATAGACTTTTGCCACTTTCCATATCCAGACGACCTGCGATTCCAGAGAACTACTAGTGATCGTT
The DNA here is from genome assembly GCA_963930675.1 of Gnaphalium uliginosum. Taxonomy (NCBI): domain Eukaryota; kingdom Viridiplantae; phylum Streptophyta; class Magnoliopsida; order Asterales; family Asteraceae; genus Gnaphalium; species Gnaphalium uliginosum. The sequence goes on along the minus strand of OZ005681.1, from coordinate 31,627,018 downwards.
AAACCTAAGGGACTTTTGCCAATTCGTACACCCGTACCTCGTGCGATTCCAGAGACTTCTCCAACATTCTAAAGGCTAGGTATTGATCGTTGACATTCGTTATAATCGATACGAAGCAATTAGACAATTGATTCGCTAATATATTGCGAAAGAAATCGTTATAGACCCTATAACTAGTATTGAGGGATTCCGCACCTTAATACCATAGATAACCTCGTTATCGATCCGCCACAACCGGACTTACAATTGGTATTAGAGCCTACGGCTAGATACGCGTAGGTTCGAGGTTATTCGGGTTAATAACGTGTGATTTCGGGTTGTTTTTAGTGCATTACGTACTTATTTACGACCAAAATCACTCTCCTGACGTTTTTAGTTTTGTTTACGATCGAAAACTTTAAGTTTTAAATCGTAAAAATAACTAAAATTTTCGTTTTTGGAATTTTTAGCCATTCTCGCGAAATGAGTTTCTGCGAACCGAACCGAGATTGCGAACCGAACCGAGTTCTCACGAACTGAGTTGAGTTCTGCGAACTGAGTTTCTGCGAACCGAACCGAGACTGCGAACTAAGTTCTTGTGAACTGAAATTTTTGAGTTTTCTGAAATTTCTGATGTGTCTGAGACACAGAAGGTTGTTCATAAGGATCCATCATCCGATGTCAGTACGAACACACCATTACCTAAAGTACGTTTTGTCTCAAGTGGAATGATGGTTGGTACTGATATAAATGATGAGATTATTAAGGAACAAGAAAATACACCTTTAGTGTCTAAAACTGAGGTTGAAAACGAAAAGGCAAAAGTGGTTAAGTCACGTAAGCAGATATCGTGCTTTAAATGTCACCAAAAGGGGCATGTGACTTCTTGTTGTCCTAACAAGAAGTTGGAAGAATCACATAAGCTCGTGAATAACCATGAGACACCGAAAGTCTCTAGTTCAAATGTAGATAGGTTAGGTATCAAACCGGGATTTGATAATAAACCTGTAAACATTCTGAAAAGAGATGTTCCTCATAGTGTCTCTCCACCTAAACCTAAACGGCCTTATACTCTAAATGACAATAAGCCTAGAGATAAGACACCGTCGAGATTTAGGACTCCAAGTATAAACCACAGTCGATTTGAAAGTGGTTCTACTTCACGTACACATAGAGTTGAACATGTGCCTAAGAGGTTTTCTACTCACTCTCTTTAGAGGCATAAGACTTCAGATCATCAACAACCTCCAACTTCTTTACCAGTTACCAAGACTATTGACGATAATAGTTATGGTTACTTTAAAGAGGTTCAGATTGTTGATGATAAGGGACAAACCAAGACGTAATGGCTTGGGTCCCTCTTGAGAACTGATTGTGTGCAACTTGTTATGTGCAGGAGCAGACTGTGAACAAGGACAGTTGGTGGTATGTAGACAGTGGATGCTCTAGGCACATGACCGGTGAAAGAAGTCTACTGAAGGACTTCAAAGGTGGAATGAAACAGCGAGTTCATTTCGCTGGTGATAAAGGAGGAGTTATAACAGGGAAAGGAAAAGTTTCAAATGGAACTTTGACTCTAGAGGATGTGAATTATGTTGAAGAACTAAGTCACAACCTATTGAGTGTTTCCCAAGTCTGTGATAAAGGTCATTCTGTACATTTCAATGAGACTGAAGCCTTAGTCCTGAAGCCGGGTTTCACCATCCCAGAAAATTGGACATTAATGAGGGCTCCAAGGAAGAAGGACATCTATGCCATCAACATGGGTGTTCCTAATACTTCAATGGAATCTACATGTCTTTTATCCAAGGCTTCTGAAGCAGACACACTCTTATGGCACAGGAGAATGGCTCACCTGAACTTTCGTAAAATGAACTATATAACCAAGAATGGTTTAGTTCTGGGTGTACCACAAAAACGTTTCGAGTCTGAAGATAAGTGTGTTCCTTGCATGAAAGGAAAGCAACATAAAAAACCACACAGATCTAAGACTGAAAACTCTATTTCCTCGCCATTTGATTTGCTACACATGGATCTTTTTGGCCCAATAAGCAAAAGAAGCATAGGTGGCAAATGGTACTGTTTAGTTGTCACTGATGACTTCTCTAGATTCTCTTGGGTATTCTTTTTGGGATCTAAGGATGAAACTCCTGGTATTCTTATGGAGTTCTTAGATCTAATAGAGAATGTCTATGGAACACGAGTTAAGAGAATTCGTAGTGACAATGGAACAGAGTTCAAGAATTCAACGTTCAATGTCTATTGCTTAAGCAAAGGGATACAACATCAATTCAGTGCACCGTATGAACCTCAACAGAACGGTGTTGCTGAAAGGAAAAACAGAACGTTGATTGAAGGGGCTAGAACAATGCTTGCAGATTCAAGGCTTCCGGTCATTTTTTGGACAGAAGCGGTGAATACAACATGTCATGTTCTAAATAGAGTTCTTACGTTTAAAAAGCAGAACAAGACTTGTTATGAGCTTTTGAACAATAAGAAACCTAACTTAAAAGGGTTTGAACCCTTTGGAGTTTCATGTACTTTGTTGAAGACTAGCAATCAACACAAATTTGGTGAGAAGGCTGACGAAGGATACTTCCTAGGTTATGTGCCTAATTCACCAAACAAACATGTCTTCAATAAAGTTACGGGATTGTGTCGAGAAGAAGCTTATTAGGTTAGTCAAAGTTACCTCTTCTGACAACTTGGCAGACCTATACACTAAAGCTTTCGACAGGGCGCGTTTTGAGACATTAGTTCAACTAAACGGAATGAGGAATCCAGAATAACTAATTTTCCAAAGGAGTATGAAATAGTTAGTAAGTTTTATTTTTGGGTCTTATATTAATAAAAAAACGGGGAAGGCGTATTGGCATTCATTTGCTTGTTACCTGAGGGGAATCGCCTCCTATAAAACGCAAAAAGAATATAAATCATAAAAAGTTTAAGTTTTTATCTGCTAGGAAATGATAGTACATTAGGAGAATAAGCTTAACAATAATAAGTATAAGCCTTAAGTTAGATGTGTTAGTAGATTCTGGTAAGTCACATTAACGTTACATCTTTACAACCAGGACTTTACTTATATTTATTTTATTATACACCTTTCTCCACACGTTATAATTGGATAAGAATAAAATTAAGTCTAGACAGCTTCATTATATGATGTACTGGTAGGCAAATTATGCTATGACTTCTGAACATTTAATAAGCAATAATTCTCATGTGTGTTTTCTAGTGTGAACTACTATATGATGTATGACACAAGTCTTAATTTGTAAATGATAGTATAGCCATACACTGTTATCAAGAATCTATGAATATATGAACAGACAAATAGTTAGAAATATGACTATTAGCAAAACTACTAGTGACTTTGTTGTACTATGTACAGAACTGAAGCCTTTAGTTTTGCCAATGGTCTCAAACTTATTTTGCTCATACTAAGGGATCTTCTGTTGTACTACGTACAGATCTAGAACCTCTAGTATCTTCAAAATCTGTTTGATATTTGTCAAGCTTTAAAATAACTCAAGGATATGTTATATGTTACGAAAAGTGCATCATTTAGTAACCTCTACCTTGAATGTAAAAGATACAGTGTTATGAGTTATACTTGATTTCTCAGTATATCATATATTGGACCACACTAGTTAATATCCATACTAACAATAAAGGTTTGCTTGGAAATCAGTGTGTAATTTGTTTATATGGATCATAATATCGGTAATTATCTTGAACTGTCGATGACAAATGAACGTTCACTTTGGTGAATAATTCGTTCTCATTAATATAAAAGTATGTTCAAAGAATGTGTTAATTCATGTGGATAAAGGTAACCGAGTTATAATCTTATAAATATAAGTTGATAAATGGTTAAGTTGTAATTTTTCTGTCACTTATTTTGAATTTCATGAGGTATGGATACTAACGATCTTCTTAGACTTGTTTAATAAATAATAAGATACAGCTTATTCTTCCTAATATGATCCCTAAGCAGATAAATTCTTAACACCAAAAATATGTAGTGTTTATCATTAGTTTGATTATTTATTTATTACGTCTTTTATTTTTGTTTATTCTTTGGAAGTAAGTTAATCTGAAATTTATCATTCCGTGTTGAATAAATGTGACAAAAACCCCTTAACAAGTTGACTTCGGGTTGACCTTAGCGAACTAAATTTGTTGACTTTGGTTGACCTGCGAAGCGAACTAAACAAGTTGACTTCCGTTGACTGCGAAGCGAACTGAACAAGTTGATTTCCGTTGACTGCGAAGCGAATTTACTTGTTGACTTCTTTTGACTATAGCAAACTTAGTCATGTTGACTTTTGTTGACTATAGCGAGCTGAAACAACCTTGATTTGCGAACTGGACGTTTGACTTAGTCAATATTCAGCTTACAAATTTAAGATTTTCGACTTGTATTCGATTTGAGAACTCTATGTTTACAAATAAATTACAAGTTGCGACTGTTAATTATCTGTTATACGTTTAGACTTAAGAACTTACGTTTATAAGTTAAACACGTATAAATCTCTGAATTTAACATGTTAGACTTGTTTTCGATTTGAGATCTTTATGGTTACAACAAATAAACTACAAGTTGAGACGGTTAATTATTTGTTATATATATCGACTTAAGGCCTTTCGGTTATAAGTTAAATACATATGACATACCAATTTTGTTCCTTCATATCGAAAGACTTCCGACTCTTATGTAGTCGTGCGGCGTGTTCCGATTTTCTATCGGCGGTATGATTGTTCAGATTATTTAATATGACTTACGAACTGTATATAATTTAGAGAATATAATTGAAAATTAAGTCTCGTAGACTTAATCGTTCAATTAAGTTCAGTAAATTAAGTTATTAATTAATAAGTAAACGTGGATGTTTGGTGATCATTTTTGTTCACAATACATAAACGTTTAAAATTAATAAATGTTCGATAAGTTTTTCCTACTATACTCATCTAAAGAAGTCTCACATGCTTTCAATCAGAGAGTCTGAAGATCAGCAGAGACAGCTTGATCGATTGCAAAGTCTTGTCAACAATTTGTTGAAGGACAAGCCGTCTCAGGGGGAGATATTGAATATCATGAGACATGCAAAGCTGATGAACTGCTAAAAAAAAGAGACGTGATGATACAGATGTGTTGGGTCACAAGGTTCCCAAAACTTAGATACAAATTAAATAACAGTTATCTTAACGTGTTAGTTTATATCCAAGTTTTATATCAAACAAGTTTAAATTAATCTAGGCGGAAAACAAGATTAATTTTGACACAGAGTTTATTATGAATCAAAGTATTATTCACAATAAAGTATTTGTCTCACACAGATGACAAAGTATTCAAACCCACACAGATGGTTTGAATACGATCCAAGTATTAGTATGTTAAGATACAATTATCACTACAAACTTTAACAGTTAGTGTGGTAATGCTTTGAGCCTAAGCTTAAAGGTCTTGTATACTATTTTGCTTTGAGAGCTTGGATTTCTTGGATACTTGGATACTTGGATATTTTGAAGAGTGCTATTGAGCTGCTATTTATAGAGTTGAGTATCAACTTCTATTACCCAGCTCAGTCAGTTGTCCAAGGGATAACACATTCATCTTGGGTAACTTTGCACTCTACCCTTTTTGCTTTTCTTTGAAATAGAAAAAGCAAAAGGTAAAAGGTTTCTTTGCTGAGAAGAAAACCTTTGTTCGATGTTTGACCTTTCTCAAACATCTTATCAGTTGTATCTAGCCTAAGGAGAGAAGAATATCTTCTGTACACTTGTACTTTCATTCTTCAATCTGTGCTCTTCAGTCTGTGCTCTCAGTCTGTGATCTTCAATCTGTGATCATCAGTCTGTGATCTTCAGTCTGTGAAGTCTTTTGTCTTCAATCTTCATTCTTCAGATGATGAATTTATAAGTCTTCAGGAAGAGCAAGGCTTTCAGTCTGTGAGAATTCTTCAGTCTGTGCAGCACAGACTCAGAAACAATTCTTCAGTCTGTGCAGCACAGACTCAGAAACACAGACTCAGAAATTCACCAAGTTTTTCTTGAATACAACAGAGATAGATTTTGACTCTTCAGATTTATAACTTAGGTTTGATCATTGTTTTTCCCAACAATCTCCCCCTATCTGATGATGTCAAAATCTATTTACAAAAGATAATGGAGAAATAATAAATACTAAAGTACAACATAACTTATGATACTTAGACTTATATATATAAAGTCAAAGTCATAGTTAGTATACAAAAATATTACAATTACTACATAAGATTGTAAATAATATAAATATAACAATCTTCAGTCCTTTCTCCGAGCCTTGATCTCTTTCATCTTTTCCACTTTCCTCTTCAACAGTGTTTCCATTTCCTTATCAGATTTGTCTTCAAATTCTTGATACTCTAGGATGATCTTCTTGCAGATGTCTTCAAGTCCAATCATCATCCTGATTTGGGAAAGGTTGTTGAATAACCAGCTAATCAGTTTTCTTCTGAATGGTCTGGTTTGAGAATGTTTGCATTCCTTAAGCAGGGCAATGCAGTGCAGCAGAGACTCTCCATATAACTTATTCTGATCCTGGAAGCATTCTATCCCATTGATATCTCTATAGCACAGACCTTCAATGTTGTCAGTCTGTACATAAGATCTATCTTTGAAAACAATACCTTTGGGTAGAGGATGCTCATTCTCTGCTCATTCTCTGTGGATAACCCAGCTGACTTCTTCTTGATTACAAAACTGTTTGCTATGCAAAATAACTTGTACTCTTCTTCTGAGATGAGCCCCAGACTGAGAACTAGCTCAATCAGGTAAGATAGCTCATCCAGAACTTCTTTCTTCAGATCCTTGTCAGCTTCACTCTTCAAAAGATTGGCAATGGATTGCCATTCCTTAAGCCCTAGAGTGTACAGTTCATCCACCCATACCATCTTCTTGCTCTTGGTCAAAGTCAGCTCCAGCTTCAATTTCTGTCCAATCTTGTTCAGATGACATTCTCTAATCTTCTGCTTGAGCTTTGACTTTTGGAAAGTGGCTTATAGCTTTGGCTTTAGGCTCTCTATCTTGTGTAACCTTGTTGACAGCTCTTCATCTTCCTTGATTTGTTGCTCAACTTGACTCCTTCTGGTCTGAGTCTGTGAACATTCTTCATCTTCTAATTCTTTGGAGAGCATGTCAACAAATTTTGCTTCCTTCAGCTTCTGCTCTTCTTCAGTTAGTACATTTAAGTACTCAGTTAAAGACATGCCTTGAGCAGTAGTTTCTTGTTGCAAGAGTTCATCCTGTAGATTTGTCAGTTCAGGATTTCTTGTGCCAGCAGCATGATCATCCACCATCTTCTTGATCTTGCTTAACCTTTCCTGCTTGGATAAAGCAATCTCCTTGCCCTTACCCTTATCCATAACTTCTTCCATGGTAGAGCTTGACCCAGGATAAGTGCTAATCAGGTGAGCACTTCTCCATTGCATTCTATCTTCAAGTTCACTTCTACCTGGAGGCAGTATTCTGGTTGTTGTGGTTGGTCTAGCAGGATTGGCTTCCGATTGAATGGCTTCAGCACTGATAATTAGAGCATCAGTGCTTGTTGCTTGTTGTACAGAGCTCTGAGTCTGTGTCTGATGTTGTGTCTCAGTCTGTGCAGGTTCAGAGGGCACAGACTTAGACTCTCCAGTCTTGACTTTTGAGGCACCTTCATCTACACCTCCAAAAGTAGCATCATCTTCATCATCATCTGATCTTCTAAAAACTTCAGACTCAGAACTGCAGTCAGGATTGATGGAATCATCATCATCACCATCATTGTCCTGTTCTTCTGCCAGCTTCATAAATTGATCCCAGGTCTTGATCCCCTTCATCTTTTGTTGGGAATCAAAGATATCCCTTTCAGGAATCCTCCTGGCCATTCTTTTTGTCTTTCTGGCTCTTTTGATCTGCAGTGGTTGAACATCTTCATCTTCTTCCCTTGGTCTCTTCAACTCCATCTAACCTTGGGCTGAGATAGTTGCAATTGGGTCTATGTGTAAGACAATGGATGACTCCCCCTGAGTCTGTGCAACCATCTCAGTATGTTCACCTGCTTGCAATCCTTCTTGCTCCCCCTCAGTCTGTGCACTCATATTTTCAGTCTGTGGCACAGACTGAGCTTCAGTCTGAGACTTCACCCTAGCACCTTCGGGTCCATCATCTCCCTCACTGCTATCTCCCCCTAAATCTAAGGATTTATTATTTAAATCTTTATCTTTTGAGGTTTTAGCTTCTGCAGACCCATACTTCATCTTCTCCCCCTTTTTGACATCAACTACTAAGTTTGAGAGGGTGGTCTGCATTTCATCTAACCTATTGGATACCTTCTCCTCCAGCATATCCACTTTTTCCACCATAGTAGAGACTAGATGCTTCATCTTCTCTAGCTCTGTCTTATTATTATTGAACTCAGTCTGTACCCATTCAGACAACTTGTTGATGGTAGAAAGCACATCATTAAGTGTACTAGAAGGCACAGACTGGGTCTGGTTGGAAGGGTTAGAATTGGGTGATGGTATGTGTTCCTCACTTGACTCATGTTGAGACTGAGCAAGATCACTGGAATCTTTGGGGGTTGCACTCTTTGCCTCACTCTGTGTCCTGTGCATGGAAAAGTGATCATAGGCATTGAGTGGTGTAGTTGTTCCCTCAGATCTAATCCGGTGATAGGATAGGATATCACTGGGAAATGATTGTGTTGCACCTGTTGCCTCAAACAGTCCCTGGTGTAATGGAACAGTATCACTGGCAACTGATGTGGAAGTTGGTATGCCTTCACTAACCTTCTGGTGATAAGATGGTAGTTCATCAGGCAAAGAAGAGGAGATCTATACCTCAGTCTGTGACATGACTGGGGCATTGGCAATCTGTGCAGAGGAGTGTAAGAAAGGACTCACTGGAATGTGAACTAGTACAGGACTAGTGGTCATTATGGGCTCAGCCATTGCGAGTGGGGTAAAGAGGGGGGTGGTAGTGCTCAGGATTGGAGCATCTTCTTCAATGCATACTACAGGGGTCAGTGTAGTAGCAGTAATGTGGGTATCCAAGCTGACTAAACTAGGTGTAGGTTGGGTCAGTTGGGTAGCCATTGGCACCACAGACTCTAGCAGAGCGGCAGTGGAATGGACTACAGCACTGGAAGGTGTTCTATTGACATCCAATTCCATGGATGATGATTCCACTTGTGCTATACTTTTTGGGGTTGAGTCTGGTGATTCCTCCAGAGTGAGTGGTGACTCATCTGGGTTGGTTTGTTTGTGACTCTCTTTTGTGGGTGAGGATGGGCTAAAATAAGAAGGTTGATCTATATCCATGTTCTCAGATGAAGAAGAAGTACTACCTGCATCTTCTGTTGAAGATGGAACAGACTCAGGAATGTTTGAGTCTGACTCCAAGTGCACAGACTGAGTTGAGTCTGTATCCCTGGAGTCTGTGTGCTCTGCTTCAGCCACACGATCTTCAACAGCCTGGGTCTCAGTACCCTCACTATCACCTGAACTATCACCCTCCATAGATGCAGAAGCAACATATGGGTAATCAATCCATTGCTGCATAGCAGCAGTGATAGGTGCTCCAGAAAGTGGAACCGGATGGTTGAACACTTTATATGTGAGCACAGGTACGGGTATATCTGCAGTTTTGTTATTAAAGGACATATACACAGACCCAGTTAATCTGGATTGGATGCACAGGGAGAGTAACCTTATAAAAGGTACATTAAAAATTCTCTGTGACTCATTCACTAGTTTTAAAATTTCTTTAAAATACAACTCTGGAAAGTTGATGTTTAAACCTGTGATGAATGAGCTCAACAGTTGAGTTTCAAACTCATTTAACTCCCCTGTGCTACCAGATTTTCCTCCTAGACTTCTAATGATGCCAGAGATTAAAAATTTCCATCTGGGGGTGAATCCTGACATCAAGATGGTGCCTTTTTCTTTGGTATATCCAACCAAAGTAAGAGAAGCCCTTGTTGCTTCTTTGGTTGGAATGGGTTCAAAATTATTACCCAAAGGCAAGTCTAAGACATTCCTAATTAGCTCCTGATCAATGGTAACTGCCCGTTTACCATGATCAATAGTACCAGTAATTGCAGTATTGGTACTATTTGAGGAGCAAGTATACCACCATTCCATTAAAAAATGTGGGTATATTTGAGGGACTGAGTTAAAGAATGCTCCCCTTAATGGATAAGCAGACATAAAAGCAGTTAGTTCCTCAAACCCTTTATTCTTTTTAGAGTCAGGAGTGGAAATGGTAGCTACTTGATTATTTATACAAAGTTTTACCTGTTTACCCTGTTTGAAGGGTTTAGCCGCAGCGATGTTGGCAGGTGCCGTGTAAGCCCATTGATCAGCCATTTTAAATGAAGAATTTGTGAGATTGATTTCGAAAATAGTTGAGCGATTTAGGTTAGGGCTTACAAACTCTGTGTAATTTTGGATGAGTAAGTACAGGTGAAGAAGAAGAGGGGAAAACAGAAGTGGTTATTTGAAGAAATAAAATTTCCGTTAAATGGGACCCACTTGACGGTTTATCCCTTTCTCTGCAACAGTAACGCTGAAGCACGTGCACTTTTTGTATTGAGCAGATAAATAGACAACAAGCGCCAAAACTTTTAATGATTATTACCATAAAAACTGTTTTAGCATTAAATGCAAAGATATTGTTGTTTATTTATTTTTATTAAAAAAAATAAAATGAAAAAAATAAAAGAAGGTTGTGCCGGCAGTGGTAACAGATTGATATAGCTAACAGTACTAACTTGTGAAAGCAGTACTAAAATTAACTAACAGTAGTAACGTGCCAAAGCAGTACTAAAATCAACTAACAGTGGTAACTTGCGAAAGCAGTACTAAAGTTAACTAACAGTGGTAACTTGCCAAAGCAGTACTAAAATCAACTAACAGTGGTAACTGCGAAAGCAGTACTAAAGTTAACTAACAGTGGTAACTTGCCAGAGCAGTACTAAAATTAACTAACAGTGGTAACTGCGAAAGCAGTACTAAAGTTAACTAACAGTGGTAACTTGCCAGAGCAGTACTAAAATTAACTAACAGTAGTAACTTGCGAGAGCAGTACTAAAGTTAACTAACAGTAGTAACTTGCTACATTAACAGTGTTAATTGTACCAATCTTTACCAGCAAAACAAAAACATCAGTATTAACCCAGCAGTACTAAAAGTAACTAGCAGTATTAATACTAACAGTGCTAAAATACGAATTAATGAGGGCAGTATTAAAAAGTCTTATCAGTATTAACCAGCAGTACTAAAAGTAACTGGCAGTATTAACACTAACAGTACTAAAATAATAACCTTATGAATTAATAAAGCACAAAAAAAATAGGGTCTAGTCTGAATGAATATGGTTAGTCTGTGTAGCTAATCTGGAAACACAGACTGAAACATATAATCAGTCAGACTGAGAGAAAATAACATAAGTTATAAAATCTTTTTGGTATTTTTTTAGAAAGTATGTACAAAAACATCTCTTAGTCTGTGCTTTTTGATTGTATGTAGCTGAGAATACAGTTATACAGATTGAAAAGCAGACACAGACTGAGAATTGAATCATACAGATTCAAGGTTTTACTAGGGGTTGAGCATTCCTAGTTGACCAAGCAGATACAAAAATCTATCTTCATTTAAAGGTTTAGTAAAGATATCTGCTAATTGGTCATTTGTGGGCACATATTTGAGAATCACTTTACCTTTCTCAGCACAATCTCTGATAAAGTGATGTATGATCTCAATATGCTTTGTCCTGGAGTGAAACACAGGATTCCCAGTGATGGCAATGGCACTTTGGTTATCACACATGATTGGAGTTTTTGTAAACACCAAATCATAGTCTGCTAGTTGATGTTGCATCCATAGCAATTGAGCACAACAACTACCAGCAGCCACATATTCTGCTTCTGCAGTGGATGTAGCAACAGAATTCTGTTTCTTGCTTGACCAACTGACTAGTTTGCCACTTAGCAGTTGACATCCACCAGAAGTGCTTTTCCTGTCTAATTTACAACCTGCATAATCTGCATCTGTATATCCAATTAGATCAAAACCAGAGTCTTTGGGATACCAAAGACCCAGGTTAGGAGTACCTTTTAGGTACCTAAAAATCCTTTTTACAGCTTTTAGATGCGATTCTTTAGGTTCAGATTGATATCTAGCACACAAACATGTTGAGAACATGATATCTGGTCTACTTGCAGTGAGGTATAGTACAGATCCTATCATACCTCTATAAGTGGTTTGACAGACTGACTTGCCAGACTGATCCTTATCCAACTTATCTGCAGTGCTCATTGGTGTTTTCATAATTGAACAGTCCTTTAAAGAATATTTAGTAAGTAGGTCATTGACATATTTACCTTGGTTGATGAAGATACCATCAGGTTTCTGATGTACTTGTAGACCAAGAAAGTATGTTAATTCACCCATCATACTCATTTGATACTGTTTTGACATTAAGTTTGAAAACCATTTACACAATTTTTCATCAGTAGACCCAAATATAATATCATCAACATAGATTTGGACTAGTATGACATCTGCCTTGTTCCTTTTGAAGAACAAAGTTTTATCAATTGATCCTCTAGTAAAGTCATTACTAAGAAGATAGGATGATAAGGTGTCATACCAAGCTCTTGGAGCTTGTTTTAGTCCATATAGTGCTTTCTGCAATTTATAGACATGATTTGGAAAAGTGGAACTTACAAAACCTGGAGGTTGTTTCACATAGACTTCCTCCTGTAAGTTGCCATTCAGAAATGCACTCTTGACATCCATTTGATAGACTTTGAAGTCCTTGAATGCAGCATATGCCAAGAATAACCGTATTGCTTCAATTCTGGCTACAGGGGCAAAGGTTTCATCATAATCAATGTCTTCTTCCTGCTTGTAGCCTTGAGCAACTAGCCTTGCTTTGTTCCTTATTATCACTCCATCCTTGTCCATCTTGTTTCTGTAAACCCATTTAGTTCCAATAATGGTTTTCCCTTTTGGAGCAGGAACTAGGGTCCAAACATTGTTTCTGTCAAAATCTGTTAACTCTTCCTGCATTGCTTCAACCCAATCATCATCTTTCAAGGCTTCTTCAGCTTTCTTTGGTTCAATGATTGACAGGAAGTTTGTGAAATAACATAAATTTGCAGTAGGTGAGGTTGATACTTGCGCTCTTGTTTGTACACCAGAAACATAATCTCCAATTATTTCTGTAATTGGATGATACTTGTGTTCTTTGACTCCTAGAAATGATTCATCATTGAATGGTAAATCATTCTCATTTGGTGGAAGAATAGCAAGACTGAGTTCTGCATCATCTTCTACACAGGGCAAGTCTGAGTCTGTAGAGTTCACAGACTGAAAACTATCAGACTGAACACATGTATCAGAAGAGTTTGAATCTCTGGACACAGATTCATCTTCTGTTGATGAAGGTACTGTCATAGAATGAGCAGGTTGAGCAGGTTGAGCATCTTCATTATCACTTTCAGAGTCCTGTTGTCGGTTAGCAACAACTGGGATTTGAGATTCAGATCCCACAACAGATAAATCTTCTAACAAATGAACATCAGACTGAGAAACATGTTCATCATTAGCAGAGGAAGCATCAAAGGTGACATTGATGGTTTCTTCAATTTTATTCCTTCTGTTGTTGTAGACTCTATAGGCCTTTGAGATAGATGAATAGCCAACAAAAATTCCTTCATCAGACTTAGGTTCCATCTTTGCTAATTGATCTCTTTGATTGAGAATGTAGCATTTACTTCCAAAGGTCTGGAAGTAATGAATGGTTGGAACCTTCTTGTGATACAGCTCATATGCAGTTTTGCCATGCCTTTTGACCAAAATATATCTATTTTGGGTATAACATGCAGTGTAAACTGCTTCTGCCCAAAAATAAATCTTCATTTGACCATGGCATAACATGGTTCTTGCAGCTTCTATGAGTGTACGATTTCTTCTCTCAGCAACACCATTTTGTTGAGGAGTTCTGACAGAGGCAAAGTTTTGAATAATGCCTTTGTCAGTACAGAATTCAATGAGAGTAGAATTCTTAAATTCTGTACCATGGTCACTCCTGAGTTGCTTGACAGGTGCATCTTTTTGCAATTCTTCCCTCTTGATTAGATTAATAATCTCTTCAGGAGCATCACTTTTAGCCTTAAGAAAGATGACCCAAGTATACCTTGTGTATTCATCCACAACCACAAGTGTATACTTCTTTCCACCCAAACTGCTAATGCTCATGGGTCCAAACAGATCCATATGGAGCATATGCAGTGGTTGATCAATTGTAACTAACAATTTGGATGGAAAATGGTTCTTGGTCTTTTTCCCTAGTGTACATGCAGGACAAAGTTTGTTCTTTGCAAATGTAACATCAGGCAGACCTCTAACCAGTTTCTTCTTTGACAGGAGGTTAATATTTTTGAAGTTCAGGTGGGATAACCTCCTATGCCATAGCCAGCTTAGTTCTGGCACAGACTGAGTATAAAGACAAGTCTCTACATTGTTGTCTGCAGAAGAAAGATCCAAGAGATAGATATCTCTTTCTCTTTTGGCAACTAATATAGGTTTGCCTTTGGAACTATAGATAACAGCAGCCTTCTTTCTGATTCTGATTTCACCATCATCATCACAAATCTGGCTAGCACTAAGCAGGTTATGCTTTAATCCCTCAACATAGGCCACCTTTGTTATTCTGATGTTGCCAGCCTTCACCACACCATAACCTTTTATCTTGGCAACAGAGTTGTCACCATATTTGACAGAAGGTCCTTCTTCTTCTACAAACTCTGACAGATTCTTCAAGGAACCTGTCATGTGTCTTGAGCATCCACTGTCTAGGTACCATTTGCTGTTACCCTGCACAGGACAAACAAAATCAATTAGTTACTTTTGGGAACCCATCTTTTGATGGGTTCTTTAGAGTTGGTTGAAGTCAATTCTTTAGCAGTTTTGGTGCTAAGTCTGTGAAGTTGACTTTTAACCTCTCTATTTTTGATTTTGTTGTTTGTAGATGACATTTGTTTGATCAAAGCAGCCTTTGGCTGTTTAAGAATGGACTTTGTGCATTTAATACCTTCATGTCCCAGATTTCCACAGTTGTAACATTTTCTGTTCAACACAATGGTCCTTTTGGATTTTGGGTTATTATTTGCACTAGATCCTCTGTTAAACTCTTGTTTTGACTCAACAAATGTTTTAAAATCTGTGGTTAACTTCATTAAGTTTTCACTAAGCAGCTTAATGGTCTCAGTCTGGTTGTTAAGTTTTGACTTTTGAGAGTCAGACTGAGTGTTAACACAAACAAATTTGGAGTTAAATTTGCCAGACTGAAAATTGATTTTTCCAGACTAACAGTTAGATCTTACAGACTGAGATCTTTTTAACTCTCATGTTACTGGTTTTATGCCTTTAGATTTGTCATTTGGCATATTTTTGTCTGGACCAGTTACAGACTGAGATGTGGAAAGTTCAAACACATTGTAACCTTTCTGTTTATTCTTGATTCCTTTTACCTCTTTTTGTCTTTTTAAAGATGGTACTGTGGGAATACTAACTTTGCCTTTTATAAATCTTTTCTTTTCAAGTTCTATAGTTTCTAAAGATTCATTAGTGATTATAAGTTCAGGCTGTTCAGATTGAGAAGTTTCCCAGACTGAGATTTCTGAGTCTGTGTCTTCAGAGTCTGGCTCTGTCTCATATACTAGTTCTTTAGCAACTATTTTTGGTCTAACAAAGGCATTTGTCAATATAACTTTGTCTCCCACAGTATGACTAAAAGTATGAGGTAAAATCTCAGGTACAAATATAGTAGGTTTTGAGTTTATTTCTGAAATTATGTGACTTTTAAGATCAAACTCATCACCTATGACCGCTTGTATCTGAGCTGGAATCTGTTTGGATAAACAGTCCACATTTTTAAGTGATGAAATACACCAAGATTTACAGATCCTTTCATAATGATCAACTTTGTTTTTATAAGCTTCTTTTTCCAGCTTGATCTTTTTGAGAAGGTCATATTGAGCATCAAGCTCAAGTTTGTACTGTTTATTTTGGTTTATTTCATTCACTTTTGATTGTAGATCTTTTTGAACTTGACTGATTTTTGTTTTTAAATCTTGTATTTCCTCCAGTCTTTTCAAAAAGTCTACATAGATGTGTTCAAACATTTTCTGTTTTTCTGCATCACTATAGTAAAGTTTAAAATGATTTACATTGTAAGCAGATCCCCTGTCCCAATCTAGATGAACACATGCCTTTTCTGCAAATTTGACATCTTTGTCAAACTGGCTCTCTGTGATAGCCATTAAGCACATATCTTCATCATCCTCAGATGATGAAGATTCTTCATCTATCCATTGTTCAACAACCAAAGCTTTCTCAAGTTTCTTTGGTTGTTGTTTCTCTCCAATTTTCTTGGAGTTGAAGTACTTTCTCTTGTACTTCTTGGCCTTTTCTTCCCACTTATCAGAACTTGAAGATTCTGCAATCTTCACTCTGCAGTCAGAAGAAATATGACCAACTTGCCCACATTTATAGCAAGTAGCTTTCTTAGGATCAAAAGTTGGCCTTCCTTTTGAACCTTGAATCTTGCTTTTTCTAACCTTTGGGCTAGCAATGCCATTTTAGCTTCTAGAGACTCAGTTTCATCATCTGATTCTGAGTCTGTAAGAGTAAGATGGTAATCTGCTCTAGAGAAAAGTTCTCTATTTTTCCTTGTTGTTGCAACAAGGGCAGCAGATGGATCTTTTGCAATCCGTTTGGCATTTAGATCCTTTCTGGCTTTGGTTTCTTCAAAATTTAGTAGAAGTCCAAACAAGCCAGAGAGATCATATGTCTCCAATTTTTCACTTACAATTAATGAAATGATAACTTCAGAAAAAGTGTTTGGAATGACATCAACAAATTTTGCACAGATTTCAAACTGTCCCTTGATGATATTATACCTTTCAAGATCATTGATTAAGATCTGAAATCTGGTATGAATATCAGTTAATGACTCATTTTGGCCAGCAGAGAAGTTCTCATAATTTCTTATGAGATTCTTCTTCTTTTGGGATTATACTAAACTTACACCATCATATTGGTCAGTTAGCATATCCCATATGGCTTTAGCAGTTTTGCAGCCAGATATTTTAGCAAAGATAGGCTCAGTAACTGCATTGCCCAGTATGGATTTGGCCTTAAAATCTAATGCATATAGTTGCCTGTCTAGATTAGTCCAGGTATTTTTGGCAGCCTCAACAAATTTTTCAGGTGTCACAATAATACCATTTACATCTATAATTGCAGGAACTATTCTGCCAGGAATAATGGGTACTTCCTGAATGACTCTAAGTATTTCATCATGAATGCTAGCAAGAAACCATTCAACTTTCAATTTCCAGTGGGTAAAGTTTACACCAGTGAAGATTGGAATTCCCTTCCCTGCCATAGTAATAGAAGAAGTCATTTTTTCAAGGAAGAAAATGTAGAGAAAATGGATTTAGATGATTGTTTGATAAACTGGGTTCCTTTGATCGTTAAAGATTAAATCTTTATTCGCTCTGATACCAGTTGTTGGGTCACAAGGTTCCCAAAACTTAGATACAAATTAAATAACAGTTATCTTAACGTGTTAGTTTATATCCAAGTTTATATCAAACAAGTTTAAATTAATCTAGGCGGAAAACAAGATTAATTTTGACACAGAGTTTATTATGAATTAAGGTATTATTCACAATAAAGTGTTTGTCTTACACAGATGACAAAGTATTCAAACCCACACAGATGGTTTGAATACGATCTAAGTATTAGTATATTAAGTCAATGTGTATGCACTTAATCTTTGCACTTAATCTTTCCGTATGTTAGATTAAGTCAATGTGGTTCTACCACATTCATTGTACTTGCATTGATTATCATTTAATTCTAATAATATTTGCCGGGGTATTTTTTCCCCTTTATCAAAAAAAAGTATTAGTATATTAAGATACAATTATCACTACAAACTTTGACAGTTAGTGTTGTAATGCTTTGAGCCTAAGCTTAAAGGTCTTCTATACTATTTTGCTTTGAGTACTTGGATTACTTGGATACTTAGCAGTGCTTTTTGAACTGCTATTTATAGAGTTGGGTGTAACTCTATATTATCCAGTTCACATAGTTATCCAAGGAATAACAGATGCATCTTGGCCAACTTTGCACGCTCTCCTTTTTGCTTTTCTTGGAAATAGAAAAAGCAAAAAGGTAAAAGGTTTCTTTGCTGAGAAGAAAACCTTTCTTCGATGTTTGACCTTTCTCAAACATCTCATCAGTTGTATCGAGCCTTGGGAAAGAAAAACTTCTTCTGTACAATTGTACTTTCGTTCTTCAATCTGTGCTCTTCAGTCTGTGTTCATCAGTCTGTGATCTTCAGTCAGTGAACTTCATTCTGTGAAGTCTTCTGCATTCAATCTTCATTCTTCAGATGATGAATTCATAAGTCTTCAAGGAGAGCATGGCTTTCAGTCTGTGAGATTCTTCAGTCTGTGCAGCACAGACTCAGAAACAATTCTTCAGTCTGTGTCGCACAGACTCAGAAGTACAGACTCAGGAATTTCACTAAGTTTCCTGAATACAACTAAGTTAGATTTTGACTCCTCAGATTTATAACTTGAGTTTGATCATTGTTTTTCCCAACACCTACAAATCATAACACCACTACATTCCCATGATTAATCTAAGTTAAACACAAGGATTGAAGCTAGGAATCATTCACAAGGAAAATAAGTTCTCATCCTACTCCAAATTCATCCTAAAGCTTTGTAAGGAGACTATTCTCTAGTACTTAACGTTATATATGTGTTTATGCTAAAACTTTTCAATCATACTAAAATACGCTTTTAAACTAGTTACTTTGTCTTTTAAAAACATTAACTAGTAAGTTTAACCTATAAAAAGTCTATAAACAAGTTTAGAGACTTTAAAAATGCAAAATATATGTTCTACACTTTAAACTCTTTATTTATATGTAATAAACCCTTATTTATGTTAAAATAGTTATTTTAAACTAAATAACACAATAAACTTGTAATAACATAAACTTTTTTGGTTTAAAAGCTAACTAAACACACTTTTGGGTGAAAAATATCAAAAAGAAGACTCAAGGGACTATATATGTAAAATCTGGATTTTTGAGGACTAAAATGTTAAAAACAGATTATTTAGAGTTTATAATGTTAATATATGAATTAAAGTGTTAAAGACCAAACCCTTGTGGTTAAAAACTAAGAAAACTAAACTATGCGGTTAAAAGTGGAAAAATGAGAACTAGAGGGACTATACATGTAAAAAAAGAAACTTTTGGACCTTAGCTGTGAAAATCAGTAACTTATGTATATTATAGTATAAACCATGATTTAAAACAATATCCATATGGTTAAACACTAACAAACCAAAGTATTGTGCAAGAAATGGAATAAATGAAACTAGAGGGATTAGAAGTGTAAAATCTGTAAATTATGGACTGAGATGGTAAAATAAGTAAGTTAAATGATATTAAAGCTTAATCTATAGTTTAGAGTGTTAAAATCAAGACTTGTGTGGTTAAAAATCGATAAACCGAAAAATTTAACCTAAAATGACAAAATAGAAATTACAAGGACTAAAATCGGCACTTAGAAACTTTGAGGACTGTTAAGTACCCGCTGTAAATCAGGGGACTTTATTATAAATATTAAGTCATGATTAGTGTATAGACCGAGAAATCGTGAAATCCGAATTATAACAAGTTAAAACGTACATTAACGATAAAGGTTATAAAAATGAGTTATAAAACTTATAGTGTTATTAAAAATGTATATTAGGTCTAAGCAATATGATTATATTATAATAACGTACAACACACAATTAAAAGTCGATTAAACGAAATCGTGAACTTCGAATTAAATACGATCGAGACGATACATATAACGAATCAATAATCAACGCTATGCATATATTATGAATAATAGTATATTATACGGTTGACATACACGATTGTAGTATTTTGAAAACTATAAATGATCACAACGTGTCGCATACGCCTATGAGGGCACATAAAACCCTAGTTGAGTGAACAACTAGCATAGACGAACTATTAAGTCGTCTACATTTATTAACAAGACCTCATGCATTTAGGGCGCTAAGAGGCTTATTTGTGCTCATTTACTTAAACTCATTTTGCTAGCACGCTCGGACTCAGGTGAGTTCACAGCCCTTATTTTACAGTTTTAATGCTTTCAAACATTGGGGTGAAAAACATATAACTGATTTATGCGATTATTGAAACCTGACAACATATCCTTATAGGAGCCTAAGTTCTCAAGTTGTAATGCATAGAAGTCCTTTTTGCTTACAATGACTATAACCATTAGCTAGATGACGCTAGCCACTGAATATACGGATAGTACTATTGGGGTGACGTTCCCTCCCACTGTTTTGGTTAGTCGCGCTAACTAGCGACGTTGTTTCGCATAGAAGATCGTATATTTTCATTGTCCAAGGCAAACGATTTATTATAAGTCGTGGTTTAGTTATAATCTTAGTTTTGGCATATTAACTCATAGGACTTGCAAACTTATTGGGCGATCACCGTCTATGTTTCAAACTTTAAATAATTGTACATTAGGCCTTCGATGCTATACTTTGATTTATTGATGAACTTTACTAAATGATGGTTTATGATTGAGTCTTAAACCTGTGAATTCACTCAACAATTATGTTGACGTTTTACATATATTTTTCAGAGAATTAACTATGCCGCAAGACCACATGCATATGGGGACTGTACTTGCCGCGATAATTAGGATGCCATATTTTGAACAAATGGGATTTACTTATAATACTAACTTGATGTAGTTTTATTTATAATATCCCGGAACTTATCTTTTGTAAAAACAATGTATTTGATAACATTGCTATTTTGACGGCTTGATAAGCCGTAATGTTTGTAAAACTATTATTGGCATCTTAATATTATAGATGTTCTGCGATAATTATACGCTCTTAATTTATTGTCGATTAATCGAGTTACGCCCCGAGATTCCGCCATAATTATTATTATTATTCAAATTTTGAGGGTGTGACAATCTCTTTTCAAAACTTTATAGTATATAAGTAAAAGATTGAACATGATCTTCTTTGACATGACACATGCTTGGTAGAATACTTTTTTTTCTTTCTATGCAAACATATTAAATCAGTAACAAATTATGAGTTTGAAGTACAGTATCACAATAGAATAGATTGGTTGGCTTTTCTTAATTTATAAAAAAATGGATTATATGTAATATGCTGAACAAACTTTATTGAATATGCATAAAAAAGTAAAAGAATACTCAGTTATATATAATCAGTAAGACCTCATATTTCACATTCGCTTTAGGTCTCTAAATAACTTGAGCCGCTCATAACTATCATCCCAAACATTAACCATGAATACTTTCAATTGTTCATTCTTTATTTTGGGACATTTATTTCTTGCATGATTCGGATCATCACATTCAACGCACCTTCTTTGTATTTTCTTGACCTTGATGTGGTTCATGAGGTTGTTTAGCGACTTTCTTTTTCTTCTTGATAATGCGTAAAAGGTCATGTTTTTATCTTTATTAAGAAATTATATCAATTCGTTAACCTAATTTTGCTCGCATTCCTGCAAATATAGAAAAGTTCCTCATCAGAAATTTGAGAAAAATCTTTAAAGGGATTTTGAGAAGACGATTTCATTTTAATCTTTCTCGAAATTTAAAGGAAAAAAGTGAATGTTTGATATTTTCATAAACGATGGGAGTTCAAGTTTATATTATGTGAAATAATAAATACTCGTAGCATTTGGGGCCAACAACCAAAATTTAATGAGCATTTGGTTGGGAAAAATAATGTATCAATCCTATTTAAAGATATCGCAATTTCTATGATTTGTTTAAGAACAATTTCAACAATAATTATATCATCATCAACCTTTATATTAACAACAACCGTTCAGATCTCTCAATAACAATATTCATGATATGGTCAATCCCTATGTTGATAATTATGACTTGCGATTGTTTTTACGGTAGATGTGAAACTGTCCAACCGACATCGACACCGATACAAATCAAATCCATGTGTTAAATTGGAGAATCTCGTAAAATTGTCAATACTTTGTGTTGTATGGAAAGTTTGTGTACCGCCTAAGAAGATGAACCGTCGACGAAGATTGTGAGCTGCCGGAGATGAACCACCGGTATATATTTTGTGTTATAAGAGAGTTTGTGTAACCTTATTTTCTCGAATTACAATGACCGATGGCACCTTGTTTAATGTGCAAGCCTTAATTTCCCGAATTGTTTTCGCCAAAGTTCTGTCGATCTGCTATTCAAAAGAAATGTAAATTTACTTATTTATTTGTATTTGTGTAACTTTTTAATTTAAAAAAGAAGAAAAAAAAAATTCACAAATGGTCTTTCAAAATGACTGAATTGCCATCACATATTTTGCACGTGACCTAACTTAACATAATATACTAATAAGTGTTAGTTTAAAGTGTTAGTTTAAAGGACGATGGGTGTGACAAGTTTCAAAAGTAACGATCATTCGTTTAATAGAAAATTATATATGAATATTTGTAAAATTTTGAGCAGACAATAAAGACCATTAAATAGCTAAACTTATATGATTTACTCAAAAAATAACGATAGCTTTTTAAATTTAAAAGTGTATGAGCGATTGAGCTAAACTGTATGGTCTCAAAAAATAACGATCATTCGTTTAATTAGTGGACATTATAACTTTCATGTGGTGGTTTTAGATGGAGGGTATTGGTGGTTATTTGGTAGTTTGGATTGTGGGTTTGGTGGTTTCAAGTCGTGGGGTCAAGTGATTTCAGGTGGTTCACGTTGGTGTTTTTAGGTGGTTGGTTTAGGTTGTATGTTTAAGTGATTTCAGGGGGTTCATATAGGTGGTTTCGGGTGTTTTCAAGTCACGGTTTAAATGGTTTAAGGTAGTAGTTCTTGTTGGTGTTTTAGGGTGTTTTTTTAGGGGGTGTTTGTCGCGATTTTAGGTGGTTGTTTCGGGTCAAGGTATCTAGTGGTTTTCAAGTGGTTGTGGTTGTCAAAATAACAAGAAATTGGACAATGCACAAGGTGGCTTCAATGGTGTTCAGGTCAGGGTTCAAGTTTGGTGGTTTTAAGAAGTTGCAGGATCTTCTATTCGTTGGTCTTCGATGGAGTCAGGTGGTTCCGATCAACGATCTTTGGTGGTCTCTAGTCAATACTCACATGTGGTTTTTAGATGGGTTTAGGTGGTGTCAGGTAGTTCATTTCTGGGGCCATGGGTCGATTAGTTGCAAGTCGTTTTGTTGTCGTTTTGGTGGTCGCATGTCTTAGAACTAGTTGCAGGCGGTGGTTCAGGTGGTCGTTGGTTGCATTTCGGTTATCTGGGGTCGGGTTTATAAGCTTGGCGGTTTCCAGGTGGTGGTTTCAAGTGGTCGTTGGTTGCATTTCGGTGCTTTCGAATTGGAGTTATAATTTGATTTCACGTGGTGGTTTCAAGCAGTTTGTAGTTGTTACTCATGTGGTTTTGTTTTGTTTGGAAATGAGTTTAGAATTGTTTCGTGTGATAGAAAGTTGTAGAATCGATGTATTGAGGTGTAATTTTTAGGGTCAGTTATTTGTTTGAAGTTGAGTTTTTAGAGTCGTTTTGGTCGAAGAAAGTTTTAGAATTGATGTCGTTGTAGGGTTTATCATTTTCTATGGTTGTAATTTCTAGCATCTTTCTAGGTTTTTTTTCTTGGTAATTAAAATGTCTGTCTCTTTCAAAAATAAAATAAAATGTAAGTACAGATTTTATGATAGCACTAGAACACCTAATTAACAAGTTATGCAGTGGGTGTTTATTGTTGTATCGTCATCTCTAACTTAATATTGTTATTTTTTTCAATAAATTAATTTTATTCCAGTCTATATATATAACGTACGAAAAGTCTACAAATAAGAATTAAATGAAGATATCCACTTGCATAATGTAAATGCTCTTTGGATTTGGGTCTGCCCATGCCCTCAGGGCACCGATAACGGTTTCAAATTTCGCTCCCCAAGAGCATTTATGTTTTTTTCCATACAATTAATACACAATCTCATAGCATATAACAACGACATAAGCATTATATCGTAGTTATAATTATAATATAATAATATTCAAATTAGACACGTACAGTCGATATCACTAGTTCCCTAAAAGGTGGCTATTCGATAACGTAACAAGAAACAGACAAACTAAATAATTAAAAAAGAAAATACA
Organism: Gnaphalium uliginosum; assembly: GCA_963930675.1. Classification (NCBI taxonomy): domain Eukaryota; kingdom Viridiplantae; phylum Streptophyta; class Magnoliopsida; order Asterales; family Asteraceae; genus Gnaphalium; species Gnaphalium uliginosum. The sequence goes on along the minus strand of OZ005681.1, from coordinate 31,602,707 downwards.
ATGTGATAAAAACATATGATGCTGGTAACAAATATCTCTTCTAGACTTGATTGTTTTGTGGCGGTTTTCCTTTGTTCCCATTGGCCAACCCCATTTCCATAGCTGCTCCTGGTTTCTCATCGTTCTTTCCCTTATTGTTTCTGTATATTGCATACAGGATCAACTGTAGTGCACCCAATAAGCTTCCAAATCCATTGCATACCTTCAATGTGGTTTCAACCAATACATAGTTAACACGACACAATCGCAAAATTAAAATTAGGATAATATTTGTCTTGCGCGCATATCTAATTAGTGATTGATATCAACAGGGCGGAATCACGGGGTGGCCTTTACTACAGGTCCGACAACAGTGCTATGTGTCAAAATAAATCGTGCTACCGGTTCAATAAATGATTACGAGTTTTGTATGTTCCTTTATTTAAAACTACTAATTATATAATTATTTGTCAAATCGTACATTTTCATAAAAATAATTATTTATTTAGTACTACAAAAAAAATTATCATACGGGTCACTTTAACTTTAACTTGAAGTCCACCACTATTTCATATCAACAACACCAATACTAACCCCAAATCAGAATCTATAAGATGAATGAAATCATGCATCTTACTTTAGATACAAGTGTATATTGAAGGGACAAATTTTAGTCATGTACATTAATTATGTAGATTTCAAGAAAAATTTATATTTGCTGCATAAATTTTTTTCAAAGCCTACAACATATATATCGACTCCATACATGCATATATTATACGAAAAATGATATTTAGTCCTAAACTTTTAAGTATAAAAATAAATTGAAAGAATTTAATTGGTTAGCGTGGCAAAATAATAAGTGAAAATTAATGAAGTTGTATAAGTGATATGTTAAACGATGAATGGATTAGTCGTAAATTTAGGTTTATATTTTTATGTAACATTTACTCATAGTATATATACGTAATGAGACATATATAACATGGAATATAATGTAACTTGAAAGCAAATGAAAGAAGATAAAAAGGGGGCTTACGTAGACGAAAGGATCATTTCCAAGGAGGCCAAATATAAACCATGATGTACCACATAAGAATACAAATAGTGACAGAAAAAATGGCATAAATTCCACGCTCTTGGTCCTGATCACTGTCCTCTGTGACATTCAATTATTTCCATCCGGTGAGAAATTATATTTGTTATAAACACTTTTTACAGTAAAAAGTTACACACCCATGTGCAAGATTTGTAAAAAGTACAAAGGTAAGTTTACATGTAAAGATTATTACCATGATTGAGAGGGGTGAGCCGTACATGATGACGGAGAAAATAGCAGCAGCGAAACCACAGAAATAACGGCGGGTTGTGCCATGGAGAGCAAAAACAGAAACTAAAGCGATGGTGGAGAAAGCGCCCATAACAAACGTAACCAACGCTAAGATCTTGAATTTTTCCTTTTTAGGTGCATAAATCACAAATATCAACACATAAACTGCTTCAATTACTGCTCCAGTACCGTTTATAACCGTCACCAGTGTGTTATTCTCAGATATAAATGGCAGTCCGTACCTAAAAACACATGATATTCTTTTAACTACAAGAATTATATTTATTTTAAAGATAGGTGCATTTAATTAGAGTAGTAATCAACCAAAGTTTTAATTACACTGTACCAGGCAGAAAGAAGGCAGTTAAGTAAGGTCATGGGATAAGGAATCCCTGAGAATTGTTCTGTTGATTTGTTTTTCCGTATCCTATTGAAAGTAATCCTACATAAATAAAAAATAATAATAATTAATTTACTAGTAATTAATAATCAAGTGAAATGAAAGTAGGTAGATAGAGTAAAAGAAAAGAAGTTTGTGGGTTACGTACGTTGGTGCAAGGAACAAGAACAGACCAGTGGCATCTCCTGTGTATGTAAAGCAAGATCGAATAAGAAAACATGAAATATCAGTCAATCAACTTATAACAATATATAGATATCGAACAAGTTACGAAAAACGCACCGAAAACACCAAAAATTGTGTGTAGAATGGAAACTACGCCCATTCTGAATGTGTAAAATGGAATGAATAATTGAAGGTAACCTCCCTTGTTTCTACAACCGCTGAGAAAGAGAAGAAGATATAATATGTTAAGAAGGAAGGGTGACCTTTTTATAGAAAAAATGAAATTAATAAGTGTACTGGACTCTCTAGATAGTGTAAAGTGTGTACTTTTGTTATCCTCAACTTGCATCCTTACACTTGATTGTTTAGCTAGGACACCTTTAAATCTTTACCAAATGTGTTATATACGGAAAGTAGGCAGCGGCGGAGCTAGAAATATTTATTTGGGGGGACAAATTTTTTGTCTTTTTTTTCTTTTTATCATTTTGTGGGTCAAAATTTCCAAACTCTCACTAATTACTTTAAAAAAGTTATTTTTTCAGTAATTTTAGATATTTTGGGAGGACGACTGACCCCCTTGCCCCCCTCTAGCTCCGTCCCTGAAAGTAGCGAATGAAATTATACTTTTAATTTCATTTATAAACTGTGTACGAATATATGACTATATGTACAAGTACAATTTGATTAGATTAAACATTAAACATTAAACAATAAAATTTTGATTAGATTACAGATAATATGGATTTGATTTAAGTAGTCCAGTCGAAAAACAGAAAATTAAACTGCATTCAAGAGACTTCTGTTCAAAGTTTTTTACTACATCGTCCCTTCAAATTTCTTCTTAGGTTGATGTATGTTTTATGTGTCTGTCAGTTGGTCTAGGTCTGAGTCGTTTGTAATGTTTTAATTAGTGATATGAATAGAATTTGTTTTAAAATTGATTTTGATGTCACTGTTTAGGCGACACAGAGCTTAGCGACACAAGGCTAGTGTCGCATATGATGGGCCTTGCGACACAGGGCTTGTGTCGCAGGACAATTAGGTTTTGGTTATAAATAGAAAGCTCTCGGGATCAGTTTGAAGAGTGACTAACCTGGATTGACTGAGAGCATATTGTGAGATATTCTGTGTAATTGTTCATTTCATTGATCGTATTGATATAAAAAGCTAATTGTTTGATTTGTGTGATATTTAACGTGCATAGTTTAATTGATTGTATTCCGCACTTTCAATTGAACTTCTTGATCCGATTTAGGTCTGGTAACAGGAACCAACAAGTGGTATCAGAGCCAAAATCGTGAGATTTTGTGGTATTGGATCAATTTTGTACGTTTTTCGGGTCAAATCGCATACTATTTAGTGATTAATCTTAATTAGAGGTTCTAATAGCTTGAAGTCTGCATTTTCTGAAAGATATTTGAAGTTTCGTTCGATTATTGATCGTCGATTTTAGTTGGGGTTTCGAAAGCATTCGAATTTTAGGGTTTATTTGCGGCTGATTTCGCAATATAGCGACACAACCTCTGTGTCGCTTCTAGGGATTCTGCGACACAAGAAATTTTTGTGATATAGTTCAATTTGTGTCGTGTCTAGGTTTTCTGCGACATACCTATGCGACACTAGGTGCGACATAAACTTGCGACATTGGACAACGACATAACCTTTGTGTCGCAATTGGATTATTCTTAATTTATTAATTGATAGCGACACAACCTTTGTGTCGCCCTTTGTTTTTGATAGCGACACAACTTTTGTGTCGCTAATTGCTTCTGATAGCGACATTACTCTTATGTCGCATAATCTTTTAACTTGTTTTTGCAGGTAAGCGACACTAAGCTTAGTGTCGCCATTAGTCTGCGACACAACCTCAGTGTCGCCATCTTATACTCGAAAACAATTTTTGTGTGTCTTTGTCTAATTTGCAGGTATCAAAATGACTCTTCAAAGCTTTACTCAACTATTAAAGCACAGTAATGAAGTTGGAAGCACCAATAAACCTCCACTATTACTGCTAATACTGATTATGTGGAATCGAGGCAATTATTTGAAGCCTTCATTTCATATAATGATCCTGACATGCTAATTCTTTTCTTGAACATTATGTACATCCACCAGCTGATGGCATTCATACTACTATACCTCCGCCTAAACCTATGAGATCATTGACTCCAGATCAGAAAAAGGCTTGGGATTTGGAAAGAAAAGTTCACTCGGCAATCACAATGAGCATGTCAGCTGATGTACTGAAGATGTTTAAACATAATGATATCGCTTATGATTTGTGGTGGTAATGAGAGATACAAAAAGAGTAAACTTGCGGTCATTAAAAAACAGTATGAATTGTTTGACATACTGCCAAATGAATCTCTTAATGCTTTGTTCACTCGTTACTCACATCTGGTAAGTGAGTTGACTGATGGCGGTGTAGTGTTAGCTACTGAGGATGTAAACAAGAAACTCTTATGCTCTTTGCCTAAGAAATGGAATCATCGTGTTATGATGATGGAAGAAGATGAGAGAGTTATGACTCTTTCGTTAGATGATCTTATTGGGAGGTTACAAGCTTATGCACTAGATATGCAGCGAAAAGAAACAAAATCTAGTGCACATGTTCAAGATCCAAGCTTGTATGGTAGTTCTTCTCCTAGTACTGGTGTGACATTGTTATCTAGTGGATCATTTCTGCATTCTCTACCAAATCAGCTATTCCTTCAGTTGGAAGAGCATCCTACTCTTCCAATACTCTAGCTTCACCTGATACTGAAGAGAATGTTGCGGTTTTTCAAGCTTTTCTGAGTGCTTATGACAGCTTTCTTTCAAAGAAGACTAGCACTATTGATCTTATAGAAAATGACTTTGAACAAATAGATCCTGATGATCTAGAGAGGATGAATCTTCGTTGGAACTTTGCTATGTTAAGCAGAAGAGCAAAGAAATATTTGAAGAAAACATGGATAAAGAATCTGGATGATGATAGTGATTCAGGTCTTGGGTTCGATAAGAGTAAGGTGAAGTGCTACAATTGCCAAAACCTTGGGCACTTTGCTAGGGAATGTGAGAAGGCGAAGCATCCTGCTTCTGGATTTTCAAAACCATCTGCTTTTACAAGACCATCTGCAAGGACTCCGGAAAAATCTCCTGTCTCAAATGCTCTTCTTCTTCAAAATGAAGAAGCCTATGATTGGAGCGAAGACGCCGATGAGGACCTGAATAAAGCTCTTATGGCTGAAATCACCAGTGTGCATGAGGTACCCATTGAAGAACCATTTTCTTGTATATCTTGCATTAAATTAACCGGTAAACTTAACAGATTTGCTGAGGATAATCAACGCCTGAATACCGATTTAGAAAAACTTGTTCATGCTAATAAGATTTTGAAAGATAATGAAAAAGTGTTTGATAAGAAAATGGATGCCGTGTTTTCGGACCGAAAAGAATTAAAAGCTAAGATTTTCAGTCAACAAGACGCAATTAATAGTTATCTAAAATTAATTGCTGATATAAGAAAGGAACTTGCTGACTCACAGTCAGAAGTAATTAATCTTAAAAGAAAACTTTCAAATTTCTCTACGTCCTCAATTGTCTTAGATGAAATTCTTCAAGGGCAAAGGTATGATACGAAGAGCAAGGCCGGTCTTGGGTATCACCAAGTACCACCTCCTATGAACTATCTACATATGCCTTCAAAGGATGAAGCCAAAGAATTTGTGCCTTCTTCTTTAAAGGAAGACACGAAATCTGTTAAAAAGCCAGTTGATGATTCTAAGCCAACTATCGAGCCTGAATCTATAAAATCTGATGTTAATAAGTCTGTGAATGTTAAGAAACCTGAGATTGTTAAGGTCAAGATTGTACCTCCAGTTAGTGTAGAGGGGGTAGTTGAAATTGAGGATTTAACCGATGAGGTTAATGTGAGGATTAAAAAGGATAATGTTAAGCCTGAAAATCATATCATAACCACTGAATTAAATGATGTGGCTTTTCAAAGAAAAGGCAAAGTTAAGGCTGAGCCTCAAAAAGGGATTTTAAAGAATGATAAAAATGACAAATCAAATGAAAAATCTTCTAAATCTGTTAAACTTGTTGACGTTTCTGATAAACCATCAACATCCTCACAAGCATCTAACTCATCATGCACACACAAATGTGCATGTTCTGTTAATGCTTCTTTTAATCAACCTCCAGTGTTTTATCCACAACTTCAACCATTTGTTGAAAGACGATCTTGTTTCTATTGTAAGAAACAAGGTCATCTAATTAATGATTGTCCGTTGATTTCTAGACAACGGTTTGGAAGATCTATGCCGCGAAGTTTTTTCTATAGAAACTCTTTTAATAAATCTCAATCGAGGCATAACTCATCATCTCCTTTACCGGTCAAGAAAGTCAATAAGATTGTGCCTAGTAAACCTACAGTCAAACAGCATAATTCTATTGATAAGCAACCACCCAAACCTAAACAGGTTTGGCAGATTAAAAGGTCAACAGATGACCTGTCATTCTACAATAACACATCAGGAAACACAACTGATTTGTTAAAAGATAAAATTTTGACTGATGTTGTTATTATAGATGACTTTGGAAGACCCAAGTCTGTCAAGGCTTGGGTCTCCACTTGTAATTAATCCCTTCTTGTATATTGTGCCTGCAGCAGTCCGAGGAAGTTCAAAATAGTAAATGGTATGTTGATAGCGGCTGCTCACGGCACATGACTGGCAACTTAGCCCTACTTTCTGATGTGAAACCATTTAATGGGGGTTATGTTGCGTTTGCGGGTGATAAAGGAGGTGAAATTACAGGTCAAGGAACACTCACCAATGAAAAAGTAAGTTTTGAAAAAGTAAATTTTGTTGAGCAATTGAATCATAACTTGCTTAGTGTCTCTCAAGTTTGTGACAAGAAGTATACAACAGCATTTACTGATGTGGAGTGCTTGATTCTTAAGCCGGGATTCGTCATTCCCGAGGAATGGTTGCTGATGAGAGTACCAAGGTCAAAGGACACGTACGTTCTTGATATGTGTAATGTTTCATCAACAGAGCACACATGTTTATTGTCCAAAGCTGCTGAGAAAGATTCACTGCTGTGGCACAGACGAATGGGACATCTTCATTTCCGCAAAATGAATTATCTTTTTAAAAATGATCTTGTGTTAGGCCTACCAAAGCAATCCTTTGGTTTAAACGATAATTGTGTTTCCTGCCTCAAAGGAAAACAACACAAGAAATTCCATAAGTCTAAGCTAGTGAATTCAAATGAAACACCTCTTGAGTTATTGCATATGTATCTTGTTGAGACATGTTTTGTGACAACAGATCTAGCTTGTTATAGCTTGTATTAGTACTTTTAGTAATTGTAATCAAGTTTGTACATTGGTTTTGAATTGTAAATGAAATATATTGCTTGGTAAACATTTTAGAGTTAAATATCAAAAGGCTGAAAAATGTTGACCAAGGTTGACTGCGAACCGAGTCAGTTCGCAGGATAAGTTTGTGCTGCGAACTGAGTGAGTTCGCTGGGCCGACATGGGCTGCGAACCGAGTCAGTTCGCAGAGCCCATGTATCTGCGAACTGGGACGAATATATATGAAAATTAGGGTTTTCATATTCACAACTTTTGTCACTTTGCTTATGCGGCTGCCCTGCGATTCAGAGAGATTTCCAATATCCTAAAGGCTAGGTATTGATTGTTAACACGTGTTATAATTGATACAAAGCAATTAGACAATTGATTCGCTAATATATTGCGAAAGAATTTGTTATAGATCCTATAACTAGTATTGAGGGATTCCGCACCTTAATACATTAGATAACCTCGTTATCGATCCAAAACAACGGGACTTACAATTGGTATACGTATTCAACTTATAAACGTAAGTTCTTAAGTCTAAACGTACAACAGATAATTAACAGTCGCAACTTGTAGTTTATTTGTAAACATAGAGTTCTCAAATCGAATACAAGACGAAAGTTAAATTTTTAGATTTATACGTATTCAACTTATAAACGTAACTTCTTAAGTCTAAACGTATAACAGATAATTAACATTAAGTTCTTAAGTCGAAGCATATAAGCGATAGTTAAAAGTCTTCACTTGTACTTCATTTGGCAGATAACCGGCACTGTTCGATCAAAGTTCATGGTATATCCGAGGTTCTGCATGCTTATCATTAAACACTGTATCCCTGATCTTCAAGGATTTCAGCCAGATCTGCGTGTAGACACCATTGGATTAAGGACCTACAATGCGTGCTTTCTTCATTCTTCCAGACGTCCGGATCAGGTCAAACCTGAAGCATGCGACCTGTTCGGTCATCTTCTAGTTGCCGCATATGTAGCTCCACCAAATAATGGTTGGTTGGATGATGGAGCCCAACCAGAACTACAACCTCAGCCAGCAGTTGTGGCTCAAAACCTTGGGTCGCAAGAGCTTATAGAAGATGTTATACATCAAGCTGGACAACCTGACATTGCGGCTCAGGTTCTACATGAGGTTCTGATAGAAAACGATGATGCTACCGATCCTCTCCTACGTGAGATAGATCAATATCAGGTATTATTTATATCATCATTGTTCAACGTACATGTAATTTATAAGTTACTTATCATCTATTATCATTCATCTTGACTAGGCTCCTGAAGCTGTAGACCCAGAGGTCATTTGACCTGAGGGTGAACAGGATCAGGCGAGTCTGGATGTTGGGCCCTCTAGTGCCTTTGGCAAAGATGGTGCTACCACATCTGACTCCGACAGCGAGGAGACTGATGATGATCTTCCTCATCCTCCTACTTTTTCGGGTATTCCTGCGGGAATGATCCGGAGAGGTTCCAAGCTGATCATGGATCTTGCCTTCAAGGGCAAGCGCAAAGTCGATGATTTGGATCCTGATTTTTGCTTAATCAACAAGGAAACAGATGATGAAGAGGATCAATCTCTTCAGACGCAACGCCGAAAGCGTATTCGTTCAGCTACTTCTCAGCTGACGATTGGCGATTTGGCTAGTCCAGGTTATTTTTTTAACCATCTTTTTCTATTGAATGTTGTGCGTTCTATATATGAGAAACTGAGATAGATATTTCTATAACAGTCGCTCCAAATACACAACAGCAGGCTAGACCTGCGGTGCAACGTCCGAGTGCTCCGGTATCTGAAACCTCAGAGAAGGTTAGAGATATGAGTACTTATAGTTATTCAGAGATTGAGACAGTTTATTCTGTTACTTTTACTGATAACTATTATCTAACAGGAGCCTGCTGCTGACGTTACCGTCACGATTCAGACTACTAAAGCTAGTAGAATCGTAGCTCGCTTACTCCTGACGGATGTTGCCACCCAGATTGAACAACATAATGTTCAACCTGTAACCCCACCTACACCCAGGCTACTACTTCTGTGAGAACTTCTGAGCGGATGTCTAGTTTGGAACTTCGAGTTCGGATATTAGAGACTCAGAATGCTACTCTTGCAAAGGAGCTTGCAACACAAGGCGAAGCCTATACTCATCTCCTGAAGTCTCGTATGCTTTCTATCAGAGAGTCTGAAGATCAGCAGAAACAGCTTGATCGACTGCAAGGCCTTGTCACAAATTTATTGAAGGGCAAGTCGCCTCAGGGGGAGATCTTGCTATTTAATGAGGCATGCAGAGAAGATGAACTGAGAAGGAAGAGACGAGATGATACAGAGGATGATCCCAATGCACAGAAAGATAGAGAGCCGACTGGTCCTTCAACGACCGGTGAGCCGTCTACAATTCAAGGGGAGTCTGAGCCTGCTGGGACAAGTGGTGTTGGTGGTGAGGGTGCTGGTACTGTTGCTGGTGCTAGTAATGTTGGTGAGAAATTCACCACAGAATAATTTTTTTATATATGTATTCTTAGATTGATTGTAATAACTCTTATATTTAATGAAACACTTACATTAAAAATTATTATTTATTTCATGTTTATATAATATAAGATTAGTTATATACGATTTAGACCTGAGATGTTATGTTACAGGTTAAAACGATATAAGACTAATTATGTAAGACTTTGACTTGAGATTTATCTTGACAAGTTAAAATTATATAAGATTAGTAATCAATAGTGATTTCGTGAAAGAAATGATAAAGAAACTCTTGATAAAAGAATTAATATTATTCATTTGATTCATGACATATATATCACTTGTAGATATGAATGATGAAAGCGATTCCGACACTGAAGTCGAAGAAGAAGTAGATTATGATTTAGAGGAGGGAGAGTTTGTACCTCCTGAAGATTGGACTTCTATTTCTTATGTTGGGATAGACGAAGGTGTAGATCCCGATGCTAATATCGATGAACACATCGTGAGTCCTTCAAAGACTAAAGCCTTATTCAGGAAGAAGATGGAGAAAGAGTGATTGATTTAGATGAAGATCTAGATGATTCGACTGATTCTGAAGATGATCTTCCTGATAGGTTCAAAAATAATCCGATGTTTAGGCCTTTGGAGAAGAAGAAAAAGGAGAAGACTAGGATTAGTGAAGTGGATATCTCTGGAAAGCGTATACCTAGAAGAGGTATTATTGGTTGGTACTTCGACGCAGATTTGCAGCTTTTTGCTATAAAAAGATATGATGGTGTTCAATATTTTGAGAAGAAGCTTGCAGTCTTCAGTTCTTTGCCAAGATTTGAAACCCGAGACTTGGCTAGATTAGAATTGAACAACCCTAATAATGATCCATTTGGAAGATATGTTGAAAAGATTATCAAGACTGAGGGTTGGTCAATGAAGTTTGAAAGAATTAAGCCAAGAATCGGAAAAACAATTAAGCTTGAAGAAAGAAGCGAAAGAACAGGAAGGCGTCGTAGAAAGAAGATATATCCAGCTGTGAAATGCATACAACAGATTCCTCTGAAAGCTATGCCTCAAGATATCTTAGGTAAGCTGAAGAGATGGTCTGTAGATTCAGTGACTGGTGAAGCTCTCATATTTGTACATGATGATGAAGTTGAAGATGAAGAGAGAGAGATCTTAAAGATTTATGATCGTCGACATCTGATGAACCTATCAAAGGCTGACCTATTGATGTTACACAAGAATAGGATCACAGCGATTGAAGGTTGGGAAGATGTTGCACGAGATTATCAGTCAATGGTGAAGACATGCATTAAGCTTAAAATATATGCAGGTAGCAAAATTTACAACTGATTACCAAAGATAACTTGAAGACAAAGACTTAAAGATGCTAGAGCTATTGTCAAGGGGGAGTCTGTTGAGACATGTTTTGTGACAACAGATCTAGCTTGTTATAGCTTGTATTAGTACTTTTAGTAATTGTAATCAAGTTTATACATTGGTTTTGAATTGTAAATGAAATATATTGCTTGGTAAACATTTTAGAGTTAAATATCAAAAGGCTGAAAAATGTTGACCAAGGTTGACTGCGAACCGAGTCAGTTCGCAAGACAAGTTTGTGCTGCGAACTGAGTGAGTTCGCTGGGCCGACATGGGCTGCGAACCGAGTCAGTTCGCAGAGCCCATGTATCTGCGAACTGAGACGAATATATATGAAAATTAGGGTTTTCATATTCACAACTTTTGTCACTTTGCTTATGCAGCTGTCGTGCGATTCCAGAGAGATTTCCAATATCCTAAAGGCTAGGTATTGATTGTTAACACGTGTTATAATTGATACAAAGCAATTAGACAATTGATTCGCTAATATATTGCGAAAGAATTTGTTATAGATCCTATAACTAGTATTGAGGGATTCCGCACCTTAATACATTAGATAACCTCGTTATCGATCCAAAACAACGGGACTTACATATCTTTTCGGACCAGTGAGCAAACGGAGTATAGGAGGAAGTTATTACTGCTTGGTAGTGACTGACGACTATTCGTGATTTTCTTGGGTTTACTTCATTTCTTCTAAAGATGAGGTGCCGGATATTTTAACTTATCTGTTTGACAAACTAGAAAATATGTGCAATCTGAAGATAAAGAAACTGCGAAGTGACAATGGAACTGAGTTCAAGAACAAAACGTTAGAAATGTATTGTTTGTTGAAAGAAATACATCATCAATTCAGTGCCGCAAGAACTCACAACAAAATGGAGTCGCTGAAAGGAAGAATAGGACTATCATAGAGGCTGCACGAACTATGCTCTCGAACTCCAAATTGCCTATTACTTTTTGGGCAGAGGTGGTTAATAAAGCCTGTTATGTTCTAAACAGGATTTTGAGGGTGAAGAAAAGAAATAAGACATGTTATGAGTTATTTAACAACCGTAAACCCAAATTGCAGTTTCTTGAACCTTTTGGGTGTCCTTGTATCATCATGAACACACGGGAAAGAGTAGCCAAGTTCGGTGAAAAATCTAGTGATGGTTTCTTCTTTGGTTATTCTGTTAACTCTCCTAATAAGAGAGTTTATAATAAATCTACGAAGAGGATTGAGGAGCACTATTAAGTTAAATGCTTAAGATATACTGAATCTCCTCAAAGCACGGGACCCGACTCATTGTTTCAGTATGATGCTTTGTTTGAATCATTTAATCTTTCTGAAGATGAGACTGATGACCAGGTGGTGACCCTACTGCATGGAATTGATATGTTTCAAGATATATCAAGTCCTTCTACTAAAGTCACACCACCTTCAAATAAAGATACTCCTTCCACTTCTGGAACAGCTCTTATTGCGTCTATTCCACAAGCTTATACTGAGATGCCTGGTTTATCTGATGAAGAAGAAGAAGCTCACACACCACATCACCTATCTCTAACTGAGGATAAATCTGATGAAGTTGAACAATCAAAGGAAATTAATGAAGATGGAGGAGATTTAAACAATTTGGATTCTGTGGTTGTGCCACCGCGGATTCCACAGCAAAGAGTACACACATCTCACCCGACTAAAAATATCATTGGTGATTTGTCTAAGGGTGTACAAACAAGGAATCAGGCTAAAGCGTCTACATCCGACTCTACTTCTTGCCTTGTAGCTGAGATTGAATCATGCTTTCTATCTCAAATTGAACCGAAAAATGTGAAGGAAGCATTAGTCGACTCTCATTGGGTCGAGGCTATGCAGGATGAACATCATCAATTTCAAAAGCTACAAGTGTGGAATTTGGTTCCGCTACCTAAGGGACAACATTCTATAGGTACGCGCTGGGTGTTTCGAGTAAAGAAAGACGATCGTGGTATTGTGATAAGAAACAAGGTTGGACTAGTGGTACAAGGTTTTTCTCAAATAGAAGGTCTTGATTATGATGAGGTGTTTGCTCCGGTTGCGAGGCTAGAATCGATCAGAATATTTCTTGCCTACGCCTCATACAAGAAATTCCGAGTTTACCAACTAGATGTAAAAAGTGTGTTTCTTTATGGGAAGGTCAGTGAAGAAGTGTATGTCAAGCAACCTCCTGGATTTGAAGACTCAGTACATTCTGATTATGTCTATAAATTAGACAAAGCACTGTATGGACTTCATCAAGCTCCAAGGGTGTGGTATGAGACGCTGTCCAAACATCTGCTGGCAAACGAATTCACACGAGGGCAGATTGACAGCACACTTTTCATTAAGAAGGTTGGAAATAATTTGTTACTTGTGCAGGTATATGTAGATGACATTATCTTTGGATCTACAAATGACGAGCTGTGTAAGGACTTTAAAAAAATCATGAAGTGTCAAGTTTGAGATGAGTGCCATGGGAGAACTTACATTCTTCTTAGGTGTACAAGTTGAGCAATCTGATAAAGGTATTTATATTTATCAATCCAAGTATGTTAATGACATCTTAACAAAATATCAGTTGCTCGACTGTAAGACCTTTGGGACTCCCATTGACATAAATCACAAACTCGGTTTGGCTGAAGAAGAAGACGATGTAAATCAGCGAGACTATCGGTCAATGATAGGATCACTGATGTATCTCACAGCATCTAGACCCGACATAATGTTTGTCGTGTCCATCTGCTCAAGATTTCAAGCAAAACCGAAAGTTTCTCATATGAAAGCGGTTAAGCGAATATTCAGTTATCTCAAATTTAGACCATTTTTGGGTCTCAGGTATTCCAATGAGGATAACTTCGCTTTAACTGCCTACTCCTATTCAGATTACATTGGTTGCAATGTGGACAAAAAGTCTACGACTGGAGGATGTCAGTTCTTTGGTAGCCGTTTGGTCTCGTGGCAGTGTAAAAAGCAAACTACGGTCTCCACTTCATCTGCTGAGGCTGAATACATTGCTGCTGCAAGTTGCTGTTCTCAGGTTCTCTGGATTCAGCATCAAATGCGCGATTACGGGTTACTCTTAACTTTAACTCCTATCCATATTGATAATACAGCTGCTATCTCCATCATACGCAATCCCGTACAACACTAAAAAACTAAACATATTGGAATTCGGTTTCATTTCATACGGGATTGCTATGAGAAACATCTAATAGACCTTGTCCAAATTGATACGTCTAAACAAAATGCTGATCTTTTTACAAAAGCTTTTTCACGATCTCGATTTGATGAACTTGTCTCTATGATAGGGAGGAGGTTTTTTGTCAAAAAATAATTTAAAGACTTGGAGTGTTTTTGTTTAAAAAAAAAGTGCAACAACCACTCTTTATACTTGTTAGTATTAAAGAAATGCAAGGTTGCTACATTTCAAAATAGACGTTCAGTTGTGTCTGTAAACAACTTGGAAAATGATAGTACATCAGGTGACATGCACAAAATGGAAATTTTAAGGTTTATGTTTGATGTGTCAGTAGATTTATCTAGCATACTTAAAATACCTGTTATAAATATTAGCTTCATCATATGATGTATTGCTAGGCATTTGTGCTAAAGTTACTAAGAAGCTTAACTTTCAAATGTGCATATTATTTTATATAAAGACATATTACTATGTATGCCATTAAGTTGAAATAAGGGCGTTAATGTCCGAAATATTTTCACACTTAGTCTTAATATTTGGATGATAAACATGTTATGATCTAATACTTAGGATCTTTGTATGGTGTTATCTGGGGGAATATATTAGTTGTATCCTCTGTTGTATGTCAATACACAACTGGTTTCATCTAATATATTCTTGAAAAGAACTTAAGTACGTAGTCTATGTTAAGTTATGGACAACTATTACGTACCCGTGGCACTCTTAATTTTTAAAATATTGTACAAATATACAAGAAAAGCTATACAACGATTGCCTAGTACTGGTTTGTGTTAAACTATGGTACTCTGTTGTACGAAAGTACAGACCTATACCCTCTAGTTTAATTGTTCAGACTAGTGTTTGTTCAACCCGAATCATTGTTTATGTGACTCTGTTGTACTTTGTACAGATCTGTCACCGCTAACTTGGTTCTAAAAATACTTCCATACATTCACCCTCTATATGGAAACTACTAACATGTTTTGATTTCAAATGTATATTTTAATGTGAGTTATATAATATAATATGCATGCTAATAATAACAACGTGATTTGACTCAATCATGAGTTGCAGTTATATACTTAAGTACAAATGTTTAGATGGTCAGAAAATACCAATAATCGTCTTGAAATAATCTTTATAACAGGTACTTTAAATACGCTAAGTAAATTTCAAGTGGCCAAATATACTGATAATCGAAATAACACTTACTATTTCCTAATAATTGCAAGTTATCCTGATATGATTCCAAATGAGACTAACTCAACTGCGTCACTAATAATAACTATTGTTTTCGTTGATTTAATTGTATTTTCTTTAGTTTCTCCAAGTCTATAAGTTAATATCTAATCGAGTATCGAACTCTGAAAATCGAAATCAAATTGAAAATTCACCAAGTATATTTATGTGACACAAGCGTGTTGTCGCTTCCTGTGTCGCAGGCTATGTCGCTATTTAGGATTCGGGTATAAAAGGTACCCTCCTGCGACCTTAAATTGTTTACTGTTCTTAACCTTGTGCGACACCACACTTAATTACTGCGACACAAGCACTCGTATTTGCGACACAAGCAAACCGAGCAAATTTTTCGATTTGATCCTACTTTTCTGGGGTTTCTGTTCCAATTCTTCCACATAATCTTATTCGCGTTACTTTCCTTGACTACTTGGTAAAATTTTTAACCTTTTTCACCGCATATTTTGTGTTTAATTGCAAATTAAAGTTTCGGGTTTAAAGGATTCAGTTATGCGTTTAAATGGTGTGTTTGGGTGTGATTAACGTGATAAAAACCTTACTTTCTTGTTCTTGATTTTGCTACGCACCTCGGGGTTGCGTTGATTACGAAAAACCCCAATTACCAATCGGGATATGGCAGGTTTGGTGTTCATCATTGCGACACCACTTGCGACACAAGTCTTTGTGTCGCAGATATGTCCAAATCAATTTTATTGTCAGACTTTGGTGCGACACAAATGTTGGTGTCGCTATTCCTCTGCGACACAAGTTTTTCTGTCGCTTAAGTTAATTAATTTCGAAATTATTGACAAATGCGACATAACCTTTTTTCTGTCGCACTTTTGAGTTGCGACACAAGAGCTTGTGTCACTTAACTGTTTTCAATTAATTAACTTCATCCTTGAAAACACAAATGTCTATGTCGCACCTTGTGTCGCCCCTACAGATTGTTTAAATTAAAAAATTATTTTTAACTTTTCTGTAGTGCTTTTTCTTGTGTATTTTTTTAGAAATGGCAGGCCAAGACACTTTCTTGAGATTGCTCGAACCACGACACAATAATGTTGCCTTTTTAGAAGATGATAGGGATTCGGCCATCCCTTTTCGCCAAATGATCCAGTTCCTCAGGCGTTCCCGAATCTTTCATGCCATCACCGCAGCCCCAACCATTTACAGAGATCATGTGGGCCCCTTCTGGAGGAATGAGGTGGTAAATACCGAATTAGAACATACACGGATCATATCCAGCGTTTTTGATCGCGAAGATATTATAACAGAACAACTGATTCGAGATATTCTCCATTTTAACGATCATCCGGACATGCCCACCCAATTTTCAAGCGTATTTATCGCGGGAGGCATGGCTCGCATGGGCTACCCTGGTGTACCCTCTGACCAGTATCGCAAGGGGCACCTGACTCGGGTCTGGAGATTCTTGATGCACGTGATCATTGTGTGCTTATCAGCCCGGAAGGCGGGGTTTGACGGGGCCAGTCACCGAACGATATCTGCAATGTTGGCCCTTGTCTACAACAAGCCCTATAATTTTTCCGAATATCTGTTCCGAGAAATGGTTGACAATGCAAATGCTGAAAATGACAAATGGGTCATGTACACGCGGTTTATCCGGCTACTTTTGAATGATCAACTGCCTGATCTTCCAACGAATCCAGATGCTACTTTTCGTCAAACGCCAATGAACCTGAGGATTTTTGCTTTCTGTAGCTCCTATGGCAAAGGAGTTGCAACTCCTCCAGATGTTCCGCTTTTTGGCCACATTATTAATGAGGGTTTTATACCTCCGGCAAATGATGAATTTGATGATCCGGCTGTTCCTCTACAGCCGCAGGTTAATCCTGTAAATTTTGTGAACGTTCCTGTTCAACGGGACGCTGCTCTAGCTGAGGCTTTCATGGTCATTGACACTCTTGCGGATGTCCCAGTACAGGAAGAACCTGTCCCTGTACAAGAATCTTCGGCTACGAATTCTAATTCTTTTGTGGATCCGAATGACACGCCAACAGACTCGGATGGCGATGTCCCTTCTCCGGCAACTATTGAGAGCCTCCGAGTTCATAATACTCACCGGTATGAGCGCGTTCAATGCCGGATTAGACAAGGACGGGTGCATGTGCCGTCTAACCAGGGAAAAAGGCCCCGGGACGTTCAACATTCTGATGATGCTACTTATGAGCCCCGTCCTCATCCTCGCTCTCGTGGTGCATCGGTTTCTGCTCCTGTTGATCCTTCATCTCAACCGGCCGTTCTGCAACAAATTTTAGAGGATATGACAAGGATGCGTGCTATACTTGCTGATCAGGCTGCTGTCATTCAAGTCCAGGCCTCTCGGATTACCGAGTTAGAGCAGACGGCGGCTAGGGTTCGCAGTTAGAGAGCCGGTTGCTAGAGTTAGAGGCCCTGGCTGTTGTTCCGACGGAGTTAGGCCAAGTAGAAACAACATAAAGGGCCCCCGGTTCAACTGAGGATGAAAATGTAAATGTAAATGATGATGTTTTTAATGAAAATATTTGTTTAGATTATTTTGCGTTTTCTGCTGAAATTCCAGGACAGCCAATTGCACTGAACGTAGATTACTCCGAAGCCAATCTTGAGTATCTACAAAGTCTGTTGAATGAAGATGAGCAAAATACTGAAACTGTTGAGGAGGAGTTTGTGTCTGATGATCAAGATATTGATGTTGAAGAAGAGAATGTAAATGAAGAGTATGTGAATGTAGATGAGGTGAATTTGGGAGATGAGATGGAAGTTTCCGACACTGAAGAGGTTGTTGAGCCTGAATCTTTTAAAGCTTCCACTACTGCTCCAGATACTGCTGAACCGTCTACTTCCATAGCTGCTGAATCAAATATTTCAAAGACCTGCAAGTTTTATAAAGTCAGCAGCAGACGCTACAAAGGTCAAATAATCAGCTGGAAGTATGACAAGGAAAATAAAGTGATTGTGATCAAAAGAAAAGATGGGATGCAGTATTTCATTATGAATTTCAAGGTGTTGAGCACCCTACCATACTGTGAGATACTGCACTTGGCTCAATTGAATATCATTAATCTCGAAAACAACAAATTGGCAAATCAATTGCAGAGAATACTAAGGAAAGAGGTCAACAGCAAAATGTATTATCTTTTGAGACCAAATCTGGGGATGAGGTACATTTATAGGAACAAGATAAATCCGCTTACCAACAAGCCCTGGATCAAAGTTGTGTACAAATCTCCAAAGACATTAAAGTTCATTCCTCTGAAAAACTTCTGGTCGACTTTTTGAGAAAGTTACAACTTTGGACTTATGATGGATACACAGGCGAAGCTGAAATAGTGTATATTCCTGATAGTGAGCCTGAAGATCTATGGATAGCTAAATCTGCCAAGATTAGAGTGTATGATCCTTTGAGTTTGATTAACCTGACAAAGAAAGATCTTGAAGCTCTTCATGCCAAGAAGATTGATTATCATCAAGAGTTCAAGATTGAGGCTATGAGATTTCAGAAGGTTGTCAATATTTGTTTGGCTCAAGGAGTACATGCTGGAGGAAACTTCCTAGCTAATTGGAAGTGTTAGAAGACTAGAGCTGAACGAAGAAATTTTTGAAGACCAAGCTGAAGACACGGGGGAGTTTGTTGATGCATGTTTTATGTGTCTGTCAGTTGGTCTAGGTCTGAGTCGTTTGTAATGTTTTAACTAGTGATATGAATAGAATTTGTTTAAAATTGATTTTGATGTCACTGTTTAGGCGACACAGAGCTTAGCGACACAAGGCTAGTGTCGCATATGATGGGCCTTGCGACACAGGGCTTGTGTCGCAGGACAGTTAGGTTTTGGTTATAAATAGAAGCTCTCGGGATCAGTTTGAAGAGTGACGAACCTAGATTGACTGAGAGCATATTGTGAGATATTCTGTGTAATTGTTCATTTCATTGATCGTATTGATATAAAAAGCTAATTGTTTGATTTGTGTGATATTTAACGTGCATAGTTTAATTGATTGTATTCCGCACTTTCAATTGAACTTCTTGATCCGATTTAAGTCAGGTAACAGGAACCAACATCTTACTCCTTAGTCTTTCGTGCCACAACATGTATAAATACCAAAAGAAAACAAGCAATTAACAAATGAGATTCATCTTCATTAACATTTATGAAAATTGTGTATTAATCTTAAAATTCATTAAGGTAAACTACAAAATTAAAAAAAACTCAAATTAATGTAACTACAAAATATATAAACAATACAATTATTACGTTTACTTTTGAGTAAATTATTAAAAGTTAAAAAGGTAATACTTTTAGAAAAAATTAATAGAAGTAAGGAAAAGGAAAAACAAAATAAGAATATTATTTGGGAAAAGGAGAAAGGATAAAAAACAATTGTAAGAGCACGGGGTGTGGAGGGCGATTTGTCGCCGTTTTCCGACGAGACGTTCCCGTCGGACGGCGTTCTGCCGCACCGGGACGGCGTTCCCGTCCGTTTTTCCCGTCACCGTCCACCTCCGAATGCCGGTTTGTGCGAAGTTTATCTTGTTTTCTTTTTTTTTTTTAACCGTTAGTATTTAGGTTTAAAAAAAAAAATTTATTTTTAAATTTAAAAAATAGCCGTTGAACGGCCAAATTTTTAATTTTTTTTTTCTCTATTTAAACACACCTCAAACACAATCTCAAATCACAATTCAAACACACTATCTCAAAAACTCTTTCACATACACAATTAAAACAATCAAAAACTCATCCAAAAATGTTATCTGATTCATCATCCGATGACGAAACCACGTATAAACTTATGATGCTTGCTCGTAAGTATCGTAATGAGCAACAAGATGCCGAAAGTTCCACGGCTCGTTCACGTCGTTTCATACCTCGTGACCGAGTCACGGCGGAGCAGACGTTACTAAACGATTACTTTGTCGAAAATGCGAAATATCTGCATGAATATTTCAAACGTCGATTTCGAATGAGTCGCCGTTTATTCCAAAGAATTTGTGAGGATATTAGCTCTTACTTCGTCGAACCACTTCCCGACTATTTTTTGTGGTTTCGTCAACGACCCGATGCATGTGGCGTACCGGGCTTTACTTGTCTTCAAAAAGTCACTTCTGCGATTCGTCAATTGGCATACGGTACAACTCCGGATGCCTTTGATGAATACTTGCAAATGTCAGCAAGAGTTTCTCGTGAAACTTTACAAAATTTCACTAGGTGCGTTATCGATTTATATTCAAATGTGTACATGAGAGAACCAACGAATGAAGACATACATCGTTTGTATGATAAGCATCACGAGCTTCATGGTTTTCCCGGCATGCTTGGTAGCATAGATTGTATGCATTGGGCTTGGACACAATGTCCAAATGCATGGAAGGGTCAATACACCCGAGGCGATCATGGGTATCTGACGATTATGCTTGAAGCCGTCGCTTCGTACGACTTGTGGATATGGCATGCATACTTTGGAGTTGCGGGATCCAACAATGACTTAAATGTTCTTAATACGTCTTCTTTGTTTAGGAATTTGCTAAATGACTCCGCTCCTCAAGTTCCATATACAGTGGCTGATTTGGATTACGATAGAGGGTACTATCTTGCCGATAGGATATACCCGTCATAAGCGAGATTGATCAAAAGAGGGCTTATTTCAGTAGGAAACAATCGGCCGCACGAAAGGATATTGAGCGCGCTTTTGGTGTTTTACAAGGAAGGTGGCATATACTACAACAACCGACAAGAGCTTATAGTGTAAACGCTATAAGAAGAATCATGTATGCTTGTATCATATTGCATAACATGATAATTGAAGACAACGGTTTCAACATTGCTGAGAATGAAAATTATTATGTACCTGTTGGAAACATACAACGTTCTTGGATCGAGAGATGTAACACATACGAGAGGAAAACAAAGGAACTACGTGATCGGGAGACACACGAAGGACTTCGAGCCGACCTTGTGGAACATCTTTGGAGGTATCGTGAACAGAGGTGGAATGAATCGCAAGCTTCGAAATCGGGAACGGGAGCGGGAGATGATTGATTTGTTTATTTATCTATTTTAATTTTAGGACTTGTAATCTTTTATGTATTTTAAATTATGTATTTTAATTTTAGGATTTGTAATTTTTTTTATGTCTTTTTAATAAATTAAATCTTATTTTATTTGATTTATTTATTTTTATATATTAATTTATACAATTATTATCATTAAAAAAACAAATAAAACAAATAATAAAAAACTCCAGAACACTGTCCAGAACACTGTCACCACACCACAAAATCCTCAATTACAACATTCTCCAGAACACTGTCCAGAACACTGTGGTGACAATGTCACCACACCCCGTGCTCTAACTCCTTGGACTGATCTTCTGATCAAATGCTTGTACTAGGCAAGAGCTACCAATTTATTTTTTAATTTCTAGATTATTATTTATTATTACTATAAATGTATTCGAACTTGTTTATGTAGGGGCCAATTAAAGTTAACACGTGGCGGATGCTAAGACCGCAAGTAAAAGGTACCATGTTTGTACAAGAGCAAAGAGAGCGGTCATTTGACCATTCTGAAAAAAGTTAGTCATATGAGTGCCACATTATTTCTATATTGAAATCATACTGAAACTGACTTTCACCCGTAATCATCAAATTGAAAATTGAACCCACATTTAACTTTATAAATAACTATACACACACACACAAAATAAAATAAAAAGGCTATCATTTAAAATGGTAGCCACCATCTTGATCCAATTCTATTCTCAAACATTTTGAGGGGTGGATTGATCACCTCAATATGATGTTTAACCATTTTGTGCCATCTCACCTCGATCCCTTCTAATATTACTTTGATAGAGTTCAAATAAAAATATGAAAAAATTAAGGGTGAGATGATCAATATATTGCTATACTTTATTACAGTACTCAATTTTATTTTTACTTTTAAAATTAAATATCTCACAAACGATACCTCGATTAATTATAAAAATTACATATTCGAAATCAGTGTTCTTGTATCTTTAATTAAAGATCTCACAAACTATACTTTTGATAAACACTTTTTTTTTTTTTCTGTCGGGGTCTTAAAAATATAATCACATTTGATCTATGATAAAATGTTTAAATTTGTATGCGATTATTTATCCATGGTATATGTTAATTAACACGTGATTACAAGTTAATATTCATTCACATTAATAATTATAGATAAAATATTTAAAATTGTATTTGTTTTTATCAAAAATCACATGTGATTGCTAGTTATATTTAATCACATGTGATTAAGTATATAATCACATGTGATTTGGCATATAATCTGTAACACCCCGAAATTCGTTAAATTTAAAAGTTGTGTTCTGTTATGCGACACAAGGGTTAGTGTCGCAGGTAGCGACACAGAGCCCAGTGCGACACAAGGCTTGTGTCGCAGTGTCGGGCAGAAAGGCGGTTAGTAAGGGTTAAAAGTGTAAAACAGAGGGGTTAAACCCCACTTTTCGATTCCAAAACTTTCCAGAAGTTAGTCAACACTTCCAGAGCTAATTGTGTGTGTGTTTTTGAGATTCTAGAGAGAGAAATCAAGATTTAATCTTTGAAAGTGTTCCTTTGTAATCTGAAATCATTTCCAGATAAGAGTTTGAGTTTATTATGTGCTTTATCATCTTCAGAAACTTATTGGGGTTAAAAAGTGTGAATTTTACCCTGAAACTTGTTAAACTCGGAAGCTGCTGCTGTTCTGTTCGTCATTGCGACACAAGGGTTGCGTCGCAGCTTGTGTCGCAGTGACGATGTCGCAAATTAATACTGTTGCTTTAGCGACACAAGGGTTTGTGTCGCTAGTTTCCACTGCTAATGGGTATTGTTGCTTTAGCGACACAAAAAGTTAGTGTCGCAGCTTGTGTCGCTAGTTTCCACTGTTAGTTACAACTGTTGTCATAGCGACACTAAGAGCTAGTGTCGCAGGTTGTGTCGCAATATTGTGTTGAGCGACACTAATTTAGTATCGCAGGAAGGTGTAGCGACACTAGGGGGTAGTGTCGCAGGATTAATTGATATTTCAAATAATATTAACTATTATCAGAGTTAATTGAATGCGGTCGCCTCGACAGGTATTTCGGGTAGCAATTCATAAATATCCAATCGTCGTCCTCGAGGTAAGTAGTAGGAATGTAAAGAATATAATTGGCTGATTTTGTTAATACTAATTGTGTTACAAAGTTGCATTATTGAGTTGAGAGGCCAATTGCTGAGTGAACAATTGAGCCTATGAGATTGAGTTAAGAGGCCAATTGCTGAGTGGACAATTGAGCCTATGAGATTGAGTTAAGAGGCCAATTGCTGAGTGGACAATTGAGCCTATGAGATTGTTGAGAGGCCAATTGCTGAGTGAACAATTGTGTCTATGAGATTAAGCTGAAAGGGCAATTGCTGAGTGAACAATTGTGCCTATATATATGTGAGTTAAGTAATCAATTGCTGAGTGATCAATTGTGTTTAGCTGTATGAATTAATGTATGATTGAAGGGTAACGACATGAGATGTCTGATTTATTGTATTACTGTGAATGTGCTGTTCCTTTACTTACTAAGCAATGTGCTTATGTATTGTTGAATGTTGTGTTGATAGGTACGCCTAAAGGGATGATGGGCAGGGATCCGGGCAAGCAACCCGAGAGCTGCTAGTGATGGACTTACTATAGCAAGATAGTAAGGAGACGGACTCATAAATCATGCTCTATATTAACACGTGATGTTTTGTAAAAATGATATAATTCGTGTTGAACCATGTGGTTATTACTTTATATTAATATATAAAGTGTTTATGAGAATTTAAATCGAGTATACATTGTAAAAAAAAAAAAAATCTGGAACGTTTCAAGTTGGTATCAGAGCATTGGTTTAAGAGATTCGAGTATCCATCATTAGAGGTACTTGAACTTAGACAATGAGATGAGTCTAATGAGCATGATGAGAATGTTGTGTATTATGAGTTGATATTTGAGTAGTTGTTATAATTGATGAGATGTGATAATTTGATGATTGTCAGGGTATTGTGGGAGTATTATGTAATAACGATTACGTCTAGCCAACGTAATAATTATTATATAAACTCATACGATACCATGACTGCTGTGTGATGCTAAAGAGAATTGTGAAAGATAGACTAATGTGTAATGAGAATTTTAGTCTATTCTAATGTGTTTGCTGATAAACCCTTTCAGTATAAGATGGAAGGGAAGAATTTTAATGAGCATAATACTGAGAGCTCTGGACAAGAGCATGTGATGAATCTATCGTCTATGACTACGGACGAGATGAAAGAGTTTATAACAGAAGAGATTGCGTTGGCACAAGAGAAATCTCTTCCGTATTTATTGGAGAGAATTACTGAGACTGTCAGAGATGTTCTAGAAGAGGAATTACAAAAGAGAGATACAGAAGGATCTGGAAAGAGTGACCAGATGAAAGAAGAAAAGAAGAAAGTGAGTTATAAAGACTTTGTGGCATGTAAACCTCCAGAGTTTAAAGGAGAGACAGATCCGATCAAATGTTATCGATGGATCTCTGAAGTGGAGGCGGCGTTTGCTATTTCTGAGTGTCCTGATAAATTGAAAGTAGTGTATGGTGTTAGTCTGCTGAAAGCAAGAGCAAAAGAATGGTGGGATGTGCAACGTCAGGCCATGGGAGAAGAACGTGTTGGTAATTTATCTTGGAAGGAATTAAAGGATATGTTTGTGACAGCCTATTCACCGGAAGCTGAGTTGACCAAGCTTCGCTGAGAATTTCTGTTTATGAAACAAACGACAGAGACTGTGAATGAATTGACAGGTGTATTTCTTGATAGGGCCCGATTTTGCCCTGAATATACTGAGGATCCGAAAAGACTAATGTATCATTTTCATGAGGTATTAAAGAAAGAGATTCGGCAGTTTGTTGATCCGGGTCGTTGGAATAAATTTGAAGAATTTGTGAATGAAGCGAGAAGGAGGGAGATCGAGATAAATCGGGAGGATGATAGTCCTTCCAAGAGAAAGATCGAGTCAGTTGGAGGATCTTTTAAAAGATTCAGGCCTAGTGGAAGTTTTAAAAGGGAGGATCGACGAGAAGCGCCTATGTGTCAAAAATGTCATAAGAAACATTTTGGGAACTGTGCGGGCGACAAGAGGTCGTGTTATCAATGTGGACAAGAGGGCCACATTAGCCGTGATTGTACAAAGACGGTACGAGTATGCTTTAATTGCTTTGAACCTGGGCATATAAAGAGTGAATGTCCGAGATTGAAGAGTTCAACAGGTTCTAGTGGGGTAAAGAAAAGTGATGAAAAGAAATCTTCAGAACAGTCAAGAGTGAAGAGTCGATCCTTTCAATTGACTGCGGATGAAGCGAAGAATGCTCCGGATGTTCTTACGGGTACTTTTCTTATTAACTCATTACCCGCTTATGTATTATTTGATTCTGGAGCTTCTAGATCTTTTGTCTCTGAAAACTTTAGTAAGAGTTTTCAATTAACGTTAAATGAGTTAGATACACCCTTAGATGTTGAAATAGCCGATGATCGTGTCATTTATGTAACCAAAGTTTATAGAGGGTGTCGAATAGAAATTAATTATGAAACCTTCATGATTAATCTTATACCCATGAGGATGGGTGAGTTTGACGCAGTAGTGGGTATGGATTGGTTAAGTAAATATGATGCCGTTATTCGTTGTGAGAGGAAAATTATTCGAATTGTTGCTCCAAGTGGGGGAGTGATAGATATATATGGAGAAAAGCCTAGATCTTCTTTGTCAATTTGTACATATGCCCGTGCCAGAAGGCATTTGTCTCATGGACGTCAGGCATTTTTAGCCCATGTTATCGATATGCAAAAGAATGTGATGAGTATTGAGAATCTTCCAGTCGTAAATGAATTTCCTGATGTGTTTCCTGAGGAATTACCAGGTGTTCCGCCCGAGAGGCAAGTAGAGTTTCGAATTGAATTAGTGCCGGGGGCTACTCCTATTGCTAAGACCCCTTACAGACTTGCGCCATCAGAAATGCAAGAAATGATGAAACAAATACAAGAGTTGTTGGAGAAGGGGTTTATCCGTCCGAGTAGTTCACCATGGGGAGCGCCTGTGTTATTTGTTAAAAAGAAAGACGGGAGTATGCGTATGTGTATTGATTATAGAGAGCTGAATAAGGTAACTATTAAAAATCGTTATCCGTTGCCGAGGATTGATGATTTGTTTGATCAGCTCCAGGGTGCTACCTATTTTTCAAAGATTGATTTACGATCTGGTTACCATCAGTTACGAGTAAAAGAAGAGGATGTTCCCAAAACTACTTTCCGAACGCGTTATGGTCACTATGAATTTGTGGTAATGCCATTCGGTCTGACAAATGCTCCTGCTGCTTTTATGGATTTGATGAACCGAGTTTGCCGGACGTTCCTCGATAAATTCGTAATTGTGTTTATTGATGATATTTTAATATATTCAAAAACAGAAGGGGAGCATGAAATGCATCTGAGACAAATGTTGCAAGTGTTACGAAATGAAAAGTTATACGCAAAATTTTCAAAGTGTGAATTTTGGCTGAGAGAAGTACAATTCTTAGGACATGTGATTAACCACGAGGGAATCAAGGTAGATCCTGCAAAAGTAGAAGCGGTAATGATGTGGAAACCTCCTAAGACCCCAACAGAGATTCGAAGTTTTCTGGGATTGGCAGGATATTATCGGAGATTTATTCAAGATTTCTCCAAAATTGCGACTCCACTTACAAGGTTCCAATCATTTTGAGAAGTTGTTGAACTAAGAAATGTAATATAAAAAAGAGTTTGCTAAGAATGTTAAGAGTGGTTAACTAAAAAAAAGAGGGGTAATTTGGAGGGTAACTCTCCCTCCTGTACCATATTTTAATGGTATAGATTCGCCTCACCCGCAAAGAGCATCAACGCTCATGCAAATCACCTGTCTACAAATCACTCACATATGCTGAGACACGGATTCGAACTCCTGACCTATCGATCACACATGTATAATCTGAGCGTTTGCAATGACGGTAGCACTTGGTCAATGCCCAATTGGTAAGAGAGTGGTTAATTAGTTAATTGAATGTATCAATTTTGATTTTAAAGTACTTGTCATAGCATGATTGTCATCGTTTTTGCCATAATAACTCGTTCATCTGCAATTCAAATGAATTGATTCAGTCCAAATTTACTAGACACGTTATTGCTATACAAAATTCAGCTCATTTGGCAATGAGCTTGATGAGCAAAAAGTTGTGCTCGGCGAGAGTGACTTTTTTGTAACACCGTCTTAAATATATAAGATTAAAAGAAACTAACTTTGTGAAAGGGATGAAGACGACTCTGTGAGTTGACAAGCATTGCACAACGAGCATAAGTCGATAGAATACTTATAAACGTTCAAACAAACCCTTAACAAATCATATCTAACAAGCATTTAGTGAACTACAGATCAAAATAACTTTTCTATTAACTTTTGACAAAGGCATTGTATGATGTTAACAAAATAATATATATGGAAGGATATATTTAATATTTTTCTTTTTCATTTTCAAATATAAGACAATCTATATAAAGATTAAGAAAACGAAGTCTACCCGAACTAAAATAAATTCATGGTATTATAAATGACATTTTTTTGACTGATAACTAACGTTTCCATAGAAACAAATTAAGAAAGGCATCACTTTGATGACATAGTTGGTTTTATAATTGAAATAGTAACATAATCCAATAATTTTGTACTATACATTATTCGAATATGATATGATATTCTCTTTAATATTACGAAATTTGCATAGCACAAATCAAAAGTTAGAATCTTAGTTAGGTTGGATCATTTTTTTTTATTTCTTTTGCTCTAATTTTATTAATTAAAACTTCTTTTGAGCACCTATTTAGTACACTACAAAATAAAGGCTATTTACTGACTGGAATATCCAGTCATTAAAAGCATAAAAAGAGTCACCAGAGGAAAAAAAATAGTCACTAAGAAAGTCATCACTAAAAGTCCAAGCTGACAAAAAGTTTCAGTGAGTAGAAGTCTAAAACATTTAATGACGAGATATTTTGTAAGTAAAGAGGCTTTGGAAATCATCAGTTTTTTGTAATATTAAGGATGGTGTAAAATAATAAAGAACAAAAACAAAGAGAGAAAAACAATAAATAGGGAAACTGAAAATAAAATTACTTTATTCATCTCACATAAGGTATATAGTTACATAAAGTGAAGTATCCTCAAAAAAAATCTCTTAATTATTTTAAAAGATATCTATCATTATATTAAAATATTATGGACATTCATTCCATAATTATTCATAACACTCCCCTAAGATGTTCATTCAAGAATTATGTCTCGTTAAAACCTTACTGATAAAACCAAGTGGGACAAAAATCTAGTGAAGGAAAAAAAGTACATAATTCATTCATACACTTGGGGATGTTGCCTCATTAAAAAACCAGGAAAACCCAACGGGGAGAAAACCATGACTAAAGGAAAAAGAGACCAACCCGTATCTTTTCTCCCCCTGATGATCACATCACTTGAACTTTTTAGTTGTTAATCCAATATCATAAACCAACTTCTTTAATCATCATAGTAAGTGTCTATGATAAAATAAACTTATCTGATTCTCGCATGAACAAATATCCTCTACTTGTTGTTCACATATCTATGAGGATTAAACATATGTCATACGTATCATTCAAGTACATCCTAGTACTTCACAAGTTATACAATGCCAACAAATTCAAAATAAATTATATCATGTATGACTACTACGAGAACTATCAATTCTTCATATGCATTTAAGTATGGCACTTTAAAGGTCTTTCAACATCATGTGACCTCATAACCATGAGTGTCATTTATCCATATAGATTGAACAAGGATTTCATTCTTAATATGTTCAATTTGTATACCAAGATAAATTGTGTCATCTATTTCAATATCATTTGATAAAGATTCAATCACCTTTTACTGTCCCAATGAGTTCATTTATATTCATAAAATCAAAGTGTATGAAATTTAGACCATAGTCAATTCAAGGTATCTTTATATAGTTTAGTTGGCAAACATAATTCTTTATATTACACAAATTCAATTGAAATACACTAAGGCTATTATAACACATATGTCCTTATTGATTTAAACTATATTGTGATTAATTCAATACAGTCAATTAGTGTTCTCGAGAACTTTTGTTATATGCTTTAAGCATAATAATCACGAGACATGCGTCATACATTTTATATCCGTTAAGGAATCTTAACATCAAATAAGCTCTAATTATATTCTTTTAGACGCATATAATTTGTTTTTCATATTGTCACACTTATATAATATCAATAAACATTATTGGATCCACCACACAAGAGCATGTCTCCTCTTTATCATTTCCAAGTCTTTGCTTAATACATGTATGCCATTACATGTGCCTCATATAACATATTTCAATACTTTGATTTCACTTTCTCATAAAGACTTATTCATATCCAATAAGTTTCAAGGATTCATGTATATGACCTTCAAGTCCCAATAAACATGTCTCATCACAAGAGACTTCAATCTTCATTAGTTACTTGCGTCTTTATATTTGGCCAATTATTTTATACATATGAACTTCTTGCAGTTTTGTTTTTTCAAAGATCTTCACTCATAATATAACACTATATTATTTACAATCATTATTACACATTATTATACTCAATAGTACTATTGACGTTGATTTACTCCGTTTCGATTCCACACTTTACTTGACATTATATAGTATTTCTTAACGAGATCTCTTGGTTTTTCAGGTACTTTAGGTTATTCCTGGAAACCTCATATCTAGTGTCTCTATATTAGACTCTTTTGGGGTCTTTATTACCTCAATATGACCATCTCAATTTATTGCTCCATTTTCATATAATTCGAAGAATTTTTTATTTGAAATCGATTATTCTACCTGGATACACATTTTAATTGGAGCACTAGCAGGATATATGTGATATAGTTACTCTCATTTTCAATACACTAGCTGCCTCTTTCACTCCCCTTGTAAAGTTCTAAACTTATTTATAATAATTTATTTAATACTATATTATTTAGGTACTTTCATCATCCTTATATGATGTATTATTTGGATTTAAATTGTTAAAAGGTTATAGAATTTTAGTTAGACAAATGCTTCGGAAACTTGAGGGGTTAGAGTGATAATTATAAGAGTTAGGAAAAACCCTAACTCCCTTATTTGTTTCCTGCGTATTGAGTGCCAAAGGAGGAAGAGAGGTCAAAAATAAAGTCTATGATTTAGTTGCTTGAAGTTTGAACGATTGAGGCAATTCAAGTAACAATCAATTTTAGTATTGTGCTTTAGTATTGTGTGCTTAATTAATATGTTAGACCAGTCTCTTTAGAATCAAAAGAAAACACGTAGGAACAAATACGCAAGTATGCTATCACAAACTGGAAGTAAACGATGAATTATAATAAGAAAGGAATATAACATTGGTAGTTAATAAAATAGTTGGCCGTGAATTCTTATTTGATTCGTGCGTTGGAGATGCAAAAGGAAGAAAATAAGACGCAGGTTTGCGAATGATAGCGAAATATAGTAGGAGTATTGTTGCTTTGGAGGAGTAGCAAACTCCCTAAATAAACCAAGAGACAATCACTAGCCTTACTCCTCAAGGTAGCAGTAACGCTACTAATTGAGAGTCATTGTACTTTATATTTAATTAGTTATTATGTGATAGTGGGACGCTGGGTATTAAAACAAAACACACATCTCATCTATATTGATTAAATTTTGTGACCATCAAATTGCATATGTATTATTATCTAAATAAGAAAGTTTAGATATACCATTTAATTAAATGGCAAGTGATTTCAAGTCTTACACAAGCCCATGACATGGTTTCATGCCCACAACTTAAGGTGTTTATGACATATAAGTGAATTTGAATTGAAGTCAGAATTAGGATGTTATAGCATGCATTTTAACTATACATTAAGAATGCTTTATTTATAATGATAGTTGATAACATCAAATAATGTCTTATTTATATTATAATATTCCCTTATTTCTAAACATTTTTATTGCAAATTATTTATATATATTACTGATTTTGTTTATATTTGCAGAAAGGTGTTTAAATTAAAGAAATAAAGAAAAAGAACGAAATCGAGCTGAAAACTGAAGAAAATGAAAAGAAGATTAAAAACCAAGAAAATTGGGCTTTGAAGGAAGAAGATCCCAAAGAAAATAAAATATTGGGCCAAACTAAAGAAGAAAACTCGGATTTGAATAAAGATAGAGGCCCAAGAAGAAGAGCCCAGCCCGTCAGCAGAACATTCTGGAATGCACATTCAGCCGGCGGTTGAAGCTTTCAACCGGCGGTTGAACCTAAATCAGAAAGTCGGTCATGCGCGCGGGTCAAAAGTCGGGTATTCGGGTGAAATTCCAAACCAACCGGCAGTTGAATAATCCAACCGGCGACTGGAATCGCGATTCTGAAATCTATAAATAGTGGTCATTATCAACCCATAACCATACACAATTACATCCGAATTAAGTAACCCTTAATTCGGCTCTAGGGTTTAAAGGTCGACTTAAGGAGGTATTTGGAGGCTAGGAATCTAGGGTTTGAAGGTTTTCAACCCTAACGAAGATTTAGTTCGGTTTCTTGGGTTTGATTCTTAATCTTTTCTATTTACTATGTGTAATAACATGTCTTTAGATTTGGTTTTGTTTTCTATAAACATGGGCTAGTTCTTTTATTGTATTTACTTAGATGAATGGTTTTATATAAAGGTTTCATTATATGTTTATGTTGATCTGAGTTATGAATAGTTATTGAGTTTGTTTGAAAGATCCATATTGATTGTGTGTTTATTAATTGTTACTTAACGTGGTCATGAGACTTATGCTAGAACTAACGTTTGTATGAGTTGATTGATTATCTGCAATTGAGTAATTAATTAGTTAATTGTGGCTTGAGACTGTAACCGGTAATAGGTTAAGACCAATAGCAATTAATACAACCTAATTGGTGTGATAATTAGAAAACCAATAATTATAGACTTACGTTAACACAAAGTCACTGAATGAATCTCAATGATCTGTTGATAATTTTAATAGCATAAATCTTATGTTGATAACACGCCTCAGTGTATTCAAGAGAATCTAGTATTAAGGTAAGGTTTATTAGGGATCAGTTAACCTTAACAGGAGGCTATCCATTTTAGTTGAAATCACCATAATAAACAATCAATAAACATATCTGAAACCTGAATCGAGAAATCAGTAATCTAAGTAAATACATGCTTGCCTATCTGATTATCCGTAGTTATCTTTTCTATCTTATCATTGTTTTTAATTGTTTTTATTTTAATTAGTTTTCTTATTAAAAATCGTTCGTACGAAACTAAAACGCACCCCTTATTTAATTGTAATTTGTAATTTTAGGTTTAATTAATTATTTTAGTTTACACCGATTCCCTGTGGTTCGACTCGGTCTTACCAAAGCTATACTATAATACGAACAGGTATTCTTGCCTGGTTGTGTTTAAGTTTACTTTAGTATTTCCAATCAATTAAAACGTGTTATTTTTAACGACAACTTAACACGCATCAAGTTTTTGGCGCCGCTGCCGGGCAAGCGGTTTGTTAAATTACAAATTTTGTAATTTTCTTTTAAAAAGATATCTTTGTACATTGTTGATCATCTGAAAAATCGGCTCACCCATTGTTAATACAACACAACAGAGGTATAAGGAGGGTCGCTCTGCTTCCCGAAAGAAGTAGGTTTTTAATAAGCTTCGCGCTGACCTACTTCTCCACTTCTAAGTATTTTACAATGGAGCTACCGAGGACTTTTGATTAACTTTGTAGATTGATTAATTATTTCTAAAATAACTTTTATAATTTTTGTACGTTTCATTTTCCTAGTACTTCTAAGTTTGTTTTCTGTCTTCAGGTTGTTTCATGACCCGGAGAACTAACTTGGAGATTGCAAATCCACTTGAAGAACTTGAGAGATTTTTGCATTCCCAAAGCCGCAATGTACCTTCCAGATCACCTACAAGATACCATAGTGATACTGAGGAAGAGAAAGAACAAGAAATGGATCAGGATATAGCTAATATGACTATCGAGGACTACACGAATCAAACTCGTAAAGATGTTCGCCCAAGAGCAGTCCGCCCAGCAATAGCCAGGGAAGTAGAATTTGAATTGAAGGGACAGTTCCTAAAGGAACTAAGAGAAAATCCTATTAAAGGTGAAGATAAAGAGGATGCTAATGAACATGTGGAGAAAATATTAGAGATTGCTGATATGTTTAACATCCCGAATATCACCAGAGATCAAGTTATGCTGAGAGTGTTTCCTTTGACATTAAAAGAGGGAGCTAAAAGATGGATTAATAATGAACCAACAGGCTCGATTACTACATGGGAAGATCTACGTGCTAAATTTTTGAAGATGTATTGTACCCCATCCAAAACTTAAAAAATGATTGAGGATATCAGAAACTTCAAACAGAAATCAGATGAATCTCTATTTCAAGCTTGGGAACGATATAAAGAAATGTTACATAAGTGCCCACAACACGATTTGAATGTGCAACAAGAAATAACGGTGTTTTACAAAGGAGTTGATCGTGCAACTCGTCAACAATTGGATGCACAAGGACCGATACCCAAGAAAACTTTTGTTTTGGCACGCAGAGGAATTGGGGAGCTTGCTAAACATTCTCAACTGTGGGACGATGGTTCTGTTGGAAGGAAGAGATCTAGTGAAGACAATGAGGGACTTGCAGCAATAACAGCAAAACTAGAAAGTTTAGGGCGAGATATTAAAAAAGTAAATGAGCAAGTCCATGCGATTCGAATTGGTTGTGAGATATGCGGAGGAAATCACCTAAGAACAGAATGTCCAGAAAGGGATATAGATCTAGCTGCAAAGGAAGTTAAATATGGAGATTTTCAAGGAAATAACTTTCAAAGAAATAATCAAGGTAGTAGTGGTCAATATCAACAACGGACACCAGGACACTTCGATAAAAATGGGAAGATGCCATCTTTTTCAGATAGGATGGGATCGATGGAAGATATGATGAGTAAATTTATCGAGGCTAACGAGAAATTCATCACAACTACTAGCAAAAGGATAGAAGAGTCAGAGGCTGTGGTTCGTAACCAAGGGGCGTCTATTAAACAAATTGAAGGCGCCGTTCATCAAATTGCAAAGGTTTTGCAGGAGAGATTCCTAGGAACATTACCAGAATTTACTGAAACAAATCCAAGGGAACATGCCAAGGCTGTGGTTACACGAAGTGGTAAAACTCCTGACTCTCCTATTATTACTAATAATAATATTAATTCTGAACAGGTGGCTGAAAAGAAGAAAGAAGTGGAAGATATATCAAAGGAACAAGACGGTGGAACAAAGAAAAAAGAGCCAGAAGTAAAGATTAAGGATTATACACCCCCACCACCTTATCCAGCTGCCTTACAGAAAGGAAAAGATGAAGAACATTATCACAAGTTCTTGGATAATTTAAAACAATTGCATATCAACATACCATTTGTGGATGCTATAGCTCAAACGCCGAAATATGCAAAGTATTTGAAGGAACTCTTGACGAACAAAAGCAAGTTGAATAATGTGACTAAAGTGACGATGAATGCTAGGTGCTCAGTCGTAATGCAAAACAAGCTACCATCAAAATTAAAAGACCCAGGGAGTATTACTATTCCTTGCTTAATTGGAGACTTGTCTATTAAAAATGCATTAGCTGATTTAGGAGCAAGTATTTCGCTTATGCCATATACTATGTATACACGTTTAGGATTAGGATAATCAAAAGCAATTCGTATGTGTATTGAATTAGCAGATCGATCGGTCCAATATCCAAGGGGAATGGTTGAAAATGTGTTAGTAAAGGTTGACAAATTTGTATTCC
Source organism: Gnaphalium uliginosum (assembly GCA_963930675.1). NCBI lineage: Eukaryota > Viridiplantae > Streptophyta > Magnoliopsida > Asterales > Asteraceae > Gnaphalium > Gnaphalium uliginosum. The sequence goes on along the minus strand of OZ005681.1, from coordinate 31,567,232 downwards.
TGATGCGTGTTAAATTGTCGTTAAAAATACAAGTTTTAAATGAAAAGGAAAATACTAAAGTTAACTTAAACACAACCAGGCAAGAATACCTGTTCGTATTATAGTATAGCTTTGGTAAGACCGAGTCGAACTCAGGGAAACAGTGTAAATTAAAATAACTAATTAAACCTAATATTACAAATTACAATTAATAAGGGGTAGCGTTTTAGTTCCGTACGAACGTAATTTAAACTAAATAAAAAAAACAATTAAAAACAATTAAAAAACAATTAAAAGATAGAAAAGATAACTTAAGAATAATTAGATAGATAAGCATGTATTTACTTATATTACTGATTTCTCGACTCAGGTTTCATATATGTTTATTGATCAGTCATTATGGTGATTTCAACTAGAATGGACAGCCTCCTGTTAAGGTTAGCGAATCCCTAATAAACCTTACCTTAATACTAGATTCTCTTGAATATACTCATGCGTGTTACCAACATAAGATTTATGCTATTAAACCTATCATGCTAATAAACCTTACCTTAACAACAGCAATTCGTATGTGTATTGAATTAGCAGATCGATCGGTCCAATATCCAAGGGGAATGGTTGAAAATGTGTTAGTAAAGGTTGACAAATTTGTATTCCTGATGCGTGTTAAATTGTCGTTAAAAATACAAGTTTTAAATGAAAAGGAAAATACTAAAGTTAACTTAAACACAACCAGGCAAGAATACCTGTTCGTATTATAGTATAGCTTTGGTAAGACCGAGTCGAACTCAGGGAAACAGTGTAAATTAAAATAACTAATTAAACCTAATATTACAAATTACAATTAATAAGGGGTAGCGTTTTAGTTCCGTACGAACGTAATTTAAACTAAATAAAAAAAACAATTAAAAACAATTAAAAAACAATTAAAAGATAGAAAAGATAACTTAAGAATAATTAGATAGATAAGCATGTATTTACTTATATTACTGATTTCTCGACTCAGGTTTCATATATGTTTATTGATCAGTCATTATGGTGATTTCAACTAGAATGGACAGCCTCCTGTTAAGGTTAGCGAATCCCTAATAAACCTTACCTTAATACTAGATTCTCTTGAATATACTCATGCGTGTTACCAACATAAGATTTATGCTATTAAACCTATCAACAGATCATTGAGATTCATTCTTGACTCTGCGTTAGCCTTGAGTCTATAATTATTGGTTTTCTAATTATCACACCGATCGGGTTTAAATTAATTGCTATGCCTCTTAACCTATTACCGGTTACAGTCTCAAGCCACAATTAACTAATAAATTATTTAATTGCAGATAATCAATTAACTCATACAAACGTTAGTTCTAGCATAAGTCTTTTGACCACATTAAGTAACAATTAACAAACGCGCCGTAACTCACAATCAATGTGGATATTCAAATAAACTCAATAACCATTCATAATTAAGATCAATATTAAACATATAATGAAACCTTTATCTAAAAATCATACAGCTAAGTAAATACAAATAAAGAAATAGCTCATAATTAAAGTAAGATAACTCAATTCCATAAACAAAGTATTAAACATTGCAGATAGAAAAGAATAAGAATCAAACCTTAAAATCTGAACCGAATCTTCGTTAGGGTTGAACGAACTTCAAACCCTAGCTCCTTAGCCTCTGAATACCCTAGAAATCGAATTTCTATACCCTAGACCCAAATTAGGGTTAACCTATTCGTAATTGTTGTGTATGGAATGTGGAAAAGAATGGCCTATTTATAGATTTTCTGAACCGCGAATGCAACTGCCGGTTGGGCTTTTCAACCGCCGATTGGGCTGAAATTTAACCCGATAACCCGAATTTTGACCCGCGCGCTCGGCCGCTTTCCATATCTAATTCCAACCGCCGGCTGAAAGCTTCAACTGCCGGTTGGGATCCAATTCCAGAATCTTCCAATAGTTGGACTGGGTTTTTGTCTTGGGCTTTATCTTTTAAACTCTAATCCGGATTTCCTCTTATTTTTGACCCATTTCTCTTATCTTTTTGGGCTTTGTCTTCTCTTCAAGTCCAATATTTTTGGGTCTTCATTCTTTTCTTCTTTTTCTTCAGTCTCGAGTCGATTTTCGTTCCTTTTCTTTATTTCTTTATTTAAAAGACCTTTTTACTAATATAAAAGAAATCAATAGCATTTGTAATTAAATTACAATAAAAAGGCTTAGAAATAAGGGAATATTATTATATAAATAAAGGCATTATTTGATGCTATCAATTCCCATGCGATTTTGTCCTTCTAGATATGATCGAAGACCCTAGAGTCCCTATTATATTAGGCAGACCATTTTTAGCCACATCACACGCGTTAATAGATGTTTATGATAGAAAAATCCGTGTGGGAGATGAAAAAGTTGTTTTTTATGTAAATCAATCTATGCAATTTTCTGATTATGTGGATGATACATGCTATTATTTAAACTCTTTTGATTACTTGGAAAATGAATTTTTTCAAAATTTGTTAGAAGACAAACAAAAGGAGACACAACTATTGGAAAGCTGGTCAGGAGATTTTGATACTGCTAAAGATTTAGCTGAGTTTGATAGACTTTTGGAAGAAGTATTAGATGTTCGCAATGGACGAAATAAGCACGAAGCAGCATCCAACCAATGGCTGGGTTAACCAATTAGTAGCTGCATCAGCAAGTAGAGAACATACACCTATTGCATTTTGCGGAATTCCTTGTTCTAAAGCAGAAGTCCTGGAAATCAACACTTCTTATGAAGAACCACCTCAACTGGAACTGAAAGAGTTACCATCTCATTTAGAATATGCTTATCTCCAAGGTACATCTGAATTACCTGTTATTATTTCTTCTAAACTAACCTCTGTAGAAAAGGAAAGTTTATTGTATGTTCTTAAAGAACATAAACGAGCTATTGCCTGGAAGATTACTGATATAAAGGGTATCAATCCTTCATACTACACTCATAAGATTTTAATAGAGGATGATTTCAAACCTGTGGTGCAACCACTCCGAAGATTAAATCCTAAGGTAAAAGATGTTGTGCGGAAAGAGATAATCAAATTGCTGGATGTTGGCTTAATCTATCCTATTTCGGATAGCCCTTGGGTAAGTCCTATCCATGTTGTACCGAAGAAGGGAGGTATGACCGTAGTAGCCAATGATAGGAATGAATTAATTCCCACTCGAACAGTAACAGGATGGAGAGTGTGCATCGATTACCGTAAACTAAATGATGCCACGAGAAAAGATCATTTTCCGTTACCATTTATTGATCAGATGATAGAACGATTAGCAGGTAAAAAGTTTTATAGTTTCCTAGATGTATTTTCAGGATACTTTCAGATACCCATTGCAGCAGAAGATCAAGACAAAACAACTTTCACTTGCCCGTTTGACACATTTGCATATCGAAGAATGCCTTTTGGATTATGCAACGCTCCAGCAACATTTCAGCGATGCATGATGGTAATTTTTCACGATATGGTGGAAGATTTCATGAAAATCTTTATGGATGATTTTTCTGTATTTGGTGATTCGTTTGAAGAGTGTTTAGGCAATCTCAAGAAAATGTTGCAGCGTTATGAAGTGTCTAATCTGGCACTCAATTGGGAGAAATGTCATTTTATGGTACACGAAGGCATAGTGCTTGGACACAAAATTTCAAGAGTTGGGATGGAAGTGGATCCGGCTAAAATAGAAGCAATTTCTAAACTACCTCCTCTAACGAATGTTAAGGGAGTACGCAGTTTATTGGGGCATGCAGGATTTTATAGACGTTTTATTAAAGACTTTTCTAAAATAGCACGACCAATGAATCAATTATTGAAGAAAGATGCTAAATTTGTTTTTACTGAAGCTTGTCTAAAGGCGTTTAACACTCTGAAGAAAAAATTAATTTCAGCTCCTATTATGACCAGTCCAGATTGGAGCTTGCCATTTGAATTAATGTGTGATGCAAGTGATTACGCAGTCGGAGCAGTTTGGTCAACAGGTCAAAAAGCGATTTAAGCCGATCTATTATGCAAGCAAAACTTTAATGGATGCTCAGGAGAATTATACAACAACTGAAAAAGAACTTCTAGCAGTAGTCTTTCCATTTGATAAATTTCGGTCTTATTTGGTTTTATCTAAGACTATTGTTTTCACTGACCACTCTGCTTTAAAGTATTTGTGTAATAAACAGGATGCACGACCTCGTTTGCTGCGATGGATTCTATTTTTGTAGGAATTTGATATTGAAATACGAGACAAGAAAGGCGCAGAGAACTTGGCTGCAGATCATTTATCAAGATTGGAGAATCCTGAATTAGACGTATTAGATGAGTCAGTGATTCAAGACACATTTCCCAATGAGCAATTAATGGCAATTCAAGTACACAATAATGTACCTTGGTTTGCTAATTATGCTAATTATTTGGTCACTAAGACTTTACCTAGAAATATGCTTTATCAACAAAGGAAGAAATTCTTTGCTGATTTAAAACATTATTTTTGGGAAGATCCGTTTTTATTTCGATTTTGTGCAGATGGTATAATCAGGAGATGTGTGCATGGTGAAGAAAGTAATAACATTTTAGTACATTGTCATAAAGGACTAGTTGGAGGAAATCATGGAGCCAATTATACAGCAAAGAAGGTGCTTGATTCTGATTTCTATTGGCCAACAATCTTTACAGATGCTCATGAGTTTATACGAAATTGTGATGCTTGCCAACGCGTGGGAAATATCTCTAGAAGAGATGAAATGCCTCAAACAGGAATACAAGCTTGTGAAATTTTTTATATATGGGGTATTGACTTTATGGGACCTTTTCCAACAAGCCATGGGAATAAGTATATTTTGGTAGCAGTGGATTATGTGTCTAAATGGGCAGAAGCAAAAGCATTGCCTACAAATGATGCCAGAGTTGTGAAATTTTTGAAAAACTGTTTTCACGATTTGGAATACCAAGGGCATTAATCAGTGATCGTGGAACTCATTTTTGTAATGTTTTGATGGAAAAAGTGTTGAAAAGCTATGGCGTTACACATAGACTCTCTACACCTTATCATCCGCAAACAAGTGGTCAATTTGAAGTTACGAATAGAGGACTAAAGCATATTCTGGAACATTCGGTATATAATAATCGCAAGGATTGGTCGATAAAGTTAGATGATGCATTATGGGCTTTCCGTACTACTTTCAAGACACCTAGTGGATGTACTCCTTTCCGATTGATCTATGGAAAAGCTTTTCATTTACCGGTGGAATTAGAACATAAAGCATATTGGGGGTTAAAAAGTTGCAATATGGATACGGAGGCTGCCGGAAAACATTGGTTTATGCAGTTGCATGAGTTGGACGAATTACGCTGGACTGCATACGAAAATTCGAGGATTTATAAGGAGTGTACGAAAATTTGGCATGATAAGAGGATCCAAATTCATAAAAAGTTTGTTGAAGGAGATCTAGTACTTCTTTATAATTCTCGATTACGTTTGTTTCCGGGTAAATTGAAGTCGAGATGGTCTAGTCCATATGCGGTTACATAGATATTTCCTTATGGGACAGTTGAATTAATTAATAATGAGGGTGTTTTGTTTAAAGTTCACGGTCATCGCTTGAAGAAATATCACGAAGGTACGAAGGAAGATGATGGTGAGGGTACCATCCACTTTGAAGACGACCAGTAAAGTCAATTTACGAGTCGAGCTTAACGACTCTCGGATTAAATAAAAGCGCTTCTCGGGAGACAACCCGTGTTTTTCTTGTGTTTTATTTTTGTAGGTTTTGAACTTTGTAGGTGTGTTCCCTGGAAACCCTCACGAGACTATAACTCGTCCACTCGGGATACCGAGGGGTTTAAAGGCTTATTGCATACGCTAAATGCAATCGTGATTGCCTACGGAAGTGAGTTGTTGTATATCGCAACTTCATATCTAAAAAGCATGTTCTTCATAGTTAGGGGAGTTTTTCATTCTAATTTCTTTTCTCCTTTCCTTTTCGTTTTTCACGTTTATGTACAATGCGGACATTGTACAAGTTAAGTGTGGGGATGGGAGTCGAAAAGAAAAAAAAAATTATTTGTTCTCTAGAATTAACTATGAAATTTTGTCATATTACATAAAATTTTTGCGATACTACTATTTTGGGAGATGATAGTACATTAGGATCATGTATAAAAATGGAATTTTTAAATACTATATTTGATGTGTTGATAGACCTAATAACATTTTTAAGATCCAATCTTTCTAAATTTACACGTAAGTGATAGACATTTTCATTATATGATGTATTGATAGGCTTTCTATACAAAAGTTTTTGAATTTCAAAAAATAATAATTCAACATGAAATTAATTTTATGAAGAACGCAAGTTGATATATGACTTCGTAGTCTTAATTCCTGTATGATATCTTGACATATTCTAAAATGTTGGGGTTTAAATTGAAATCATTTTGCACTGATCGATTCCTCTGTTGTACTAAGTACAGACCTGGTTTCATCAGAATATCTTAAAAAAATAAAGAAAAACAAAAATGCTTAAAAGAATATTAATATCAATCAAATTACGTCATTCTGTTGTACTAAGGTACATACCTGTCACCGCTGATTTGACTGAAGCTAGAAAAAGAGGTATACTTATACCCGAGTTAAGATAAGTCGCTTTGTTGTACTGAGGTACAGACCTGTCACCAATGTCTTAACTCTTAAAGAAAATGATTTTTCAATCATTCATCCATTATATAGAAATATGTTCATAATTTGATTCTAGGGGTATATCAGCTGTGGGATACATAAATTATATTCATAATAATAATAATAATAAGATGTTATTCTCAAACTTGAGTATAGAAAATTTAGAGCGGATGAAAATATCAATAATCGTCTTGAAATGTCAAAATTAGAAATTTTGTGCTTAGAAGTGTATGATGAAGTTTAAATATGGATATATATCAACAATCAAAATAGATTTAATTATTCCTAATAAAAAAGCATGTTCTTTAATATGATCTCAAAAGTAGTTTAAAAACATTTTCGCGGGAAAAAAGTAATATGTACAAACTCTTATTGATTCTTTTATGAGAGATTTCTACGTTTATTCTGTATTTATCAGTAATCTACTTGATGACAAACAGAACTTAAGTGTGGGGATATTTGATAACATCAAATAATGTCTTATTTATATTATAATATTCACTTATTTCTAAATATTTTTATTGTAAATTATTTATATATATTACTGAATTTGTTTATATTTGCAAAAAGGTGTTTAAATTAAAGAAATAAAGAAAAGGAACGAAATCGAGCTGAAAACTGAAGAAAATGAAGAGAAGATTAAAAACCAAGAAAATTGGGCTTTGAAGGAAAAAGATCCCGTTGAAAATAAGATATTGGGCCAAATTAAAGAAGAATACTCAGATTTGAATAAAGATAGAGGCCCAAGAAGAAGAGCCCATCCCGTCAGCAGAACATTCTGGAATGCACATTCAGCCGGCGGTTGAAGCTTTCAACCAGCGGTTGAACCTAAATCAGGAAGTCGATCATGCGCGCGGGTCAAAAGTCGATCATGCGCAATTCTGAAATCTATAAATAGTGGTCATTATCAACCCATAACCATGCACAATTACATACGAATTAAGTAACCCTTAATTCAGTTCTAAGGTTTAAAGGTTGACTTAAGGAGGTATTTGGAGGCTAGGAATCTAGGGTTTGAAGGTTTTCAACCCTATCGAAGATTTAGTTCGGTTTCTTGGGTTTGATTGTTAATCTTTTCTATTTACTATGTGTAATAACATGTCTTTAGATTTGGTTTTGTTTTCTATAAACATGAGCTAGTTCTTTTATTGTATTTACTTAGATGAATGGTTTTTATATAAAGGTTTCATTATATGTTTATGTGATCTGAGTTATGAATAGTTATTGAGTTTGTTTGAAAGATCCATATTGATTGTGTGTTTATTAATTGTTACTTAACGTGGTCATGAGACTTATGCTAGAACTAACGTTTGTATGAGTTGATTGATTATCTGCAATTGAGTAATTTATTAGTTAATTGTGGCTTGAGACTGTAACCGGTAATAGATTAAGACCAATAGCAATTAATACAACCTAATTGGTGTGATAATTAGAAAACCAATAATTATAGACTTACGTTAACACAAAGTCACTGAATGAATCTCAATGATCTGTTGATAATTTTAATAGCATAAATCTTATGTTGATAACACGCCTCAGTGTATTCAAGAGAATCTAGTATTAAGGTAAGGTTTATTAGGGATCAGTTAACCTTAACAGGAGGCTATCCATTTTAGTTGAAATCACCATAATAAACAATCAATAAACATATCTGAAACCTGAATCGAGAAATCAGTAATCTAAGTAAATACATGCTTGCCTATCTGATTATCCGTAGTTATCTTTTCTATCTTATCATTGTTTTTAATTGTTTTTATTTTAATTAGTTTTCTTATTAAAAATCGTTCGTACGAAACTAAAACGCACCCCTTATTTAATTGTAATTTGTAATTTTAGGTTTAATTAATTATTTTAGTTTACACCGATTCCCTGTGGTTCGACTCGGTCTTACCAAAGCTATACTATAATACGAACAGGTATTCTTGCCTGGTTGTGTTTAAGTTTACTTTAGTATTTCCAATCAATTAAAACGTGTTATTTTTAACGACAACTTAACACGCATCAAGTTTTTGGCGCCGCTGCCGGGCAAGCGGTTTGTTAAATTACAAATTTTGTAATTTTCTTTTAAAAAGATATCTTTGTACATTGTTGATCATCTGAAAAATCGGCTCACCCATTGTTAATACAACACAACAGAGGTATAAGGAGGGTCGCTCTGCTTCCCGAAAGAAGTAGGTTTTTAATAAGCTTCGCGCTGACCTACTTCTCCACTTCTAAGTATTTTACAATGGAGCTACCGAGGACTTTTGATTAACTTTGTAGATTGATTAATTATTTCTAAAATAACTGTTGGGTCACAAGGTTCCCAAAACTTAGATACAGATTAAATAACAAGTATCTTAACGTGTTAGTTTATATCCAAGTTTATATCAAACAAGTTTAATTAATCAAGGCGGAAAATAAGATTAATTATGACACAGAGTTTATTATGAATCAAAGTATTATTCACAATAAATGTATTTGTCTCACACAGATGACAAAGTATTCAAACCCACACAAATGGTTTGAATACGATCCAAGTAGTATATAAAGATACAATTATCACTACAAACATAACAGTTAGTGTGGTAATGCTTTGAGCCTAAGCTTAAAGGTCTTGTATACTATTTTGCTTGGAATTACTTGGATACATAGCAGTGCTTTTTGAACTGCTATTTATAGAGTTGGGTGTAACTCTATATTATCCAGCTTACATAGTTGTCCAAGGAATAACAGATGCATCTTGGGCAACTTTGCACGCCTCCCTTTTTGCTTTTCTTGAAAATAGAAAAAGCAAAACGGTAAAAGGTTTCTTTGCTGAGAAGAAAACCATTCTTCGATGTTTGACCTTTCTCAAACATCTCATCAGTTGTATCGAGCATTGGGAAAGAAAAACTTCTTCTGTACAATTGTACTTTCGTTCTTCAATCTGTGCTCTTCAGTCTGTGTTCATCAGTCTGTGATCTTCAGTCTGTGAACTTCAGTCTGTGAAGTCTTCTGCATTCAATCTTCATTCTCTAGATGATGAATTCATAAGTCTTCAAGGAGAGCATGGCTTTCAGTCTGTGAGATTCTTCAGTCTGTGCAGCACAGACTCAGAAACAATTCTTCAGTCTGTGTCGCACAGACTCAGAAGTATAGACTCAGGAATTTCACTAAGTTTCCTGAATACAACTAAGTTAGATTTTGACTCCTCAGATTTATAACTTGAGTTTGATCATTGTTTTTCCCAACAATCTCCCCCTATCTGATGATGTCAAAATCTATTTACAAAAAATAATAGAGAAATAATAAATACTAAAGTACAACATAACTTATGAATCTTAGACTTATATATATATAAAGTCAAAGTCATAGTTAGTACACAAAAATATTACAATTATTACATAAGATTGTAAATAATATAAATATAACAATCTTCAGTCCTATCTCCGAGCTTTGATCTCTTTCATCTTTTCCACTTTCCTCTTCAACAGTGCTTCCATTTCCTTATCAGATTTGTCTTCAAATTCTTGATACTCTAGGATGATCTTCTTGCAGATATCTTCAAGTCCAATCATCATCCTGATTTGGGAAAGGTTGTTGAATAACCAGCTAATCAGTCTTCTTCTAAATGGTCTGGCTTGAGAATGTTTGCATTCCTTCTGCAGGGCAATGCAGTGTAGCAGAGACTCTCTATATAGTCCATTTTGATCCTGGAAGCACTCTATCCCATTGATATCTCTATAGCACAGACCTTCAATGTTGTCAGTCTGTACATAAGATCTATCTATGAAAACAATACCTTTGGGTAGAGGATGCTCCCTTCTCTGCTCATTCTCTGTGGATAACCCAGCTGACTTTTTCTTAATTACAAAGTTGTTTGCTATGCAAAACAACTTGTATTCTTCTTCTGAGATGAGCCCCAGACAGAGAACTAGCTCAATCAGGTAAGATAGCTCATCCAGAACTTCTTTCTTCAGATCCTTGTCAGCTGCACTCTTCAAAAGATTGGCAATGGATTGCCATTCCTTAAGCCCTAGAGTGTACATGTCATCCACCCATACCATCTTCTTGCTCTTGGTCAAAGTCAGCTCCAGCTTCAATTTCTGTCCAATCTTGTTCAGATGACATTCTCTAATCTTCTGCTTGAGCTTTGACTTTTGGAAAGTGGCTTGTAGCTTTGGTTTCAGGCTCTCTATCTTCTGTAATCTTATTGACAGCTCTTCATCTTCTTTGATCTGTTGCTCAACTTGACTCATTCTGATCTGAGTCTGTGAACAACTTTCATCTTCTAACTCTTTGGAGAGCATGTCAACAAATCTTGCTTCCTTCAGCTTCTGCTCTTCAATTGATAATACATTTAAGTATTCGGATAAGGTCATACCTTGAGCAGTAGCTTCTTGTTGCAAGAGCTCATCCTGTAGATTTGACAGTTCAGGATTTCTTGTTCCAGCAGCATGATCATCCACCATCTTCTTGATCTTGCTTAATCTTTCCTGCTTGGATAAGGCAATCTCCTTGCCCTTACCCTTATCCATTACTTCTTCCATGGTAGAGCTTGACCCAGGATAAGTGCTTATCAGATGAGCACTTCTCCATTGCATTCTGTCTTCAATCTCACTTCTACCTGGAGGTAGTGTTCTGGTTGATGTTGTTGGTCTAGCAGGATAGGCTTCAGCTTGAATGGCTTCAGCACTGATAATTAGAACATCAGTGCTTGCTGCTGGTTGCTCTGAGCTCTGAGTCTGTGATTGATGTTGTGTCTCAGTTTGTGCAGGTTCAGAAGGCACAGACTGAGACTCTCCAGTCTTGACTTGACTTTTGAGGCTCCTTCACCTACACCTCCAAAAGTAGCATCATCTTCATCATCATCTGATCTTCTGAAATCTTCAGACTCAGAACTGCAGTCAGGATTGATGGCATCATCATCATCACCATCATTGTCCTGTTCTTCTACCAGCTTTAAGAACTGGTCCTTGGTTTTGATCCCCTTCATTTTTGGTTGGGAATCAAAGATATCCCTTTCAGGAATTCTCCTGGCCATTCTTTTCATTTTCCTGGCTTTCTTGATTAACAGAGGTTGAACATCTTCTTCTTCTTCTTCCCTTGGTCTTTTCAACTCCAGCTGACCTTGGGTTGAGATAGTTGCAATTGGGTCTATGTGTAAGACAATGGATGACTCCCCCTGAGTCTGTGCAACCATCTCAGCATGTTCACCTAACTGCAATCTCTCTTGCTCCCCCTCAGTCTGTGCACTCATATCTTCAGTCTGTGGCACAGACTGAGCTTCAGTCTGAGACTTCACCCTAGCACCTTCGGGTCCATCATCTCCATCATCTCCCTCACTGCTATCTCCTCCTAAATCTAAGGATTTATTATTTAAATCTTTATCTTTTGAGGTTTTAGCTTCTGCAGACCCATGCTTCATCTTCTCCCCCTTTTTGACATCATCTACCAAGTTTGAGAGGGTGGTCTGCATTTCATCTAACCTATTGGATACCTTTTCCTCCAGCATATCCACTTTATCCACCATAGTAGAGACTAGATGCTTCATCTTCTCTAGCTCTTTCTTATTATGATTGAACTCAGTCTGTACCCATTCAGACAACCTGTTGATGGCAGAAAGCACATCATTAAGTGTACTAGAAGGCACAGACTGGGTCTGGTTGGAGGGGTTAGAATTGGGTGATGGTATGTGTTCCTCACTTGACTCATGTTGAAATTGAGCAAGATCACTGGAATCTTTTGGTGTTGCACTCTTTGCCTCACTCTGTGTCCTGTGCATGGAAAAGCGATCATAGGCATTGAGTGGTGTAGGTGTTCCCTCAGATCTAATCCGGTGATAGGATAAGACATCACTGGGAATTGATTGTGTAGCACCTGTTGCCTCAAACAGTTCCTGGTGTAATGGAACAGTATCACTGGCAACTGATGTTGAAGTTTGTATGCCCTCACTAACCATCTGGTGATAGGATGGTAGATCATGGAGCAAAGAAGATGAGATCTGTACCTCAGTTTGTGACATGACTGGGGCATTGTCGATCTGTGAAGAGGGGTGTAAGAAAAGACTCACTGGAATGTGAACTAGTGCAGGACTAGTGGTCAATATGGGTCTAGCCATTGTGAGTGGGGTAAGGAGGGGGTTGGTAGTGCTCAGGATTGGAGCATCTTCTTCAATGCTTACTACAGGGGTCAGTGTAGCAGCAGCAATGTGGGTATCCAAGCTGACTAAACTAGGTGAAGGTTGGGTCAGTTGGGTAGCCATTGGCACCACAGACTCTAGCAGAGCTGTAATGGAATGGTCTACAACACTGGAAGGTGTTCTGTTGACATCCAGTTCCATGGATGATGATTCCATTTGTGCTATACTTTTGGGGGTTGAGTCTGGTGATTTCTCCAGAGTGAGTGGTGACTCATCTGGGTTGGTTTGTTTGTGACTCTCTTTTGTGGGTGAGGATGGGCTAGGATAAGAAGGTTGATTTGTATCCATGTCCTCAGAAGAAGAAGAAGTACTACCTGCATCTTCTGTTGAAGATGGAACAGACTCAGGAATGTTTGAGTCTGACTCCAAGAGCACAGACTGAGTTGAGTCTGTATCCCCGGAGTCTGTGTCTCTGCTTCAGCCACACGATCTTCAACAGCCTGGGTCTTATTACCCATACTATCACTTGAATCATCACCCTCCATGGATGCAAAAGCAACATATGGGTGATCAATCCAGTGCTGCATAGCAGCAGTGATAGGTGCTCCAGAAAGTGGAACCGGATGGTTAAACACTTTATATGTGAGCATGGGAACAGGTATATCTGCCACTTTATTATTAAAGGACATATATACAGACCCAGTTAACCTGGATTGGATGCACAGGGAGAGTAGCCTTATAAAAGGTACATTAAAAATTCTGTTTGACTCATTCACCAGTTTTAAAATTTCTTGAAAATACAACTCTGCAAAGTTGATGTTTAAACCGGATGGTTAAACACTTTATATGTGAGCATGGGAACAGGTATATCTGCCACTTTATTATTAAAGGACATATATACAGACCCAGTTAACCTGGATTGGATGCACAGGGAGAGTAGCCTTATAAAAGGTACATTAAAAATTCTGTTTGACTCATTCACCAGTTTTAAAATTTCTTGAAAATACAACTCTGCAAAGTTGATGTTTAAACCAGTGATGAATGAGCTCAACAGCTGAGTTTCAAACTCATTTAGCTCCCCTGTGCTACCAGATTTACCTCCTAGACTCCTAATGATGCCAGAAATTAAAAATTTCCATTTGGGGGTGAATCCTGACATCAAAATTGTGCCTTTTTCTTTGGTATATCCAACCAAAGGAAGAGAAGCCCTTGCTGCTTCTTTGGTTGGAATAGGTTCAAAATTATTTCCCAAAGGCAGGTCTAAGACATTCCTAATTAACTCCTGATCAATGGTAACTGCCCGTTTACCATGATCAATAGTACCAGTAATTGCAGTATTGGTACTATTTGAGGAGCAAGTATACCACCATTCCATTAAAAAATGTGGGTATATTTGAGGAACTATGTTAAAGAATGCTCCCCTTAATGGATGAGCAGACATAAAAGCAGTTAGTTCCTCAAACCCTTTATTCTTTTTCGAATCAGGGATGGAAATAGTAGCTACTTGATTGTTGATACAGAGTTTTACCTGTTTCCCTTGTTTGAAGGGTTTAGCCGCAGCGATGTTGGCAGGTGCCGTGTAAACCCATTGATCAGCCATTGAAGAGATTTTAGAAATTGATTTTGAAAATGGTTGAGCGATTTAGGGTTTAGAAACTCTGTTTGTTTTTGGTGTGCAAGTACGAATGAAGAAGAAAGGGAGAAAACATAAATGGGTATTTGTTGAAATTAAATTTCCGTTAAATGGGACCCATTTGGACGGTTTATCCCTGTTTCTGCAACAGTTGCGCTGAGGCACGTGCACTTTTTGTATTGAGCAGATAAATAGACAACAAGCGCCAAAACTTTTAATGATTATTACCATAAAGATGGTTAAAGCATTAAATGCAAGGATATTGTTGTTTATTTATGAAAAAAATATAATAAGTAAATAAATATATTAAAATTAAAAAAAAACATTTAGTCTGAGTGTATAAAACCAGTCTGTGCAATGAGTCTGGGTGACGTCACACAGACTGAGCCATATAACAGACAGACTAAGAGAAAATAACAGAATTTAAAAAAAAAAAAAAAAAAAAACTTTTGTGCCAGCAGTGGTAACAGGTTGATATTGCTAACAGTACTAACTTGTGAAAGCAGTACTAAAATTAACTAACAGTAGTAACTTTCGATGGCAGTACTAAAGTTAACTAACAGTGGTAACAGGTGTGAGCAGTACTAAAGGTAACTAACAGTGGTAACTGGTGTGAGCAGTACTAAAGTTAACTAACAGTGGTAACTGGTGTGAGCAGTACTAAAGTTAACTAACAGTAGTAACTTGCTACATTAACAGTGTTAATTGTACCAATCTTTACCAGCAGTGCTAAAATACGAATTCATGGGGGCAGTGTTAAAAAATCTTATCAGTATTAACCAGCAGTACTAAAAGTAACTAGCAGTATTAATACTAATAGTACTAAAATACTAACCTTATGAATTAATAAAGCACAAAAATAGAGGGTCTAGTCTGAATGAATATGGTCAGTCTGTGTAGCTAATCTGGAAGAAGGTACACAGACTGAAACATATAATCAGTCAGACTGAGAGAAAATAACATAAGGTATAAAATCTTTTTTTGGTATTTTCTTAGAAAGTATGTACAAAAACATCTCTTTGTCTGTGCTTTTTGATTGTATGTAGCTGAGAATACAGTTATACAGATTGAAAAGCAGACACAGACTGAGAATTGAATCATACAGATTCAAGATTTTACTAGGGGTTGAGCATTCCTAGTTGACCAAGCAGATACAAAAATCTATCTTCATTAAGAGGTTTAGTAAAGATATCTGCTAGTTGGTCATTTGTTGGTACATATTTGAGAATCACTTTACCTTTCTCAGCACAATCTCTGATAAAGTGATGTCTGATCTCAATATGCTTTGTCCTGGAGTGAAACACAGGATTCTCAGTGATGGCAATGGCACTTTGGTTATCACACATGATTGGAGTTTTTGTAAACACCAAATCATAGTCTGCTAGTTGATGTTGCATCCACAGCAGTTGAGCACAGCAACTACCAGCAGCCACATATTCTGCTTCTGCAAAGGATGTAGCAACAGAATTCTGTTTCTTGCTTGACCAACTGACTAGTTTGCCACCTAGCAGTTGACATCCACCAGAAGTGCTTTTCCTGTCTAATTTACAACCTGCATAATCTGCATCTGTATATCCAATTAGATCAAAACCAGAGTCTTTGGGATACCAAAGACCCAGGTTAGGAGTACCTTTTAGGTACCTAAAAATCCTTTTTACAGCTTTTAGATGCGATTCTTTAGGTTCAGATTGATATCTAGCACACAAACATGTTGAGAACATGATATCTGGTCTACTTGCAGTGAGGTATAGTAGAGATCCTATCATACCTCTATAAGTGGTTTGACAGACTGACTTGCCAGACTGATCCTTATCCAACTTATCTGCAGTGCTCATTGGTGTTTTCATAATTGAACAGTCCTTTAAAGAATATTTAGTAAGTAGGTCATTGACATATTTACCTTGGTTGATGAAGATACCATCAGGTTTCTGATGTACTTGTAGACCAAGAAAGTATGTTAGTTCACCCATCATACTCATTTGATACTGTTTTGACATTAAGTTTGAAAACCATTTACACAATTTTTCATCAGTAGACCCAAATATAATATCATCAACATAGATTTGGACTAGTATGACATCTTCCTTGTTCCTTTTGAAGAACAAAGTTTTATCAATTGATCCTCTAGTAAAGTCATTACTAAGAAGATAGGATGATAAGGTGTCATACCAAGCTCTTGGAGCTTGTTTTAGCCCATATAGTGCTTTCTGCAATTTATAGACGTGATTTGGAAAAGTGGAACTTACAAAACCTGGAGGTTGTTTCACATAGACTTCCTCCTGTAAGTTGTCATTCAGAAATGCACTCTTGACATCCATTTGATAGACTTTAAAGTCCTTGAATGCAGCATATGCCAAGAATAACCTTATTGCTTCAATTCTGGCTACAGCGGGAAATGTTTCATCATAATCAATGCCTTCTTCCTGCTTGTAGCCTTGAGCAACTAGCCTTGCCTTGTTTCTGATTATCACTCCATCCTTGTCCATTTTGTTTCTGTAAACCCATTTTGTTCCAATAATGGTTTTCCCTTTTGGAGCAGGAACTAGGGTCCAAACATTGTTTCTGTCAAATTCTGTTAACTCTTCCTACATTGCTTCAACCCAATCATCATCTTTCAGTGCTTCTTCAGCTTTCTTTGGTTCAATGATTGACAGGAAGTTTGTGTAGAAACAGAAGTTTGCAGTAGATAAGTTTGACACTTTAGCTCGTGTTTGTACTCTAGAAACATAATCTCCAATTATTTCTGTAATTGGATGATACTTGTGTTCTTTGACTCCCAGAAGTGATTCATCATTTGATAGTAAATCATTCTCATTTGGTGGAAGAATAGCAGGACTGAGTTCTGCATCATCTTCTACACAGGGCAAGTCTGAGTCTATAGAGTTCACAGACTGAAAACTATCAGACTGAACACATGTATCAGAAGAATTTGAATCTCTGGACATAGATTCATCTTCTGTTGATGAAGGTATTGTCATAGAATGAGCAGGTTGATCATCTTCATTATCACTTTCAGAGTCCTGTTGTTGGTTAACAACAACTGGGATTTGAGATTCAGATCCCACAACAGATAAATCTTCTAACAAATGAACATCAGACTGAGAAACATGTTCATTATTAGCAGAGGAAGCATCAAAGGTGACATTAATGGTTTCTTCAATTTTATTCCTTCTATTGTTGTAGACTCTGTAGGCCTTTGAGATAGATGAATAGCCAACAAAAATTCCTTCATCAGATTTAGGTTCCATCTTAGCTAATTGATCTCTTTGATTGAGAA
Source organism: Gnaphalium uliginosum (assembly GCA_963930675.1). Classification (NCBI taxonomy): domain Eukaryota; kingdom Viridiplantae; phylum Streptophyta; class Magnoliopsida; order Asterales; family Asteraceae; genus Gnaphalium; species Gnaphalium uliginosum. The sequence continues at coordinate 31,549,538 of OZ005681.1, read as the reverse complement.
TATAGCATTTACTACCAAAGGTCTGGAAGTAATGGATGGTTGGAACCTTCTTATGATACAACTCATATGCCGTTTTGCCATGCCTTTTGACCAAAATAGATCTATTTTGGGTATAACAGGCAGTGTTAACTGCTTCTGCCCAAAAATAAACCTTCATTTGACCATGGCATAACATGGTTCTTGCAGCTTCTATGAGTGTACGATTTCTTCTCTCAGCAACACCATTTTGTTGAGGAGTTCTGACAGAGGCAAAGTTTTGAATAATGCCTTTGTCAGTACAGAATTCAATGAGAGTAGAATTCTTAAATTCTGTACCATGGTCACTCCTGAGTTGCTTGACAGGTGCATCTTTCTGCAATTCTTCTCTCTTGATTAGATTAATAATCTCTTCAGGAGCATCACTTTTAGCTTTAAGAAAGATGACCCAAGTATACCTTGTGTATTCATCCACAACCACAAGTGTATACTTCTTTCCACCTAAACTGCTAATGCTCATGGGTCCAAACAGATCCATATGGAGCATATGCAGTGGTTGTTCAATTATAGCTAACAATTTGGATGGAAAATGGTTCTTGGTCTGTTTCCCTAGTGTGCATGCAGGACAAAGTTTGTCTTTTGCAAATGTAACATCAGGCAGACCTCTAACCAGTTTCTTCTTTGACAGGAGGTTAATATTTTTGAAGTTCAGGTGGGATAACCTCCTATGCCATAGCCAACTTAGTTCCGGCACATACTGAGTATAGAGACAGGTCACTACATTGTTGTCTGCAGAAGAAAGATCCAAGAGATAGATATCTCTTTCTCTTTTGGCAACTAATATAGGTTTGCCTTTGGAATTATAGATAACAGCAGCCTTCTTTCTGATTCTGATTTCACCATCATCATCACAAATCTGGCTAGCACTAAGCAGGTTATGCTTTAATCCCTCAACATAGGCCACCTTTGTTATTCTGATGTTGCCAGCTTTCACCACACCATAACCTTTTATCTTGGCAACAGAGTTGTCACCATATTTGACAGAAGGTCCTTCTTCTTCTACAAACTCTGACAGATTCTTCAAGGAACCTGTCATGTGTCTTGAGCATCCACTGTCTAGGTACCATTTGTTGTTACCCTGCACAGGACAAACAAAATCAATTAGTTACTTTTGGGAACCCATCTTTTGATGGGTTCTTTAGAGTTGGTTGAAGTCAATTCTTTAGCAGTTTTGGTGCTAAGTCTGTGAAGTTGACTTTTAACCTCTCTATTTTTGATTTTGTTGTTTGTAGACGACATTTGTTTGATCAAAGCAGCCTTTGGCTGTTTAAGAATGGACTTTGTGCATTTAATACCTTCATGTCCCAGATTTCCACAGTTGTAACATTTTCTGTTCAACATGATGGTCCTTTTGGATTTTGGGTTATTATTTGCACTAGATCCTCTGTTAAACTCTTGTTTTGACTCAACAAATGTTTTAAAATTTGTGGTTAACTTCATTAAGTTTTCACTAAGCAGCTTAATGGTCTCAGTCTGGTTGTTAAGATTTGACTTTTGAGAGTCAGACTGAGTGTTAACACTAACAGATTTGGAGTTAAGTTTGCCAGACTGAAAATTTATTTTTCCAGACTGACAGTTAGATCTCACAGACTGAGATCTTTTTAACTCCTTTGTTACTGGTTTTATGCCTTTAGATTTATCATTTGGCATATTATTGTCTGGACCAGTTACAGACTGAGATGTGGAAGGTTCAAACACATTGTAACCTTTCTGTTTATTCTTGATTCCTTTTACCTCTTTTTGTCTTTTTAAAGATGGTACTGTGGGAATATTAACTTTGCCTTTTATAAATCTTTTCTTTTCAAGTTCTATAGATTCTAAAGATTCATTAGTGATTATAAGTTCAAGCTGTTCAGATTGAGAAGTTTCACAGACTGAGATTTCTGAGTCTGTGTCTTCAGAGTCTGGCTCTGTCTCATATACTAGTTCTTTAGTAACTATTTTTGGTCTAACAAAAGCATTTGTCAATATAACTTTGTCTCCCACAGTATGACTAAAAGTATGAGGTAAAATCTCAGGTACAAATATAGTAGGTTTTGAGTTTATTTCTGAATTTATGTGACTTTTAAGATCAAAGTCATCACCTATGACCGCTTGTATCTGAGCTGGAATCTGTTTGGATAAACAGTCCACATTTTTAAGTGATGAAATACACCAAGATTTACAGATCCTTTCATAATGATCAGCTTTGTTTTTATAAGCTTCTTTTTCCAGCTTGATCTTTTTGAGAAGGTCATATTGAGCATCAAGCTCAAGTTTGTACTGTTTATTTTGGTTTATTTCATTCACTTTTGATTGTAGATCTTTTTGAACTTGACTGAGTTTGTTTTTAAATCTTGTATTTCCTCAAGTCTTTTCAAAAAATCTACATAAATGTGTTCAAACATTTTCTGTTTTTCTGCATCACTATAGTAAAGTTTAAAATGATTTACATTGTAAGCAGATCCTCTGTCCCAATCTGGATGAACACATGCCTTTTCTGCAAATTTGACATCTTTGTCAAACTGGCTCTCTGTGATAGCCATTAAGCACATATCTTCATCATCCTCAGATGATGAAGATTCTTCATCTATCCATTGTTCAACAACCAAAGCTTTCTCTAGTTTCTTTGGTTGTTGTTTCTCTCCAATTTTCTTGGAGTTGAAGTACTTTTTCTTGTACTTCTTGGCCTTTTCTTCCCACTTATCAGAATTTGAAGATTCTGCAATCTTCACTCTGCAGTCAAAAGAAATATGACCAACTTGCCCACATTTATAGCAAGTAGCTTTCTTAGGATCAAAAGTTGGCCTTCCTTTTGAACCTTTGAATCTTGCTTTTTCTAACCTTTGGGCTAGCAATGCCATTTCAGCTTCTAGAGACTCAGTTTCATCATCTGATTCTGAGTCTGTAAGAGTAAGATGGTAATCTGCTCTAGAGAAAAGTTCTCTATTTTTCCTTGTTGTTGCAACAAGGGCAGCAGATGGATCTTTTGCAATCCTTTTGGCATTTAGATCCTTTCTGGCTTTGGTTTCTTCAAAATTTAGTAGAAGTCCAAACAAGCCAGAGAGATCATATGTCTCCAATTTTTCACTTACAATTAATGAAGTGATAACTTCAGAAAAAGTGTTTGGAATGACATCAACAAATTTTGCACAGATTTCAAACTGTCCCTTGATGATATTATACCTTTCAAGATCATTGATTAAGATCTGAAATCTGGTATGAATATCAGTTAATGACTCTCCTTGACCAGCAGAGAAGTTCTCATAATTTCTTATGAGATTCTTCTTCTTTTGGGATTGTACTAAACTTACACCATCATATTGGTCAGTTAGCATATCCCATATGGCTTTAGCAGTTTTGCAGCCAGATATCTTAGCAAAGATAGGCTCAGTAACTGCATTGCCCAGAATGGATTTGGCCTTAAAATCTAATGCATATAGTTGCCTGTCTAGATCAGTCCAGGTACTTTTGGCAGCCTCAACAAATTTTTCAGGTGTCAAAATAGTGCCATTTGCATCAAAAGTAGCAGGAACTATTCTGCCAGGAATAATGGGTCCTTCCTGAATGACTCTAAGCATTTCATCATGAATGCTAGCAAGAAACCATTCAGCTTTCAATTTCCAGTGGGTAAAATTTACACCATTGAAGATTGGAATTCCCTTCCCAGCCATAGCAATAGAGGAAGTCATTTTTCAAAGTAGAAAATGTAGAGAAAAATGGATTTAGATGATTGTTTGATAAACTGGGTTCCTTTGATCGTTAAAGATTAAATCTTTATTTGCTCTGACACCAGTTATTGGGTCACAAGGTTCCCAAAACTTAGATACAGATTAAATAACAGTTATCTCAACGTGTTAGTTTATATCCAAGTTTTATATCAAACAAGTTTAAATTAATCTAGGCGGAAAACAAGATTAATTTTAACACAGAGTTTATTATGAATCAAAGTATTATTCACAATAAAGTGTTTGTCTCACAAAGATGACAAGGTATTCAAACCCACACAGGTGGTTTGAATACGATCCAAGTAGTATACAAAGATACAGTTATCACTACAAACTTCACAGTAAGTGTGGTAATGCTTTAGCCTAAGCTCAAAGGTCTAGTATACTAATTCTCTTGAATTTCTTGGATAATAACAGTGCTTTTTGGACTGCTATTTATAGAGTTAGATGTAACTCTATATTATCCAGCTTACATAGTTGTCCAAGGGATAACAGATGCATCTTGGGCAACTTTGCACGCCTTCCTTTTTACTTTTCTTGGAAATAGGAAAAGCAAAAAGGTAAAAGGTTTCTTTGCTGAGAAGAGAACCTTTATATGATGTTTGACCTTTCTCAAACATCTTATCAGTTGTATCTAGCCTAAGGAAAGAAGAATATCTCCTGTACATTTGTACTTTCATTCTTCAATCTGTGCTCTTCAGTCTGTGCTCATCAGTCTGTGATCTTCAGTCTGTGAACTTCAGTCTGTGAAGCCTTCTGTATTCAATCTTCATTCTTCAGATGATGAATTTATAAGTCTTCAGAAAGAGCATGGCTTTCAGTCTGTGAGGATCTTCAGTCTGTGCAGCACAGACTCAGAAACAATTCTTCAGTCTGTGTAGCACAGACTCAGAAACACAGACTCAGGAATTTCACTAAGTTTTCTGAATACAACTGAGTTAGATTTTGACTCTTCAGATTTATAACTTAGGTTTGATCATTGTTTTTCCCAACAATCTCCCCCTATCTGATGATGTCAAAATCTATTTACAAAAGATAATAGAGAAATAATAAATATTAAGGTGAATCATAACATATGGATCAAGACTTATATATATAAAGTCAGAATCACAGTTAGTTCACAAAAATATTACAATTATTACATAAGATTGTAAATCAAAAATCTAACAATCTTCAATTCTTTCTCTGAGCCCTGATCTCTTTCATCTTTTCCACTTTCCTCTTCAACAGTTCTTCCATTTCCTTATCAGATTTGTCTTCAAATTCTTGATACTCTAGGATGATCTTCTTGCAGATATCTTCAAGTCCAATCATCATCCTGAGTTGGGAAAGGTTGTTGAATAACCAGCTGATCAGTCTTCTTCTGAATGGTCTGGCTTGAGAATGTTTACATTCCTTCAGCAGGGCAATGCAGTGTAGCAGAGACTCTCTATATAGTCCATTTTGATCCTGGAAGCACTCTATCCCATTGATATCTCTATAGCACAGACCTTCAATGTTGTCAGTCTGTACATAAGATCTATCTATGAAAACAATACCTTTGGGTAGAGGATGCTCCCTTCTCTGCTCATTCTCCGTGGATAACCCAGCTGACTTCTTCTTGATTACAAAATTGTTTGCTATGCAAAACAACTTGTACTCTTCTTCTGAGATGAGCCCCAGACTGAGAACTAGCTCAATCAGGTAAGATAGCTCATCCAGAACTTCTTTCTTCAGATCCTTGTCAGCTGTACTCTTTAAAAGATTGGCAATGGATTGCCATTCCTTAAGCCCTAGAGTGTACAGTTCATCCACCCATACCATCTTCTTGCTCTTGGTCAACGTCAGCTCTAGCTTTAATTTCTGTCCAATCTTGTTCAGATGACATTCTCTGATCTTCTGCTTGAGCTTTGACTTTTGGAAAGTGGCTTGTAGCTTTGGTTTCAGGCTCTCTATCTTCTGTAATCTTATTGACAGCTCTTCATCTTCTTTGATCTGTTGCTCAACTTGACTCATTCTGATCTGAGTCTGTGAACAACTTTCATCTTCTAACTCTTTGGAGAGCATGTCAACAAATCTTGCTTCCTTCAGCTTCTGCTCTTCAATTGATAATACATTTAAGTATTCGGATAAGGTCATACCTTGAGCAGTAGCTTCTTGTTGCAAGAGCTCATCCTGTAGATTTGACAGTTCAGGATTTCTTGTTCCAGCAGCATGATCATCCACCATCTTCTTGATCTTGCTTAATCTTTCCTGCTTGGATAAGGCAATCTCCTTGCCCTTACCCTTATCCATTACTTCTTCCATGGTAGAGCTTGACCCAGGATAAGTGCTTATCAGATGAGCACTTCTCCATTGCATTCTGTCTTCAATCTCACTTCTACCTGGAGGTAGTGTTCTGGTTGATGTTGTTGGTCTAGCAGGATAGGCTTCAGCTTGAATGGCTTCAGCACTGATAATTAGAACATCAGTGCTTGCTGCTGGTTGCTCTGAGCTCTGAGTCTGTGATTGATGTTGTGTCTCAGTTTGTGCAGGTTCAGAAGGCACAGACTGAGACTCTCCAGTCTTGACTTGACTTTTGAGGCTCCTTCACCTACACCTCCAAAAGTAGCATCATCTTCATCATCATCTGATCTTCTGAAATCTTCAGACTCAGAACTGCAGTCAGGATTGATGGCATCATCATCATCACCATCATTGTCCTGTTCTTCTACCAGCTTTAAGAACTGGTCCTTGGTTTTGATCCCCTTCATTTTTGGTTGGGAATCAAAGATATCCCTTTCAGGAATTCTCCTGGCCATTCTTTTCATTTTCCTGGCTTTCTTGATTAACAGAGGTTGAACATCTTCTTCTTCTTCTTCCCTTGGTCTTTTCAACTCCAGCTGACCTTGGGTTGAGATAGTTGCAATTGGGTCTATGTGTAAGACAATGGATGACTCCCCCTGAGTCTGTGCAACCATCTCAGCATGTTCACCTAACTGCAATCTCTCTTGCTCCCCCTCAGTCTGTGCACTCATATCTTCAGTCTGTGGCACAGACTGAGCTTCAGTCTGAGACTTCACCCTAGCACCTTCGGGTCCATCATCTCCATCATCTCCCTCACTGCTATCTCCTCCTAAATCTAAGGATTTATTATTTAAATCTTTATCTTTTGAGGTTTTAGCTTCTGCAGACCCATGCTTCATCTTCTCCCCCTTTTTGACATCATCTACCAAGTTTGAGAGGGTGGTCTGCATTTCATCTAACCTATTGGATACCTTTTCCTCCAGCATATCCACTTTATCCACCATAGTAGAGACTAGATGCTTCATCTTCTCTAGCTCTTTCTTATTATGATTGAACTCAGTCTGTACCCATTCAGACAACCTGTTGATGGCAGAAAGCACATCATTAAGTGTACTAGAAGGCACAGACTGGGTCTGGTTGGAGGGGTTAGAATTGGGTGATGGTATGTGTTCCTCACTTGACTCATGTTGAAACTGAGCAAGATCACTGGAATCTTTTGGTGTTGCACTCTTTGCCTCACTCTGTGTCCTGTGCATGGAAAAGCGATCATAGGCATTGAGTGGTGTAGGTGTTCCCTCAGATCTAATCCGGTGATAGGATAAGACATCACTGGGAATTGATTGTGTAGCACCTGTTGCCTCAAACAGTTCCTGGTGTAATGGAACAGTATCACTGGCAACTGATGTTGAAGTTTGTATGCCCTCACTAACCATCTGGTGATAGGATGGTAGATCATGGAGCAAAGAAGATGAGATCTGTACCTCAGTTTGTGACATGACTGGGGCATTGTCGATCTGTGAAGAGGGGTGTAAGAAAAGACTCACTGGAATGTGAACTAGTGCAGGACTAGTGGTCAATATGGGTCTAGCCATTGTGAGTGGGGTAAGGAGGGGGTTGGTAGTGCTCAGGATTGGAGCATCTTCTTCAATGCTTACTACAGGGGTCAGTGTAGCAGCAGCAATGTGGGTATCCAAGCTGACTAAACTAGGTGAAGGTTGGGTCAGTTGGGTAGCCATTTGCACCACAGACTCTAGCAGAGCTGTAATGGAATGGTCTACAGCACTGGAAGGTGTTCTGTTGACATCCAGTTCCATGGATGATGATTCCATTTGTGCTATACCTTTGGGGGTTGAGTCTGGTGATTTCTCCAGAGTGAGTGGTGACTCATCTGGGTTGGTTTGTTTGTGACTCTCTTTTGTGGGTGAGGATGGGCTAGGATAAGAAGGTTGATCTGTATCCATGTCCTCAGAAGAAGAAGAAGTACTACCTGCATCTTCTGTTGAAGATGGAACAGACTCAGGAATGTTTGAGTCTGACTCCAAGTGCACAGACTGAGTTGAGTCTGTATCCCCGGAGTCTGTGTCTCTGCTTCAGCCACACGATCTTCAACAGCCTGGGTCTTATTACCCATACTATCACTTGAATCATCACCCTCCATGGATGCAGAAGCAACATATGGGTGATCAATCCAGTGCTGCATAGCAGCAGTGATAGGTGCTCCAGAAAGTGGAACCGGATGGTTAAACACTTTATATGTGAGCATGGGAACAGGTATATCTGCCACTTTATTATTAAAGGACATATATACAGACCCAGTTAACCTGGATTGGATGCACAGGGAGAGTAGCCTTATAAAAGGTACATTAAAAATTCTGTTTGACTCATTCACCAGTTTTAAAATTTCTTGAAAATACAACTCTGCAAAGTTGATGTTTAAACCAGTGATGAATGAGCTCAACAGCTGAGTTTCAAACTCATTTAGCTCCCCTGTGCTACCAGATTTACCTCCTAGACTCCTAATGATGCCAGAAATTAAAAATTTCCATTTGGGGGTGAATCCTGACATCAAAATTGTGCCTTTTTCTTTGGTATATCCAACCAAAGGAAGAGAAGCCCTTGCTGCTTCTTTGGTTGAAATAGGTTCAAAATTATTTCCCAAAGGCAGGTCTAAGACATTCCTAATTAACTCCTGATCAATGGTAACTGCCCGTTTACCATGATCAATAGTACCAGTAATTGCAGTATTGGTACTATTTGAGGAGCAAGTATACCACCATTCCATTAAAAAATGTGGGTATATTTGAGGAACTGTGTTAAAGAATGCTCCCCTTAATGGATGAGCAGACATAAAAGCAGTTAGTTCCTCAAACCCTTTATTCTTTTTCGAATCAGGGATGGAAATAGTAGCTACTTGATTGTTGATACAGAGTTTTACCTGTTTCCCTTGTTTGAAGGGTTTAGCCGCAGCGATGTTGGCAGGTGCCGTGTAAACCCATTGATCAGCCATTGAAGAGATTTTAGAAATTGATTTTTGTCGCACCCCCAAGACACGTGGCAGCGGAAGTAGGGTGTTGCGTTGGGGGCGCCGACCAAATCAAATATCACAACACAAGATTACGGCAAACGACCTCTATATGAGACGTTTGAAAAATGTTTACATTCACAAAACATAATTGTTTACAATAGTCTTACAATTTCCATGGAGTTCGCATCCGTTAACTAGAGATACATAAGTAATGACAATACAAAACATATTAAATGCAATGTCATCTCCTGTTGTTTGAAAATACATGCGACTCGAGCTACACTATCCAAGGGCGTCCTACTGCTGCGGGTTACCTGAGAAATACATACTAAAAGGTCAACATAAAGTTGGTGAGTTCATAGGTTTGTAAACAGTTGATATAACATTGTATGGAACACAAGATTTCCGTTTGTATCATTCAACAATGATAGGTAATGTATTACAAAAATGTAAAGATAGTGTATATTGTTGCCATGAGCTCATAGTTCGAGCTTAACTGTGGTGTCGGGTCACAATCAAGTGCCACGATCGGGGTGCCTCCCAGCGAGTGCCTAATCCAACACTCGTAAGAACAAATGATAATGCGTCCGTTTGACAAGTTAGCGCTACTAACCCGGACGGGGGGAGTCAATCCCAAATAGTACTATTCATTAACATTCACGCTATAACGATACTAACAAACTATGATGTGGGGGACTTCAGGATTAGTAAAATAACTCATGCAACCAATATATCGAGTTTTGTACTTGTGTTCACATGAAAATAGCAGTGTAAAAGCAGTTGTATGTATTCTCACCCCAGTCAAAAACAGTAAAAAGGGGCTATGAAACTCACCTGATATTAGCAAGCAAGTAGCAAATAGTAAGCAAAGCGTGTTTTCTGAATGCAACCTTCTAACGTCCTAAACGTATAAGGCTGTGTAAGTAGATGTCTCAAAAGACCATCTATAGTGATTGTATAAGTGGGGGTTAATGTCCACTTAAGCCAATCATGTAGGTGGAGGGTTAATGTCCACCTAAGTTAATCATGTAGGTGGAGGGTTAATGTCCACCTAAAATAAGTTCACACAATTAGAAATGTCCAATTGTTCAGTTATCGTTTGAGCTTAGAAAAACATGTACAGGTCGTTGGTGATATTTTGTGAAAATACATCTCTTGATTAATTATGTTATGCGTATTTCTACTTTCCAGTTATGGGTAATTAATCAGTGTGGCAAGGGCGAAGCCCATTAATGACGGGGGTCCGGGGGCAGCGCCCATGGTAGCGGGGTCCAAGGGGTGGCAACCCCTGGCGGGGTCCAAGGGGCAGAGCCCCTGGCGGGGTCCAAGGGGCAGAGCCCCTATGCGACACTAAGGTATTATGCGACACAAGGGCTTGTGTCGCTAATGTGACGATTCGGGTGCTATAGAGACACAAAGGCTTGTGTCGCTAATGAGACGATTCGGGTGCTGTAGCGACACAAAGGCTTGTGTCGCTAATGTGACGATTCGGTTGCTGTAGAGACACAAAGGCTTGTGTCGCTAATGTGACGATTCGGTTTATAGCGACACAAAAGCTTGTGTCGCTAATGTGACGATTCGGTTGCTGTAGCGACACAAAAAGTTATCTAAACGACATTTGTACCTAACAAAATTTGTGAACTTTTGGCGTTAGTTTCAGGTCATTTGGATGGGTATATCTCGAGTTATGATTAAAACAAGGAGGGTGAAATTTCTGTCCTTTTTGACAGCCCGGACACATGTTTTTGTAAAAATCATTTCGGGTATCAAACGAACTCCAAAAATCATGAAACCACTTGGAAATGAAAGCTAACTTCTTAAACTTAATTTTAGCCTTTTGAATCGTCCATTTTGGTCAAGTTTTGAGGGAGAAACAGCCTCTCAAAGTCGAGCTACTTTTCTGTCCGAAATTGCATGTTTTGTTCTTGAACATTTTAAGCCATGAAAAACGTTTTTATGTTATATTTTGGACATTTCTTTGTTATATGAACCTTTTAACATGTTTATAGAAGTATTTTAGAAGAGTTTTTAAGTTCTTACAAAGAGGAGGATGAAAGCACAAAGAGATGGAAGTTGAGGGCTCGTTTTCTTGCGTTTTCGGCTTGATTTCTTCTTGAAAGTATGGTGAATGATGAGGGTGGTGATGGTGGCCGGATTTTTGGGTGGTGGTGGTGTTAAAATGAGCAGATTTTAGAGAGAAAGAGTAGGGGAGTAGAGAGAAGATGAGAGAAAGAGTGTGTGAATTAGTGTGTGTAAAATGAGAGAAGTGAGGGTAGGGTGGTTTAAAAAGGGAGAGGAGGAGGGGCCATGGGCCGGTTTTGGGCTGGGCTGGGCCGGTTATTGGGCCTGGCCCATGGTGGATCTCGGGCCCGCGACTTGCTCCTCGACTTCGTGTTATTTTACTTGTTCGGTTAGACGTTAATCGCGTGTGTAAAATTTAAATCGTTAACGTTTAACTTTTGTGTTTTATTTTTGATACCAATTCACTATTTTAATTTGATCAATATATTTAAAAATATATTATTGGCATCCTTAAAATATTTGTCGGTTTCGTTCGGGTGTCGGGCGCGATTCGCGCGTTTTTGTTGCATTTGTTACGTTTTAAGCAAAATGTTTAGGTTTTTCGTATATTATTATTTAATAACCATAATATAGGGTAAATAATTACTATTTAATTTATAAAATGGGTTTACATTATTTATGAAAGTGTATCACCAACGCCGTATAGATTGTCGGACCTCGTCCGGTTGTTTCGCGTAATTACAGATAAACACATAATCACGTAAGTGTATATTCAAATATACAGGTAATTACTCATATTTAGCCTAACACCAACTAAATACAAGTAATTAGAGTTTCCAGCTAGGTTTAACAATTAACCTAAAGTGTCGGGTGTCACATTCTCCCCTTGTTAGAGGAATTTCGTCCCGAAATTAGTTTGTTGTCGTGGTCTGTGCGGCATCTAAGAATAGATGTGGGTATTTCAGTCGTATCTGGTCTTCTCGTTCCCAAGTGAATTCAAGACCGCGCCTGGAATTCCATCGGACCTTAACGATGGGAATACGACTCTGTTTCAAGCGTTTGACCTCACGGTCCATGATTTCTACGGGTTCCTCGACGAAATGAAGTTTGTCATCAATATGGATTTCGTCGAGCGGAATTACAAGTGTCTCATCAGACAAACATTTCTTCAAATTGGAAATGTGAAAGGTATTGTGCACGCTACTGAGTTGTGGTGGTAGCTGCAGTCGGTACGCCACGGGACCGATTCTTTCGAGAATTTCAAAAGGTCCGATGTACCTGGGGTTCAGTTTACCACGTTTGCCAAAGCGAATGACACCTCTCCAAGGTGACACTTTCAAAAGTACCTTGTCCCCAACTTGGAATTCTAGTGGTTTGCGTCTTATGTCGGCGTAACTCTTTTGGCGATCACGAGCGGCTTTTAGTCAGTTTTGAATGGTTACGATTTTCTCGGTCGTTTCATGAATGATTTCGGGACCGGTGAGTTGGCTATCGCCCACTTCGGTCCAGCAAATAGGTGATCGGCACTTTCTTCCGTAAAGTGCTTCGAAAGGGGCAGCATTAATGCTGGTGTGGTAACTGTTATTGTACGAAAACTCACACAAGGGTAGGTGGTTTTCCCAACTGTTTCCGAAGTCAACTACGCAAGCACGTAACATGTCTTCCAAGGTTTGGATGGTTCGTTCACTTTGACCATCGGTTTGTGGGTGGTAAGCGGTGCTCAGATCAAGGCGAGTACCGAGGGCTTTTTGAAGTGTTTGCCAGAATCGAGAGGTGAAACGGCTATCTCTATCCGAGATGATTGAGATGGGTATACCGTGTCTTGCTACAATCTCTTTAATGTAGATGCGAGCCAAACGCTCCATCTTGTCTGTTTCTTTGATTGCTAGAAAATGGGCGGACTTTGTGAGACGGTCGACGATTACCCAAATGGCATCGCAACCACTCAAGGTTTTTGGTAGTTTCGTGATGAAGTCCATGGTTATTTGTTCCCATTTCCACTGAGGTATTTCGGGTTGTTGAAGTAACCCGGAGGGTTTCTGATATTCGGCCTTTACCTTGGAACAGGTTAAACATTTGCTAACATAAGTGGCTATGTCAGCTTTCATATTGGGCCACCAATATCGTTGTTTGAGATCGTGATACATTTTGTCTGAACCAGGATGAATAGAGTATCGGGATTTGTGAGCTTCATCCATCATCAAATCTCGTAGGTTCCCAAAGCTTGGTAACCAAATTCGGTTGGAGAAGTATCGGGTTCCGTCGGATTTGGTTTCAAATTGTTTATCCATGCCTCGCAAGGCTTCGTTTTTAACGTTCTCTTCGTTGAGTGCATCGAGTTGAGCGGAAAGAATTTGAGTAGTTAGGTTGTTGTGAACGGTTAAACCAAGGGCTCGAACTCGAAGGGGTTTTACTCGTTCTTTTCGACTTAGGGCATCGGCAACAACATTTGCCTTACCCGGGTGATATCGGATTTCGCAGTCGTAGTCACTAAGTAACTCGACCCAACGACGTTGTCTCATGTTTAATTCCTTCTGATCGAAAATATGTTGAAGGCTTTTGTGGTCGGTGTAGATGGTGCACTTGGTGCCATACAAGTAGTGTCTCCAGATTTTGAGCGCGAAAACTACGGCTCCTAATTCGAGATCGTGAGTTGAATAGTTCTTTTCGTGGATTTTCAGTTGGCGTGAGGCATAGGCGATGACTTTATCATGTTGCATCAACACACAACCCAGTCCTTGGGCTGAGGCGTCACAGTAAACTATGAAGTTATCGCTGCCCTCTGGTAAGGACAAGATTGGTGCACTGCAGAGTTTCTGTTTCAAGAGTTGGAAGGCAGACTCTTGTTTGTCGGCCCAATCGAATTTCTTATCTTTTTGGGTCAGGGTGGTTAATGGTTGGGCAATTTTGGAGAAATTCTCAATGAATCGCCGATAGTATCCTGCGAGACCTAAGAATTGACGTACCTCGGTTGGAGTGGTAGGTGCTTGCCAGCACTTGATGGCTTCGATCTTAGCTGGGTCAACATGTATGCCTTGACTGTCAATGACATGCCCTAGGAAGTGTACTGTTTGCATCCAAAATTCACATTTGGAGAACTTGGCGTATAACTTCTCCTGTTTGAGTAGTTCCAATATGGTTTTTAGATGTTGGCCATGTTCGGTTTCGTCGCGTGAGTAGATTAAGATGTCGTCGATAAACACGATAACGAACTTATCTAGGTATGGTTTGCACACCCGATCCATAAGGTCCATGAATACAGCCGGTGCGTTGGTCAAGCCGAATGGCATCACTTGAAATTCGTAATGCCCGTAGCGAGTTCGGAAAGCTGTTTTGGGAATATCAGTGTCTCGAACTCGGAGTTGATGGTAACCAGAACGAAGGTCGATCTTTGAGTAGTAGCTTGACCCTTGAAGTTGATCAAACAGGTCATCGATTCTCGGGAGTGGGTATCGGTTCTTGATGGTTAGTTTGTTTAGTTCGCGGTAATCGATACACATTCGGAAAGATCCGTCTTTCTTTTTCACGAAAAGGACCGGAGCTCCCCAAGGTGAAGAACTCGGTCGAATGAATCCTTTGTCCAGGAGTTCCTGTAATTGGGTGGACAACTCCTGCAACTCGGATGGGGCTAATCGGTACGGGGCTCGTGCCACGGGTGCAGCTCCGGGCACAAGGTCTATTTGGAATTCGACTTGTCTAGGCGGAGGAAGGCCAGACAAGTCTTCTGGAAAGACTTCTGGAAAATCTCGGACTATGGGTACATCCTCGAGTCGTTTCTCCCCTGACTTCCTCTCTGTTACGTGTGCGAGGATTGCCTGATACCCTTTTCGCAGGTATTTTCTAGTTTTCATACACGAGATGATGTTGAGGTTGGGTTTTTCGGTCTCCCCTTGTATGAGCAAGGTTCCACCGGTAACGAGGGGGATACGGACGATTTTATCGAAGCAGACAATTTCGGCACGATGTTTGGACAGCCAGTCCATGCCTACGATAATATCAAAGCTCCCGATTTCGATAGGTATAAGATCTATGGAGAAAAGTTCGTTTGCGAGGTTTAGAGTGCAGTTGAGTATTACATTATCGGCCACAATCAGTTTGCCATTTGCTAATTCTACGGTGTACTCAGCATCTAAGGCAGTGGGAGTGATGTTGAGTAGTGGACATAACTCATTTGATATGAAACTTTTATCGGCTCCGGTATCGAATAAAACAGAAACGGATAAATCGTTGAGGAGAAACATACCCGTAACAACGTTGGGATCCTGACGGGCTTCTCCGGCGTTGAGTACAAAGGCTCTGCCGCGGGAGTTGTTGTTGTTATTGTTCCTGCTGGTGTTGTTGTTGTTGTTGTTGTTGTTTCGTTTTGGGCAGTTATTTCTGAAGTGCCCAGGGTTACCACACTCAAAACAGGCTTTTGGTGCGTTAAGGTTGGCGTTTGAGTTGGTGTTTTGGTTGGGAGTTCGGCAATCTTTGGTTTGATGTCCGAGCCGCTTGCAATTTCCGCATTGGTTACTACATGGGCCATTGTGATGACGATTACATTTTGAGCAGTAGGGTTGACTTCCGGCATACCCTTTTCTCTCTCCTGATCCGGAGGTGTAAGCCTTAATTGCCTCGGGCTTTTTGTTTTGCTGCTGATGGTTGTTGTTGTTCCCGGCCCATTTCCGTTTGTTATCCCCGGAGGTCTTCACAGTGGGTGTCTCACGGCGGACAATTTGGGCCATAAGTTCATGTGCCATGCGGACGGCACTTTGGATGGTTCCGGGTTTGGAAGAGGTTACATTTCCCTGGATCTTTTCTGGTAGTCCCCAAATGTACCTTTCGATACGTTTTGGTTCGGGGTCCACCATGGATGGACATAGGAGAGCAAGTTGGTGAAATCTGGTGGTGTAGCTGGTGATATCATTTCCTTGAACAGTGAGGTGCCAGAATTCCTCCTCGAGCTGTTGTAGTTGCTCTCGAGGGCAGTATTCTTCCTTCAGCATTTTCTTGAGGTCTTCCCATGGAAGTTGATAGGCAGCATCAATTCCCATGGTCTGAGCATATGAGTTCCACCATGTGAGTGCACTGTCAACGAGAGTGCAAGTAGAAAATTTGACCTTGTTTTCCTCCGTGCAGCTGGAGATTTGGAAAACAGATTCCATTTTCTCTATCCATCGCATGAGGCCGATGGCTCCCTCGGTGCCTTAGAAATTGAGGGGTTTGCAGTTCATGAAATCTTTGTAGGTGCAAGGTTTTGTTGCTGGTGGGTTGATGATTGGGTTCACGGGGTTTTGAGGGTTAGGACCATTGTTCCCAGCCGCTCCTTGAGCAGCCATAGCGTCGGCAACTCCTTGCGCGACAAGTTGTGCTATTTCTTCTGCGGTGAAAGTTTGTCGTCGGGGCGGCATGATTCTTAAAAGAAAACAATATGAAACAAATGAGATTTCGTTGTGCAAGAATCAAACTTTCGCAGTTGTGTAAGATAAGACTATAAAGGATTTCACGCACGATAATCAATATTAGGAAAATAGAAATTGCGGTCAAATTTAAGCGCAAGGTAAGTCGATTACAATAATTCGAAGTTTACAAAATGTGTCGGGCATTGATACATCCGACTAGATACGAAAGTTCATAAAATTTAAATTTCTAGGCACAACCCGCCTTCATAGGTTACGAAATAGGATAATAGTTTAAGGCTGGCTTGGACCTTGCGGAGGGAGTAGTGTGACGACTCGTTCCATGGTCTCAGTGAGTCGGCCGACCATCCTAAGAGTCTCTTCAGCCACTGTCCAGCGTTGCTCCAGCGAGCGTGCGTATTCCTCTGTTTCCCGTAGACGTGTTTCACATTGCTCCAGTCGGGATTGCAGGACGGAGATCTCATTTCGGTTCCCTATGACTTGGTTATGCACCACACCCATAGTTTCCGTAATGTCCTCTTGGCCTTGAGAGATTTGTGTAACTCGATCTTGAGTCACGTGCATCCAGTTGGAATGGGTTTCGGGTTGTTCGGTTTGGCGGGGAAATTCTTCGACTGCTTGCAAGCGTTGCTCACTAAGTTGCATCCTTACCCTTAATTCAAGGAGTTCGTCTCTAGTGTCTGTGGACAAGTCATTGGTGAGGTTCACGACCTCCGAAATACCTTCTTGGTTTTGGCAGATTAGAGATAGTTTGTCCCGCATGTCGTTTTGTTCCACGTCCATAGTGTTAAGCCTCCTCTCATGGCGGTGGAGTCTGGCGGCTAACACTGGGACAGTGTAGTGGGTGGGTTCCTGTGTGTATGGGGAGATATCCATGGGTTCAGCAGTAACCTGAATTCCCTCTTCGGATCTCCAAGAATCTAGAGTAGTGGGTAGCCAATTCCAACGGCGAGCACTTGCCCGACGGCGGGCTCTGTTAGTGGTATTATTGGCGGTAGTAGTGCCGGGATATGGTCTAGTCCGAGGAGTGTCAGTTGCCCTCCTATTGGTGCGTATCACGCGTGAATTTGAAGAGGTGCGGTTTGGCGAGGCTTGAGTATCGTTTCCTATATCGGTTGAAGTTGCGGTAGGAAAATCTGCCATTTCTGTGGCAAGAGTTTTAATACGTGAGGTCTATATATATACATATAAAAACCTAGTACAAATAGCACATATAAGAGTTTCGTCATAATCTATCCTCGGTCCATGTGTTCTACTGTATTCCCATTTTAATATAACTATTTCCGATCTTGCATCGATTCGCCTTTAATTATACATAGTTGATCAGGCTATGTTTAACTAGAGTTGAATGATGAAATTCCTGAACCAGTTATACCTAATAAGGAATACTAACTTAACGGTTATAGTTTAGGCCCACTAATGCAACCTAGTTCGCTATAACCTTGGCTCTGATACCAATCTGTCGCACCCCCAAGACACGTGGCAGCGGAAGTAGGGTGTTGCGTTGGGGGCGCCGACCAAATCAAATATCACAACACAAGATTACGGCAAACGACCTCTAAATGAGACGTTTGAAAAATGTTTACATTCACAAAACATAATTGTTTACAATAGTCTTACAATTTCCATGGAGTTCGCATCCGTTAACTAGAGATACATAAGTAATGACAATACAAAACATATTAAATGCAATGTCATCTCCTGTTGTTTGAAAATACATGCGACTCGAGCTACACTATCCAAGGGCGTCCTACTGCTGCGGGTTACCTGAGAAATACATACTAAAAGGTCAACATAAAGTTGGTGAGTTCATAGGTTTGTAAACAGTTGATATAACATTGTATGGAACACAAGATTTCCGTTTGTATCATTCAACAATGATAGGTAATGTATTACAAAAATGTAAAGATAGTGTATATTGTTGCCATGAGCTCATAGTTCGAGCTTAACTGTGGTGTCGGGTCACAATCAAGTGCCACGATCGGGGTGCCTCCCAGCGAGTGCCTAATCCAACACTCGTAAGAACAAATGATAATGCGTCCGTTTGACAAGTTAGCGCTACTAACCCGGACGGGGGGAGTCAATCCCAAATATTACTATTCATTAACATTCACGCTATAACGATACTAACAAACTATGATGTGGGGGACTTCAGGATTAGTAAAATAACTCATGCAACCAATATATCGAGTTTTGTACTTGTGTTCACATGAAAATAGCAGTGTAAAAGCAGTTGTATGTATTCTCACCCCAGTCAAAAACAGTAAAAAGGGGCTATGAAACTCACCTGATATTAGCAAGCAAGTAGCAAATAGTAAGCAAAGCGTGTTTTCTGAATGCAACCTTCTAACGTCCTAAACGTATAAGGCTGTGTAAGTAGATGTCTCAAAAGACCATCTATAGTGATTGTATAAGTGGGGGTTAATGTCCACTTAAGCCAATCATGTAGGTGGAGGGTTAATGTCCACCTAAGTTAATCATGTAGGTGGAGGGTTAATGTCCACCTAAAATAAGTTCACACAATTAGAAATGTCCAATTGTTCAGTTATCGTTTGAGCTTAGAAAAACATGTACAGGTCGTTGGTGATATTTTGTGAAAATACAGCTCTTGATTAATTATGTTATGCGTATTTCTACTTTCCAGTTATGGGTAATTAATCAGTGTGGCAAGGGCGAAGCCCATTAATGACGGGGGTCCGCGGGCAGCGCCCCTGGTAGCGGGGTCCAAGGGGTGGCAACCCCTGGCGGGGTCCAAGGGGCAGAGCCCCTGGCGGGGTCCAAGGGGCAGAGCCCCTATGCGACACTAAGGTATTATGCGACACAAGGGCTTGTGTCGCTAATGTGACGATTCGGGTGCTATAAAGACCCAAAGGCTTGTGTCGCTAATGAGACGATTCGGGTGCTGTAGCGACACAAAGGCTTGTGTCGCTAATGTGACGATTCGGTTGCTGTAGAGACACAAAGGCTTGTGTCGCTAATGTGACGATTCGGTTTATAGCGACACAAAAGCTTGTGTCGCTAATGTGACGATTCGGTTGCTGTAGCGACACAAAAAGTTATCTAAACGACATTTGTACCTAACAAAATTTGTGAACTTTTGGCGTTAGTTTCAGGTCATTTGGATGGGTATATCTCGAGTTATGATTAAAACAAGGAGGGTGAAATTTCTGTCCTTTTTGACAGCCCGGACACATGTTTTTGTAAAAATCATTTCGGGTATCAAACGAACTCCAAAAATCATGAAACCACTTGGAAATGAAAGCTAACTTCTTAAACTTAATTTTAGCCTTTTGAATCGTCCATTTTGGTCAAGTTTTGAGGGAGAAACAGCCTCTCAAAGTCGAGCTACTTTTCTGTCCGAAATTGCATGTTTTGTTCTTGAACATTTTAAGCCATGAAAAACGTTTTTATGTTATATTTTGGACATTTCTTTGTTATATGAACCTTTTAACATGTTTATAGAAGTATTTTAGAAGAGTTTTTAAGTTCTTACAAAGAGGAGGATGAAAGCACAAAGAGATGGAAGTTGAGGGCTCGTTTTCTTGCGTTTTCGGCTTGATTTCTTCTTGAAAGTATGGTGAATGATGAGGGTGGTGATGGTGGCCGGATTTTTGGGTGGTGGTGGTGTTAAAATGAGCAGATTTTAGAGAGAAAGAGTAGGGGAGTAGAGAGAAGATGAGAGAAAGAGTGTGTGAATTAGTGTGTGTAAAATGAGAGAAGTGAGGGTAGGGTGGTTTAAAAAGGGAGAGGAGGAGGGGCCATGGGCCGGTTTTGGGCTGGGCAGGGCCGGTTATTGGGCCTGCCCCATGGTGGATCTCGGGCCCGCGACTTGCTCCTCGACTTCGTGTTATTTTACTTGTTCGGTTAGACGTTAATCGCGTGTGTAAAATTTAAATCGTTAACGTTTAACTTTTGTGTTTTATTTTTGATACCAATTCACTATTTTAATTTGATCAATATATTTAAAAATATATTATTGGCATCCTTAAAATATTTGTCGGTTTCGTTCGGGTGTCGGGCGCGATTCGCGCGTTTTTGTTGCATTTGTTACGTTTTAAGCAAAATGTTTAGGTTTTTCGTATATTATTATTTAATAACCATAATATAGGGTAAATAATTACTATTTAATTTATAAAATGGGTTTACATTATTTATGAAAGTGTATCACCAACGCCGTATAGATTGTCGGACCTCGTCCGGTTGTTTCGCGTAATTACAGATAAACACATAATCACGTAAGTGTATATTCAAATATACAGGTAATTACTCATATTTAGCCTAACACCAACTAAATACAAGTAATTAGAGTTTCCAGCTAGGTTTAACAATTAACCTAAAGTGTCGGGTGTCACAATTTTGAAAATGGTTGAGCGATTTAGGGTGACGTCACACAGACTGAGCCATATAACAGACAGACTAAGAGAAAATAACAGAATTTAAAAAAAAAAAAAAAAAAAACTTTTGTGCCAGCAGTGGTAACAGATTGATATTGCTAACAGTACTAACTTGTGAAAGCAGTACTAAAATTAACTAACAGTAGTAACTTTCGAAGGCAGTACTAAAGTTAACTAACAGTGGTAACTGGTGTGAGCAGTACTAAAGTTAACTAACAGTGGTAACTGGTGTGAGCAGTACTAAAGTTAACTAACAGTGGTAACTGGTGTGAGCAGTACTAAAGTTAACTAACAGTAGTAACTTGCTACATTAACAGTGTTAATTGTACCAATCTTTACCAGCAGTGCTAAAATACGAATTCATGGGGGCAGTGTTAAAAAATCTTATCAGTATTAACCAGCAGTACTAAAAGTAACTAGCAGTATTAATACTAATAGTACTAAAATACTAACCTTATGAATTAATAAAGCACAAAAATAGAGGGTCAAGTCTGAATGAATATGGTCAGTCTGTGTAGCTAATCTGGAAGAAGGTACACAGACTGAAACATATAATCAGTCAGACTGAGAGAAAATAACATAAGGTATAAAATCTTTTTTTGGTATTTTCTTAGAAAGTATGTACAAAAACATCTCTTTGTCTGTGCTTTTTGATTGTATGTAGCTGAGAATACAGTTATACAGATTGAAAAGCAGACACAGACTGAGAATTGAATCATACAGATTCAAGATTTTACTAGGGGTTGAGCATTCCTAGTTGACCAAGCAGATACAAAAATCTATCTTCATTAAGAGGTTTAGTAAAGATATCTGCTAGTTGGTCATTTGTTGGCACATATTTGAGAATCACTTTACCTTTCTCAGCACAATCTCTGATAAAGTGATGTCTGATCTCAATATGCTTTGTCCTGGAGTGAAACACAGGATTCTCAGTGATGGCAATGGCACTTTGGTTATCACACATGATTGGAGTTTTTGTAAACACCAAATCATAGTCTGCTAGTTGATGTTGCATCCACAGCAGTTGAGCACAGCAACTACCAGCAGCCACATATTCTGCTTCTGCAGTGGATGTAGCAACAGAATTCTGTTTCTTGCTTGACCAACTGACTAGTTTGCCACCTAGCAGTTGACATCCACCAGAAGTGCTTTTCCTGTCTAATTTACAACCTGCATAATCTGCATCTGTATATCCAATTAGATCAAAACCAGAGTCTTTGGGATACCAAAGACCCAGGTTAGGAGTACCTTTTAGGTACCTAAAAATCCTTTTTACAGCTTTTAGATGCGATTCTTTAGGTTCAGATTGATATCTAGCACACAAACATGTTGAGAACATGATATCTGGTCTACTTGCAGTGAGGTATAGTAGAGATCCTATCATACCTCTATAAGTGGTTTGACAGACTGACTTGCCAGACTGATCCTTATCCAACTTATCTGCAGTGCTCATTGGTGTTTTCATAATTGAACAGTCCTTTAAAGAATATTTAGTAAGTAGGTCATTGACATATTTACCTTGGTTGATGAAGATACCATCAAGTTTCTGATGTACTTGTAGACCAAGAAAGTATGTTAGTTCACCCATCATACTCATTTGATACTGTTTTGACATTAAGTTTGAAAACCATTTACACAATTTTTCATCAGTAGACCCAAATATAATATCATCAACATAGATTTGGACTAGTATGACATCTGCCTTGTTCCTTTTGAAGAACAAAGTTTTATCAATTGATCCTCTAGTAAAGTCATTACTAAGAAGATAGGATGATAAGGTGTCATACCAAGCTCTTGGAGCTTGTTTTAGCCCATATAGTGCTTTCTGCAATTTATAGACATGATTTGGAAAAGTGGAACTTACAAAACCTGGAGGTTGTTTCACATAGACTTCCTCCTGTAGGTTGCCATTCAGAAATGCACTCTTGACATCCATTTGATAGACTTTGAAGTCCTTGAATGCAGCATATGCCAAGAATAACCTTATTGCTTCAATTCTGGCTACAGGGGCAAATGTTTCATCATAATCAATGCCTTCTTCCTGCTTGTAGCCTTGAGCAACTAGCCTTGCCTTGTTTCTGATTATCACTCCATCCTTGTCCATTTTGTTTCTGTAAACCCATTTTGTTCCAATAATGGTTTTCCCTTTTGGAGCAGGAACTAGGGTCCAAACATTGTTTCTGTCAAATTCTGTTAACTCTTCCTGCATTGCTTCAACCCAATCATCATCTTTTAAGGCTTCTTCAGCTTTCTTTTGTTCAATGATTGACAGGAAGTTTGTGTAGAAACAGAAATTTGCAGTAGATAAGTTTGACACTTTAGCTCTTGTTTGTACACCAGAAACATAATCTCCAATTATTTCTGTAATTGGATGATACTTGTGTTCTTTGACTCCCAGAAGTGATTCATCATTTGATAGTAAATCATTCTCATTTGGTGGAAGAATAGCAGGACTGAGTTCTGCATCATCTTCTACACAGGGCAAGTCTGAGTCTGTAGAGTTCACAGACTGAAAACTATCAGACTGAACACATGTATCAGAAGAATTTGAATCTCTGGACATAGATTCATCTTCTGTTGATGAAGGTATTGTCATAGAATGAGCAGGTTGATCATCTTCATTATCACTTTCAGAGTCCTGTTGTTGGTTAACAACAACTGGGATTTGAGATTCAGATCCCACAACAGATAAATCTTCTAACAAATGAACATCAGACTGAGAAACATGTTCATTATTAGCAGAGGAAGCATCAAAGGTGACATTAATGGTTTCTTCAATTTTATTCCTTCTGTTGTTGTAGACTCTGTAGGCCTTTGAGATAGATGAATAGCCAACAAAAATTCCTTCATCAGATTTAGGTTCCATCTTAGCTAATTGATCTCTTTGATTGAGAATATAGCATTTACTACCAAAGGTCTGGAAGTAATGGATGGTTGGAACCTTCTTATGATACAACTCATATGCCGTTTTGCCATGCCTTTTGACCAAAATAGATCTATTTTGGGTATAACAGGCAGTGTTAACTGCTTCTGCCCAAAAATAAACCTTCATTTGACCATGGCATAACATGGTTCTTGCAGCTTCTATGAGTGTACGATTTCTTCTCTCAGCAACACCATTTTGTTGAGGAGTTCTGACAGAGGCAAAGTTTTGAATAATGCCTTTGTCAGTACAGAATTCAATGAGAGTAGAATTCTTAAATTCTGTACCATGGTCACTCCTGAGTTGCTTGACAGGTGCATCTTTCTGCAATTCTTCTCTCTTGATTAGATTAATAATCTCTTCAGGAGCATCACTTTTAGCTTTAAGAAAGATGACCCAAGTATACCTTGTGTATTCATCCACAACCACAAGTGTATACTTCTTTCCACCTAAACTGCTAATGCTCATGGGTCCAAACAGATCCATATGGAGCATATGCAGTGGTTGTTCAATTATAGCTAACAATTTGGATGGAAAATGGTTCTTGGTCTGTTTCCCTAGTGTGCATGCAGGACAAAGTTTGTCTTTTGCAAATGTAACATCAGGCAGACCTCTAACCAGTTTCTTCTTTGACAGGATGTTAATATTTTTGAAGTTCAGGTGGGATAACCTCCTATGCCATAGCCAGCTTAGTTCCGGCACAGACTGAGTATAGAGACAGGTCTCTACATTGTTGTCTGCAGAAGAAAGATCCAAGAGATAGATATCTCTTTCTCTTTTGGCAACTAATATAGGTTTGCCTTTGGAATTATAGATAACAGCAACCTTCTTTCTGATTCTGATTTCACCATCATCATCACAAATCTGGCTAGCACTAAGCAGGTTATGCTTTAATCCCTCAACATAGGCCACCTTTGTTATTCTGATGTTGCCAGCTTTCACCACACCATAACCTTTTATCTTGGCAACCGAGTTGTCACCATATTTGACAGAAGGTCCTTCTTCTTCTACAAACTCTGACAGATTCTTCAAGGAACCTGTCATGTGTCTTGAGCATCCACTGTCTAGGTACCATTTGCTGTTACCCTGCACAGGACAAACAAAATCAATTAGTTACTTTTGGGAACCCATCTTTTGATGGGTTCTTTAGAGTTGGTTGAAGTCAATTCTTTAGCAGTTTTGGTGCTAAGTCTGTGAAGTTGACTTTTAACCTCTCTATTTTTGATTTTGTTGTTTGTAGACGACATTTGTTTGATCAAAGCAGCCTTTGGCTGTTTAAGAATGGACTTTGTGCATTTAATACCTTCATGTCCCAGATTTCCACAGTTGTAACATTTTCTGTTCAACATGATGGTCCTTTTGGATTTTGGGTTATTATTTGCACTAGATCCTCTGTTAAACTCTTGTTTTGACTCAACAAATGTTTTAAAATTTGTGGTTAACGTCATTAAGTTTTCACTAAGCAGCTTAATGGTCTCAGTCTGGTTGTTAAGATTTGACTTTTGAGAGTCAGACTGAGTGTTAACACTAACAGATTTGGAGTTAAGTTTGCCAGACTGAAAATTTATTTTTCCAGACTGACAGTTAGATCTCACAGACTGAGATCTTTTTAACTCCTTTGTTACTGGTTTTATGCCTTTAGATTTATCATTTGGCATATTATTGTCTGGACCAGTTACAGACTGAGATGTGGAAGGTTCAAACACATTGTAACCTTTCTGTTTATTCTTGATTCCTTTTACCTCTTTTTGTCTTTTTAAAGATGGTACTGTGGGAATATTAACTTTGCCTTTTATAAATCTTTTCTTTTCAAGTTCTATAGATTCTAAAGATTCATTAGTGATTATAAGTTCAAGCTGTTCAGATTGAGAAGTTTCACAGACTGAGATTTCTGAGTCTGTGTCTTCAGAGTCTGGCTCTGTCTCATATACTAGTTCTTTAGTAACTATTTTTGGTCTAACAAAAGCATTTGTCAATATAACTTTGTCTCCCACAGTATGACTAAAAGTATGAGGTAAAATCTCAGGTACAAATATAGTAGGTTTTGAGTTTATTTCTGAATTTATGTGACTTTTAAGATCAAAGTCGTCACCTATGACCGCTTGTATCTGAGCTGGAATCTGTTTGGATAAACAGTCCACATTTTTAAGTGATGAAATACACCAAGATTTACAGATCCTTTCATAATGATCAGCTTTGTTTTTATAAGCTTCTTTTTCCAGCTTGATCTTTTTGAGAAGGTCATATTGAGCATCAAGCTCAAGTTTGTACTGTTTATTTTGGTTTATTTCATTCACTTTTGATTGTAGATCTTTTTGAACTTGACTGAGTTTGGTTTTTAAATCTTGTATTTCCTCAAGTCTTTTCAAAAAATCTACATAAATGTGTTCAAACATTTTCTGTTTTTCTGCATCACTATAGTAAAGTTTAAAATGATTTACATTGTAAGCAGATCCTCTGTCCCAATCTGGATGAACACATGCCTTTTCTGCAAATTTGACATCTTTGTCAAACTGGCTCTCTGTGATAGCCATTAAGCACATATCTTCATCATCCTCAGATGATGAAGATTCTTCATCTATCCATTGTTCAACAACCAAAGCTTTCTCTAGTTTCTTTGGTTGTTGTTTCTCTCCAATTTTCTTGGAGTTGAAGTACTTTTTCTTGTACTTCTTGGCCTTTTCTTCCCACTTATCAGAACTTGAAGATTCTGCAATCTTCACTCTGCAGTCAGAAGAAATATGACCAACTTGCCCACATTTATAGCAAGTAGCTTTCTTAGGATCAAAAGTTGGCCTTCCTTTTGAACCTTTGAATCTTGCTTTTTCTAACCTTTGGGCTAGCAATGCCATTTTAGCTTCTAGAGACTCAGTTTCATCATCTGATTCTGAGTCTGTAAGAGTAAAATGGTAATCTGCTCTAGAGAAAAGTTCTCTATTTTTCCTTGTTGTTGCAACAAGGGCAGCAGATGGATCTTTTGCAATCCGTTTGGCATTTAGATCCTTTCTGGCTTTGGTTTCTTCAAAATTTAGTAGAAGTCCAAACAAGCCAAAGAGATCATATGTCTCCAATTTTTCACTTACAATTAATGAAGTGATAACTTCAGAAAAAGTGTTTGGAATGACATCAACAAATTTTGCACAGATTTCAAACTGTCCCTTGATGATATTATACCTTTCAAGATCATTGATTAAGATCTGAAATCTGGTATGAATATCAGTTAATGACTCTCCTTGACCAGCAGAGAAGTTCTCATAATTTCTTATGAGATTCTTCTTCTTTTGGGATTGTACTAAACTTACACCATCATATTGGTCAGTTAGCATATCCCATATGGCTTTAGCAGTTTTGCAGCCAGATATCTTAGCAAAGATAGGCTCAGTAACTGCATTGCCCAGAATGGATTTGGCCTTAAAATCTAATGCATATAGTTGCCTGTCTAGATCAGTCCAGGTACTTTTGGCAGCCTCAACAAATTTTTCAGGTGTCAAAATAGTGCCATTTGCATCAAAAGTAGCAGGAACTATTCTGCCAGGAATAATGGGTCCTTCCTGAATGACTCTAAGCATTTCATCATGAATGCTAGCAAGAAACCATTCAGCTTTCAATTTCCAGTGGGTAAAATTTACACCATTGAAGATTGGAATTCCCTTCCCAGCCATAGCAATAGAGGAAGTCATTTTTCAAAGTAGAAAATGTAGAGAAAAATGGATTTAGATGATTGTTTGATAAACTGGGTTCCTTTGATCGTTAAAGATTAAATCTTTATTTGCTCTGATACCAGTTGTTGGGTCACAAGGTTCCCAAAACTTAGATACAGATTAAATAACAGTTATCTCAACGTGTTAGTTTATATCCAAGTTTTATATCAAACAAGTTTAAATTAATCTAGGCGGAAAACAAGATTAATTTTAACACAGAGTTTATTATGAATCAAAGTATTATTCACAATAAAGTGTTTGTCTCACAAAGATGACAAGGTATTCAAAACCACACAGATGGTTTGAATACGATCCAAGTAGTATACAAAGATACAGTTATCACTACAAACTTCACAGTAAGTGTGGTAATGCTTTAGCCTAAGCTCAAAGGTCTAGTATACTAATTCTCTTGAATTTCTTGGATAATAACAGTGCTTTTTGGACTGCTATTTATAGAGTTGGATGTAACTCTATATTATCCAGCTTACATAGTTGTCCAAGGGATAACAGATGCATCTTGGGCAACTTTGCACGCCTTCCTTTTTACTTTTCTTGGAAATAGAAAAAGGAAAAAGGTAAAAGGTTTCTTTGCTGAGAAGAGAACCTTTATATGATGTTTGACCTTTCTCAAACATCTTATCAGTTGTATCTAGCCTAAGGAAAGAAGAATATCTCCTGTACATTTGTACTTTCATTCTTCAATCTGTGCTCTTCAGTCTGTGCTCATCAGTCTGTGATCTTCAGTCTGTGAACTTCAGTCTGTGAACTTCAGTCTGTGAAGCCTTCTGTATTCAATCTTCATTCTTCAGATGATGAATTTATAAGTCTTCAGAAAGAGCATGGCTTTCAGTCTGTGAGGATCTTCAGTCTGTGCAGCACAGACTCAGAAACAATTCTTCAGTCTGTGTAGCACAGACTCAGAAACACAGACTCAGGAATTTCACTAAGTTTCCTGAATACAACTGAGTTAGATTTTGACTCTTCAGATTTATAACTTAGGTTTGATCATTGTTTTTCCCAACACCTATCAAGTCGGAAGGTTGGTTTTGATGGCATGAGCCATTCCACAGCATCGGCCATGCTTGCTCTGGTATACAACAAGCCCTTCAACTTTTCGGGCTACATTTTTCGATCAATGGTAGATAATGTTCATACCGGGAACAATCGCTGGAACATGTATCCGCGGTTCATTCAGCTCCTACTTAATCATCTTCTTCCGGGGCTTCCAGTCAACGCAGCTTATCGTTTTAGGCAAACCCCTATGAACATTCGCATTTTTGCAATTTGCGGGCAATACGCGAAAGGAGTCCAGGCGCCGGTGGACGTGCCACTTTTTGGGCAGATTGTAAATGAGGATTATGTTCCTCCGGCGGCCGGTGGACGCTGTTAATGAAGTTCAAGGTGCTAGAATTTCTGAATTGGAGAATTTTGCTGCTAGGGTTCCGGAGTTAGAAAGTAGACTTTTGGAATTTGAAGCCCTAGCTAATGTTCCGGGGGAGTCAGGCCCTAGTGCCTTAGAAACATCAACTAGGACTCCCAATGTTGATGATGTAAATAATAATTTTATTAATGAGAATATTAATTTAGATTATTTTGCGTCTTCTACACCAATTCCTGGACAACCTATTGCGCTTAATATTGATTACTCGGAGGCTAATCTTGAGTATTTGCAAAGCATATTAAATGAAGATGAACATCCGAGGTATGATTCGGATCTTGATGATGATGATGCTGAAGTTGAAGAGGAGGTGCTGAGTGAAAATGAAGTCAATGATGATGCGCCTGTTGTTGAAGACTGGGAAGAGTCTGAGAGTGATGAGGAGCCAAATAATGAGTCAAATCAGTCTGTTCCTAAAATGTTTAGGGAACATCCAGACTGGATAAGGGCCGTGGCATCAGCTCCACCAACCTATAAATTTTACAAAGTTAAAGGTGATTTTACGGGATTGATAAAAAGTTGGAAGTTTGATTGTGATCACAATGTTTTTATGATACAGAGATCAGATGGCATTCAATACTTCCAGCCGAAATTTAAGAAGTTGAGTTCTCTCCCAAAATGTGAAATAAACAGATTAGCTCAACTGGAGCTCATTAATCCGGGAAGAGAAGGAAAGGCTGAATACATTCAGAAAATTATCAGGCGTGAAGTATATTCAAGGAGATATAACATGATAAAGCCTATTTTGGGAAAACGACGAAAATCAAAGAAAAGGCTTGACTCTGTTACAGGACAGCCGCGGTCAAGATGATCTATCCGCCGGCAAATTGTTTGAAAAGGATCCCTCTGGAGATATTAACACTAAATGTGTTGAGTAGATTATGTTATTGGTATATTGACAGTATCACTGGTGAAGCTGAAATCGTCTTTGTTCCAGATTCAGAGCCAGAAGAGAATTGGGGATTAACCAAAAAGAAAATTCGCATTTTTGATCCAATTAGCTTCATTAATATGTCTGAGAATGATCTAAAAGCCTTAAGCAATAAGCAGATTGAATATAACATAGAAGATCGAGCTGAAGCTTTAAAGTTTCAAAAGATAGTAAATATTTGTATGTCAAAGGGAATCCATGCTGGTGGACGTTTTCCAGAAGACTGGAGCTGTTAGAAGATTTTTGAAGACCAAGCTGAAGACACGGGGGAGTTTATTGGTGCATATTTGTATGTCTATCAGTTGGTCTTAGCTTGTAATAGTTTGTTATGAAATTACGACGTTTTGTCTATTATTAGTATATTACAAGTTTTGTTTTAGGCGACACAGAGCCTGTGTCGCTTATGCGACACAAGGCTTGTGTCGCATGAGTTGGCTGTGCGACACATCCCTTATGTCGAAAGTCATTTCGGTTTTGAGTATAAATAGATCATTTCGGCCTCAAATTTGAGGCTGACGAATCTAGGGCTTCTCAGAGAAAGTGTAAAGCATTTCAAGTGTATCCAAGCTAATCAGTTATCATATCAATTTACATTCGATTTGTGTTTGATTCGTTTGTGTTTTACGTACTATATACAATCGTTTGAATTCCGCCTCTCGATTGTTTGTGTTGATCCGGTTAGGTCCAAGATCAGGGAACCTACAATACTCAAGGCCTGTCTTGTGTATGCACTTAGTCTTTCCATCTGTTAGATTAAGTCTTTGTGGTTCTACCACATTCATTGTACTTGTAATGTTTATCATTTTATTCTAATAATATTTGCCGGGGTATTTTTTCCCCTTTATCAAAAAAAAGGAGTGCCAATTGGTGAAAGCGAGTAGTGTAACCAGCAATGTCGTCTCCCTTGACTGTGAGGTTCCAGAACTCTACTTCCAGTTGTTGTAGCTCTTCTCGGGGACAGTATTCTTCGGTCATCATCTTCTTTAGGTCTTCCCACGAGAGTTGATAGGTGACATCAATTCCCATGGTTTGGGCATAGGTGTTCCACCAGGTAAGTGCACTGTCTAGGAGGGTGCAAGTGGAATACTTTACCTTGCACTCTTCAGTGCAGTTGCAGATGCGGAACACCGATTCCATCTTTTCGAACCATCTTAATAGACCGATGGCTTCTTCTGTGCCCTTGAAGTTGAGGGGTTTGCAGCTTAGGAACTCTTTGTAGGAGCATGGTTTAGCTGTGAGTACCGTGTTCGTGGTATCTTCGCTGCCACCCTGTGGGTTCGACCCACTGTTTCTGTTTGCTCTTTGAGCTGCCAGAGCATAGGCAACTCCTTGTGAAATGAGTTGGGCTATTTCAGCAGGGGTGTAAGTTTGTCTTCGCGGCGGCATGATTCTTAAATGAAAGGGATTAAAGTAAATGTGAGACAGTTTGCACAAAGATTAAGATTATCACAAATGTATATACAGGGGATAATATACAACGGCACAAGGTGACAATCAACGATGTAAGATAGTACGTTTAGAAGTCATTCGAGATACGTGTTCAAAATATTACAGAATTCGAAGTTTACAAAACATGTCGGGAATGATTACTTCCGGCCGTTTACAAGAGTTTCATACAAGTACATAGTTGGGTGCATTTCGTCCCGGTAGACCATCTATCGATTGCCGAGCTAATTCTGACGTCGGCCTATTCGGGGTATGAGGGCGATGACCCGATCGACTGACTCTGCTAGTCTACCAGCTTGTCTGGCGTTTTCTTCGGCTAGAGTTAGTCGCTGTTCCATTTGACGGGAGAGTTGTTCAGCTTCCAGTGAGCATTGCTCACATTGCTGCATTCTTATCCGTAATTCCATGAGTTCGTCCCTCGTATCGGTTGATAGGTCATTGGTGAGATTCACGATCTCTGCATATATCTTCCTGGTTATGGTAGAATTGTGCTATACGATCGCGTGTTTCGTTTTGTTCCACCTCCATCGCATCAAGCCTCCTCTCGTGGCGGTGGAGTCTCGCGGCTAGTACTGGGACGGTGTGGCGCGTGGGCTGTTGGGTGTATGGAGAGATGTCCATAGGTTCCGCAGTAAACTGCATCCCTTCTTCGCGCCTCCAGGTTTCTAACATATTGGATAGCCAATTCCACTCACGGGCTTCTGTTTGGCGGCGGCCTCTGGCTTGTGAGTCTGTAGTGGTAGTGGTCCTTGATCGAGGTCTAGCCTGATTGGATCTAGTATCTTTCCTAGTGCGCGCGTGGCGAGATCCCGAAGGAGCACGGGTGGGTCAGTTTTGAGTCTCGTCCCCCTCGTTGGTTGTCATTCTGATAGGGAAATCTGCCATTCTGTGGTCAGAGTATTATTAGTAAGACCTACTTTTATATATATATATATATATATAATAGTCCAACAAGTAGTGTGCACATGTGTAAAATCTTGTTTTCTAACGCATTCCCGTTTGCCATGACCATATCAGACCTTGTATCGATCCTTCTTTAATTGTACATAGTTGATCAGGCTATGTTAAATTAAAGTTGGGTGATAAAATTCCTGAGCTGGTTATGCCTAATGAGGAATACTACTTAAAAGTTAAAGTCTAGGCCCACTAATGCAACCTAGTTCGCTATAACTATGGCTCTGATACCAATCTGTCGCCCCCCCAAATTATGGTGCAGCGGAAGTTAACGCGGGGCGCGACGAAATCAGGAATCATCACACAAGGATATAACGAACGACCTCTAAATGAGTCGTTTGAAAAATAGTACATTCCATTTATATAAAATGTTCAAATGTATTGTTTACATGTCACAAAAATATTATTTCCCTAGAGTCCACGTTTAAGACGCGAGATTCTATTACATAACAGCTTGCAAAAAGTAATGCGAAGGAATCTCCAGTAAATGCAATTGTGAAATCATGCGACTCTAGTGTGCGGTCCCCCCGAAGGAATCCTACTGTTGCTGTGAACCTGAGAAATACATACTAAAACATCAACAATAATGTTTGTGAGTTCATAGGTTTAGTTATCAAAGTATCAATGTGACCCACGAGATTTCCATGTCGTTTGTATCGCAAAACTACGATAAATAAATGTATACTACTGCCATGAGCTCATAGTCCGAAGCTTAACCAATATGAGTTTGCCTCCTGCAGGTGTCTAATCCAGAACACCCGTATGAACTAATAATAAAGCGCCCGTTTGACCAGATAGAGCTACGAACCCGGACGGAGATGGTCAATCCCAAATAGATATATTCATTAATACTCGCGCTAAGATCCATACTAACGAAACTATGATGTGTAGAGGGCTTTTATGTGGATTATGAAAGTGAAACTCATGCAATCCGTATATGTGTATTTTCTGTACTCGTGTTCATGAAAAGCTGTGTATGTATTCTCACCCCAATAGTCAAAATAGTAAAAGAGGGGCTATGAGACTCACCCGAGTCTTGAAAGCGTGCGTTTAAGTTAATAAACGTATATCCAAAGTGTAACCTTCTAGCGCCCTAAACGCATAAGGTTATGTATGAGTGAATGTCCCAAGAGATCATTCATGCTAGTTGTCCACTCAACTAGTTATGTCCAAGTGTTTGTTTTATCGCTTGTGTTTATAAAACATGTACAACCCGTTGGTGACGTTTTGTAATAATAATTCTCGAAGACATTATTATTATATTTGTTTCATTGTATACTTATAAGAGTATGTGTATTTCATGTATGTATAGTGTCATCTGTAAGTATTCGTTGTTACGCATGTTTTGTGAAATATGTTTCAAATCTGTGTTATGCGACACTAGGTCGGTGTCGCAATTATCTCGAGAGTTGGGATATATGTGACACTAGGATTTGTGTCGCAAGTTGTGATTTCGATTTTTGTCTTAGCGACACAAGCGTTAGTGTCGCAGGGTATTGCGACACTAATTAGTACTGTTTGTAAAAGTATTGCGACACAAGAGTTAACACTGTTAGTTTGATTTGTTGCGACACTAGCTTAGTGTCGCAGGTTAGTACTGCTAATTTGTGGTTTAGCGACACAGGCTTAGTGTCGCTATATTAATAGACTGAGATTGAGTTTTGCGACACAGGGCTTGTGTCGCAATGGTTTTGGGCCTTCTACGACACAGACGACCTGATGTGTTCTCATGTTCGGGAAGTTGGTCAAACGTGCTCGGTTTGACCCGAAACTTTTAGCGAAGTCTTAAATATATTTTTAGAGCTTAGGAAAATTATCGTTACGTTTTGTGGTTAACCCGAAAGTGTCGTTTCAAAGTTTATACAAAAACAACTCCTTCGGATTATTTCATCAGTTTTGGTTTGTTTTCGTGACTCGTTTTGACTAATCAAAGCTTCGAAATAAAATCCAAGAAATATGTACGGTATTCCCCTATCTCTTACCTTTCCAAAACATATTTTTTTATAATTTTTGATCGAGTGTAAGTCATGAAATCGTCCAAGAACCAAACATGTGTCTAGTGGGTCGATTTCCTGACCTTTGCTCAGTGTTTAGTCCATATCTCACGATTTACAAAACTTCAGAAAGTGAAATAGTACTACTTTTAAAGGTAACGGAAAATGTAAACTTTTCTAAGTGGTTTCAGTCGATTTGGGTTTGTAGATCTCGAGATATTCCCTCTCAAAGTTGGTCAAATTTTCTATCCATAAGTACAGTCCGGACACTTTCTTTTGAAAAATCGTTTTCTTATACCAAATGACCTCAGAAAAATACCAAACCACTTGGGTTCGAAAGCTAACATCCAAAACTTGATTTTAGACTCAAGAATCGCTCGACTTGGTTAAGAAATGAGTTAGATATCATGGATCAAAGTCGGGTTAAATTTTTGTCCGGTGGTTAATAGCTTTGTCCGATAGTTTTTAGTATTATCCTTTGATTTTCGGTTTAGATCTTGGACATAGTTAGCAAACACGAACATCTAACATGTATATTAACATTATCCAAGGAAAATAAACGAGATTTGAAGAGATTCTCACAAGGAAAACGTGATCTAGAGCCGAAATGAGGAAGAGGGGCCTACTGCGGCTTGTATCTTGGTCCTTTGCTTGTTCTTCTTCTTCGTGGTGATGTAAATGGTGTTGGTGGTGGCTAGAGTCCTTGTAGGAGGTGGATGGTAAGGGTGGTGGCTGTGGAGGTTCGATTTTCAGCAGGGAGGGGGAGGAGGAAAGGTAGGGAAAGGAGAGTGTAGTTGTGTTTGTGAGGGAATGAAAGAAAGGAAAGGTAGGGTGGTCATTTAGATGAGGGTGGGCATTGGGCTGGTCTTTGGGCTTCGTGGGCTGAGCCTTGGGCTCAGTTGGGTCAGTCCAAATGAAGCCTTCGTGTTACGTTCCTCGGTCGGTTAAACGTAAATCGCGCATTTTAGAATTTAATCGTTTTAGTTTTCGCGTATTTGTTTTTGATACGAAGTTGCTATTTTAAATTGACCAAACATTTTCAAATACATTATTGACCCCTTTGAAAATATTCGACGGGTTTCTTTCGATGTCGGGTTCGATTTGCTCGTTTTCGTTGCGTATGGTACGTTTTATGCAAAACGTAAGGTGTTCGTATATTATCGTACAATAATAATATGATGTAAATAACTA
Source organism: Gnaphalium uliginosum (assembly GCA_963930675.1). Classification (NCBI taxonomy): domain Eukaryota; kingdom Viridiplantae; phylum Streptophyta; class Magnoliopsida; order Asterales; family Asteraceae; genus Gnaphalium; species Gnaphalium uliginosum. Next base: position 31,514,112 of record OZ005681.1, on the reverse strand, counting down.
CTATTTAATTAAAAATAGATTCATGTTATTTATGAAAGTTTTCACCAACGTCCGTATTTATCGAGTCGGATTCCATCCGATTGAAATCGCGTAATTAAGATTAACTACGTACGTGTGTATACAAAATATACAAAACAATGTTACTGTACTTAATCCTATTTCACACTAAATACAAGTAATGATGACCTATCTTAGGTACTAATGACGGCCTAATTTGCCGGTTGTCACACACTGCCTCAGACGGTCTTGGGTCTTCAGTCTGCCTCGTAAGACGAGCCACAAATGAAAGGCATGCCTAGGAATGCAATGAGAGAACCACACAACAGGAGCCCATTCCACCATGCTCCCTCTCGGCCGAATAGAATCCCAAACTTGACCAACCCGAAATTCGAAAAAATCGCCAGCCGAATTGCGCCATAATAACTTGCGAGGCTGAGAAGAGAGAGGAGGGACCTCAATCTGAGAAAGAGAAACTAACATATTTATAACACTTAAGGATAACGAAGACATGGTTCACCATGATATCGGATAGTGTATTGTTGGGATGATGTTTATTGGGGACACATTTAGCTAACAAACAGATAAACTATAGGTTTAAACACTAGGACCCTACTTCTTAAGTTTGGTTCTAAATTAGTAAGTCACTGAGTCCTAGGTTATCTTGATTCTGATCACACCAGGCTGTTTTAAACCCCCCTCACTGTCTTTAGAGACCAAGTGACCCTTCTTGGATAGATACATCCTAGGTGCAGGAATGAGGCAACAGACCGCAATTATATCTGACCTTTCTTAAATCCTAAGATAAATGTTATTATCTAATTGTGTACTGATTTTTAACTTTGTATCTAAACTATCGGTTAAGTGGAGTTAAGGGGTTTAAGCATCTTAGACTACAACTGAGTCTTTGCTTTCTTTCAGAACTCCATATTCAATTACTGTAACCACAAATACTTCCGTCGTGAATTAGACCCTCCTTTACCATTAGTCATTCATCCCTAGGTGTACTCGCGGTGTACAAGACGTTTAAGTATTTTCACAGCTTTATAACACTAGGTATATTCGCGGTGTACAATACTTTAAGTATTTCCACAACTTTATAACCCTAGGTTTACTCACGGTGTATAATACTGTAGTATTTTCACAACTTTAGGGTTCCTAGACCATGTTCTAGAAGGGTGACTTCTAGGTATCCCACGATGAGATAGGCGTTCGACATTTCCTTAGCTTCCACGTATTTATACTCCACCTGAAGGTGTTTCCAACGTTATACTAAGTACAGGGCCGTTTTACGGATATCTCATAACTTTATACATAAACATAGATAACTATCTACCGTAACTAGGGTTTCATCAAATCCTACAACTAACGTGATAGTCACGTGAAGGACTAGAAAGGGTGACACGTAAATTAAGTCTAGATTCAGGATAAAAAAAACCAAATTAATTAACTAAAATCCAAAAGAAAGAAAAGGAAAAAGAAAGGTATGACTTGGCTGGAAACTTTTTCGACTTCCGGGTTGTTCAAGTTTGGGATTCTATTCGGCCGAGAGGGAGTGTGGTGGATTGGGCTCCTGTTGGGTGGTTTCTCATTGCATTCCTAGGCATGCCTTTCATCTGTGGCTCGTCTTAAGAGGCAGACTGAAGACCCAAGACCGTCTGAGACAATGGGATGTCGGCCCCTCCGTTGATTTAGCCCTGTTGCGTTGTCTGCTGTGTGGCTCTTGCCAGGACTCTCATGCCCACCTATTCTTTGAATGCTCCTTCTCTTCACAGGTTTGGTTCAGGGTTATTTGCCACGCGCATCTGCAGATTGTGTCTTGTAGGATCGCAACAAGGACTGATCTTAAACAATGAATCAATAAACAATAACTAATGCGCGGAATTCAATAGCTATCGATTGTACGTTTAACAACAAAATCACAAACACATATATTGAATTAATCATATAAAGCAATGTGAATTACAATGACTGGAACACTGAGAATGACAAAAGCTGCCAAAGAAAATTCGTATGTGCCAAAATGCAAAGTGTCAAGCTGATCAAACTGAAACCCTAAACGAGTATTTATATGTAACTAATCTGGACTAAAGGGCGATATTGGTGATATCGCCTGTGCGATATTAGTGATATCGCCTAAGCGATATTAACAATATCGCCTAATACAAAATTAATCTAATTAATTACAACTCGAAACTTAGACCAAGTGACAGACACTCTAAATGTATCAACAAACTCCCCCGTGTCTTCAGCTTGGTCTTCAAAAAGTCTTTAGTCTAAACCCATCCAGTAGGAAATTTGCCACCCGCATGGATTCCATGGGTTACACAGATATCTACAATTTTCTGGAATTGTTGAGCAAGCTTTTCATTTGTTGGATTACCTCGGTAATATCTTATTCTATTATCAAACAACTTCCTCATATCCTCCTTTGATAAATTTATCAAGCTCATAGGATCAAAAATCCGATATTGTGCTTTCTTCAACCCATAGAGATAAGTCTTCTCAGGTTCAACATTCTCTGGCACAAAAACCAATACAGCTTCTCCAGTCTGGCTATGAAATTCCCAGTAGTGAAATCTTCTAAGAAAGTTCAGGGGAACAGTTTCCAAAATAATCCTCTTCACACAATCAGCCGGAGGATAGCGCATTCTGGTTAATGGCTGATTTGTAGCAGGATCTAGCCGTTTCTTGTAGATAATTCTTTTTCCCAATGTCGGCTTAATAAAACTGTACCTCTTTGTACGAATTTCTCTTTGAAGAGTAGTCTGAATGAAGTCTGCACGGGTATTTCTCTCAGGATTTATCAGTTGTAACTGAGCAAGCCTATTTAATTCTCTTTTAGGCAACGTGCTCAGTTTATTGAATGAAAGTTCGAAGTATTGAACTCCATCGGTTCTTTCCAGCTTTTGATCAATCCTTTGTAATCTCTGCAAGTGACAGGCACAATCTTTTCTTTACCTTGAGGCCACCAGGATGCCAGACGAGCCGCTCTTTCTTCCACGGTTTCCGGAACCTTAGGAGATTCAGGCATTTCAGCTTGAGGTTCGGTTGAGTCATCAGGTGATTCATCTTCTTCTTCTTCAGTGACCATCATCTCTTTCATCAATAGCTTATCCAATAATATTTATCTTCAAAGTCTTTTGAGAACTCTCATCAATTCTTATCGTTTGAATATTAGCATGATATGTAACTTGAATAAAATAACTCAGAAATAAAATATTTTTGGAATTTTCTTTATAAGACAGAATTATAATACTCAAAGCAATAAATAAATAAACAATCTTTTTGGGGACAGAATTGTTTTAGTCTGCTTTAGGAATCATATCAGGATAACATGCAATTATTAGGAATAGTAAGTGTTATTTCGATTATCAGTATGTTTGTCCACTTTAAATTTACTTAGCATATTTAAATCACCTGTTATAAAGATTAGTTCAAGAAGACTATTGATATTTTATCCATCTAAACATTTGTACTTAAGTATATGATTTCAACTCATAATGAGATGAACCACTTGTGTTATTATTAGCATGCATATTATATTATATAACTCACATTAAAATATACATTTGAGATTGAAACATGTTAGTATTTTCTATATAGAAGGTGAAGGTATGGACGTAACTTTAGAACCAAGTTAGCGGTGACAGGTCTGTACTTTCGTACAACAGAGTCACATAAACAATAGTTTGGGTTGAACAAACACCAGTCTGAACACTTTAAACTAGAGGGTACAGGTCTGTACTTTCGTACAACAGAGTACCATAGTTTAACACAAACCAGTACGAGGCAATCTTTTTATAACTTTTCTAGTACATTTGTACATTATATTTTAGAATTTAGATATGCCACGGGTACGCAATAGTTATCTATAACTTAACATAGACTACGTACCTAAGTTCTTTTCAAGAATATATTAGATGAAACCAGGTCTGTATTTTCATACAACATAGGAGACAACTAATATATTCCCCCAGATAACACCATAAAAGACCCTGTATTTTAGATCATAACATGTTTATTATCCAAATATTAAGACGAAGCGTTAAAATATTTCGGACATTTTTGCCCTTATTTTAACTTAATGTCATACATATTAATATGTCGTTATATAAAATAATATGCATATTTGAAAGTTAAGCTTCTTAGTAACTTTAGAACAAATGCCTACCAATACATCATTTGATGAAGCTAATATTTATAAAAGGTATTTCAAGTATGCTAGATAAATCTACTGACACATCAAACATAAATCTTAAAATTCCATTTTATGCATGTCTCCTGATGTACTATCATTTCCCCAATTGTTTACAGATACAATTCAACGTCCAATTTTTAGAGATGTAGCAATTTTTGCATTTCTTTAATACTAACAAGTATAAAGAGTGGCAGTTGCATTTTTCAAGAATTTGCATGTTCATATTTTTCAGATTTTTTAAATCGGAATTTTAAAATTACTCCCCCCGAACAACAAATTCTTTACTCAAAAACAAACAAATAAATAATCATGAAAGAAACAAAAAATTTCAAGTCACATATCAAGTCAAACTCAAATACTTTTAGCACTTTTTAAACACCTCGTATCACTTCAGAATTTCATCCATTCACTCAAACATAAACACCACACACAAGCACCTTGAAATCAACCTTCTTCGTATCCTTGCAGTCACTAAAAGTATTAGCGATCAAAAACCTGACTCGGGTTTATTCAAGAAATGAGCCATGAGAACTTTATTTTCGCTCAGATCATCATGTGCACTCCAATCATAAGCTTATTCATTTAACATGAGAAAGGCATTTGAAGCGGCAGTAACAGGTTGCTTAGAAGGAGAAGGCTTTGTGAAGCCAGATGGGGGCTGTTTGGTCAAAGTTGACGTTTTCAAAGCTCACTTGACCATTTGTGAGTGTTCCAAGTCCAGTTATTGTACCTCCAGTATCACCAGCAAAGGGAACATGTCCCCCATTATATGGTTTAACATCTGAGAGCAGGGAGATATTGCCTGTCATGTGTCGCGAACAGCCACTGTCAACATACCACTTGCTATTCTGCACCTTTGACTGTCACAACACAAGGAAAAAGAATGTTAGTTTGAAATGGAGACCCAAGCCTTGACAGACTTGGGTACTCCTGAGACTTCATTTATTATTATCACATCAGTTAAAACCTTTTTTTTAGTACATCATTATCTTTTATTGATGTGATAACTTCAGATGACATAACATTTTTTTGTACTTTTCTTTATCCAAACTTTCTGAGATAAAGTCGGTTGCTTATTAATAACATTAACCTTTCGATCAATTGATTGAGTAGGTGTAATGTTGTTAACTTTAGAAATTGGAACATGTCGAGATAATCCAGGTTGTTTTGACTTTTGAAAATTTCTTCTTTTATTATAACTTGTACTATATCGTGATGCCCATTTTCTAGCAAGCACAGGACACTGATTAATGAGATGACCCTGCTTCTGACAGTAGAAGCATGATCGTCTTTCTCGGAAAGTTTGATCAGAACTTGATAGTGGTTTAGGTGAAAGAGGAACCCTACGAGGTTTAATTTCAGGTACGTTTACTGCACATGAACACTTATGTGAACATTATGGAGTAAACGTATTCACAGTTGAAGTAATCTTTGGAGAAGGATTTTTAATTGAAACTTTATTATTTTTAAACTTCTCCTGGATGACTTGTTTCTTTTCAGGTTTGAGGTTATTCTTTTTAACGTTCTGTGTAACCTCGTGAGTTACATCCTCCACTTCTACCACTTCTTCAACATTTGTTGAAAGGAAAAACTTGATTGGTTCAACTTTAGGCTTAATAAGCTCAGCCTTCCTTTTATTTGAACTCAAAACTTTAAGCAACTCAGGTTGCTTGTTATCAGCAGCCTTAACAAGCTTAGGCTGTTTAACATCATCACCCTTGACAGTTTCAGGCTGATTGGGAATTTCAACACTAACTGGTTCTGCCACAGGATTTGTATCCTTCTTAAGAACAGAAGGTACAAAATCTTTAATTTCTTTCTGCCAAAGAATAGGCTGATTCAAGTTTGAGGGAGGAGGTTGGTTGTGATAACCAATTCCTGCCTTACTCTTTGTATCAGTCCGTTGATTTTGCAGAATATCAGAAAAGACCATAGTAGATGTGGAAATATTTGCAAGTCTTCGTTTTAAATCAACATTATCCGATTGAGTTTCAGCAAGTTCCCTTTTAAGATGAGAGATGAGTTTTAAATAACTGTCAATCGCATCTTGTTTGTTAAAAATCATTGCTTTTAACTCTTTCTTTTCTTCCATAATAGTTTTCTGATTTATAACATAGACTTTTTCATTTTCTTTTAAAACTTTGTTTGCTTCAATAAGATTGGTCAGATCTGTATTTAAGCGATCATTATCTACCATGTACCTGTTGATTTTACCAGTTAGTGTGATACAGGTTTGGCAATTAAAAGAATCACATTCTACCTCATTTTGAACATCTGCCATAAGGGCAACATTTTCTTGATCATCCATAGCCGAAAAATCATATGCTTCTTCTTCTTCTAACAGAATGGCTGCCTTGGCTACTTCATTATCCTTTTTGTAGATAGAAGGTTTTGTAAAACCCGTAGATGGTTGTCTACCCTTCTCACATTCTCGTGCAAAGTGACCCAGATTTTGACATTTGTAGCATCTGATCTTGGATTTGTCAAATCCCGTGTTGGTTTTATCAGTGACGTCTTCAAGAGATCTCTTTCCAGTTCTCCTTAAATACGTCTTAGTCCTTCTTGTCAGCATGGCCATGTTCCAACGAAGATCCACTCTCTCTAACTCATCAGGATCAACTTGCGCAAAATCTTCGTCGGTAAGATCTACCGAGTTAATCCTCTTTGAAAGAAAATCATCGTATGATGATAGAAAGGCATTAAAGATTACTGCATGCTCATTGTGAGATGCAGTAGCAGAAGAGGATGATGGAAAAGAAGAGAATGTCCCAACTGAGTTATTTCCCGAAGAGTAATTGGGTTTAGATGAAGATGTAGACGGCCCAGATAGAAGTGCTGTACTTCCATATCCAAAATTGCTATTATCAGGAAGCAAAGAGCTAGATCTTGTGCTTTTCTTCTGAATGTCCAAGGCACATGTTTCAAGCTTCCCAATAAGTTGATCCAGAGACATAGCTAGTATGTCTGGATCATTCTCCATCATCAGCACTCTAGTTTCCCAGTGAGGAGGCAGAGCATTCAGTAGCTTCTTGTTGACTTCAATAGAGCTAAATTTGTAGCCTCCTTCAGTCAGCTCATTTATAAGACGCGAATATCTGCAGAATAAATCTTTCACCGTCTCGTTCTTCTGGATGTCAAACAGATCATACTGTTTCTTCACTAACTCCAGTTTACTTTGCTTGTACTCAGTAGTACCTCCACATCGTTCAGCTATGCCATTCCACAGATCATAAGCGATGTCGTGTTGTTTAAACATTTTCATGGCATCTGCAGGTAAAGACATGGTTATAGCAGAGTGAGCCTTCCTCTCACATTCCCATGCTTTGCGTTCTTCAACAGACATGGAACGAATAGGCTTTGGTGGAGGAATACCAACATGCTCTCCACTTGAAACAGGTCTAACGTATCGTTCCAGTAAAGGTATCTCCATTTCAGGGTCCGTAAACGCGACAAACGATAAAAATCTACCTCTCCATTCAGAATACTCCATTCCTGGAGCAAAGAATGGAGGTTTGTCTGCACTACCCACTTCAGCATTGTGTTTTAACATTGCATTAACAGCTTGTAAAGTAGACATTTTAATTTATATTAATTAAAATTAACTTTTGAAAAAGGTTTAAAATCTGTCTAACACCCTATAGCGATATTGCTAATATCACTAACAATCTGATGATTGAGCGATATTGGTGATATCACTATCAATATCGCTAATTAAAGCGCAAATCAAAATCAGACAAAACAGGCGATATCACAGACGATATTTCGAGTAATATCGCTAAACTTAATCAGGCGATATTGAATCAATATCGCAAAAATTAACTAGGCGATACCAGGTTATATCTCTAGTAATATCGCTAGAGATATCGCTCAAATTAATGAGCACAGAACACGTAATATCGCTGTAACCCTAAAGGCGATATTATGATAATATCGCTTTTAATATCGCTAAAACGGCTGTAAACCCTAAAATTTCAAAGACAACGAAATTTTCAAAGTTTAGAGTAGCAAACAACGAACACGAATCCAGAAAACGCTAAAAATACTGATTAAATAGCTTTTTAAGAATAGAAAACAATTTGTTTATACGAAAAAAACTAGTTAATACGACTATTAAACGTACAAATAATGATTCAATAACCACTAATCCAATGATTAAATAGCTCTAATACCAATTGTAGGATCGCAACAAAGACTGATCTTAAACAATGAATCAATAAACAATAACTAATGCGCGGAATTCAATAGCTATCGATTGTACGTTTAACAACAAAATCACAAACACATATATTGAATTAATCATATAAAGCAATGTGAATTACAATGACTGGAACACTGAGAATGACAAAAGCTGCCAAAGAAAATTCGTATGTGCCAAAATGCAAAGTGTCAAGCTGATCAAACTGAAACCCTAAACGAGTATTTATATGTAACTAATCTGGACTAAAGGGCGATATTGGTGATATCGCCTGTGCGATATTAGTGATATCGCCTAAGCGATATTAACAATATCGCCTAATACAAAATTAATCTAATTAATTACAACTCGAAACTTAGACCAAGTGACAGACACTCTAAATGTATCAACAAGTCTGATAGACTTGAAGATGTTTTGCCGTCTCTTTTTTCTGCCACGGGTCCAAAAAATATTGACCATATTGTGCCTCGTCTGGTTCTGGCTGTTACGGCATTCTTCATTTGGCAAGAACGTAATTTTCGGCTCTTTGACAAAGGCAAGAGGTCTTGTAGGGAGGTGGCTGATGCTATCATCAATACGATTAGGCTGAAGATGGTCTATGTTCCTTTCAGACCTTCATTTCGTGCTCTCTGTGCCATGGAGAGATGGAAGATCCCGAAAGGGGTGTGCTCTTCGGCTAGTTGAGTCTCTCATCATGCGGGTGCAGTGGATCATTGCTTGGCTGGAGTTAGTCTGTTGCTGTCTATCGGTTGTGCTTTTTTTAGCTGGATGTCATACACAAGACATGTCTTGTGTATGCACTTAGTCTTTCATATCTGTTAGATTAAGTCTTGTGGTGCTGCCACCTCTATTGTATCTGTAACGCTTATCATCTGTTAGATAACAAAGTATAACATCATTCCTAATTACAACTATCTATATCATGGAAAACATATAAGCAATTACTCACAAATCATGGCAATAAACATTTCTAACATTAATAAACCACAAACATCAAACAAGAACATTACGACAAATTAATAATAGAAAGGATAGATAATACCCGTACAAATTGCGAGCAGAATAACACTTGTATTTCTTCTAATAATACCCCAAGGATTACAAATGCTAGCTTCTACTAATTAAACTACATAACTAATCTAAAAGAAAAGAGAAGGATTCTCCCCTAATCTTCCCATTAGTTTCAAGGATTAAAATCTTAGGGAGAGAAACTAGAGAGAGAGACTAGAGAGAGAACTTAGAGAGAGAAAGAGTGTTTAAGAGAGATTAGAGAGAAGATTGAGAGTGAAGGGATGATGGAAATGAGGAGAAGGAGGTTAGTATTTATAGGCAAAGGCCCAAGACTCCCGTACAAGCTCCGAAGCACAAAATACAAGCCTGAAACATTTTCGAACCTCAAAATAACCAAAAATTGGCATCACCGGAGGGCAAAAGAGGACGTATACCGCACCCTATGGGCCGTTTGGCCTTTACCCGTTGTTCGATAATTCGTTCGTTGCTTGTTTCACCCGTATCTTCTTCGTTTATTGTCCGTTTGGCTTGATTCTTTCGCCTATGATATCGAAATTCTGTTACACTTCTAAAGATATCAAAATCATGTATTTTGATTTTGGCAACTGTAAACTCTTGAGATCCAAGGCTATGCTGATGATTCGTCCTGTTACCAAGGACGAAGTTAGGGTGGCTTTATTTTCTATTGGCAACTGTAAATCCCCGGGCCCTGATGGTTACTCGGCCGCTTTCTTTAAACGGTCATAGGACATCATTGGTGACGACCTGTTCTTTGCAGTTCGTGATTTCTTTGCTAATGGCCAGATCTTAAAAGAAATCAACCATACTGTTATTGCCCTTGTCCCGAAAGTTGCCTCCCCTTCTCGAATCAATGATTTTCGGCCTATTTCCTTGTGTAATGTCCTGCATAAGTGCCTCAGTAAGCTGATCACTAATCGTATCAAGGATGGGATGGAAGATATTGTGAGTGACAATCAGTCTGCCTTCATTCCTGGCAGGAGTGTCTCAGATAACATCCTCTTAACTCAGGAGCTTATGAGATGTTACCACCTTAATCATGGTGCTGCTCGCTGTGCTTTTAAGATTGACATTCAGAAAGCTTATGATACAGTGGATTAGGGTTTTCTCTGGACTATCCTTCATGGCTTTGGCTTCCACCCGGTTATGGTGAATCTGATCATGACTTGTGTGTCTAGCACGTCCTACTACCTGAGTATTAATGGAGGTGTGCATGGGTTCTTTAAAGGCAAACGAGGTCTGCGGCAAGGGGATCCAATGTCTCCTTATGTCGTTACTCTAGTGATGGAGGTGCTTACCTTACTTATCCGAGGAAGGTAGAAGGATCTACTTCCTTTAAATACCATGCGAAGTGCGAAAATCTTGGGTTTGTTAACCTGTGTTTTGCAGATGACTTGTTTCTCTTTGCGCATGGTGATTTGGAATCTGCCACGGTGCTTCATTCCGCCCTTAAGGAATTTAAGGAAGTCTCGGGCTTGGTCCCCAGTATCCCGAAGAGTACTGCTTTCTTTTGTAATGTCCCCGACTATGTGCGGCAAAGTATCCTCCACATCATGCCTTTTGAGGAAGGCACCCTTCCAGTTCGTTATCTCGGGGTTCCCCTCATCTCTTCTAGGCTTGTCAAGTCTGACTGTAAAGTTCTGGTGGAGAAGGTTCAGAATAGGATTGGGGATTGGAAGAATAAGGCTCTCTCCTTTGCTGGTCGTGTCTAATTAATCTCCTCTGTTTTCACATCTCTTCATGGATATTATGCGTCTATGTTTATTCTCCCTGCCTTTATTATAGGTGATATTGAGAAGCTTATGAGGGGCTTCTTGTGGTGTCAAGGCCCAATGAAGGCTGGTAAAGCTAAGGTGGCATGGGATGATATATGCCACCCAAAACAAGAAGGTGGTTTGGGGATCCATCGTTTGAGTGAATGGAATATCTCTCTCATGGCTAACCACATTTGGAGCATCCTTTCCAGAAAGAATTCCATCTGGGTCAGATGGGTGTAAGCTTACAAGCTTCGTGATCGCAGCTTCTAGGATGTCCCTGTTCAGAATAGTATGAGCTGGGGTTGGCGAAGCCTTTTACGCATCAGGGATGTCGTCCGGCCGTATTGTTGGTATAAGATCGGTACTCTTTCTCCTCTGCCTGATAAGTTACTATTGCGCAATTCGGCGGGAGAATTTCTCGATTTTCGGGTTGGTCAAGTTTGGGAATCCATTCGGCCAAGAGGTAGCATGATGGATTGGGCTCCTGTTGTGTGGTTTTCTTGTTGTATTCCTAGGCATGCTTTTCATCTGTGGCTCGTCTTAAGAGGCAGACTGAAGACCCAAGACCGTCTGAGGCAATGGGATGTTGGTCCTTTTGTTGATTTAGCGCTGTTGCGTTGTCAGCTGTGTGTGTCGCACCCCCAAATTTGATGTGCAGCGGAAGTCGGGTCGGGGCGCGACTAATCATGGATCATTACACAAGTTATAACAAACGACCTCTAAATGAGACGTTTAAAATTACATTCCATAAAAATACATTGTTCACTAAAAATACACGTTTGTTCTATCAGCGAGTTCGCATAAAAGCCTAGAGGTCTTAGTACATAACTACCAATACTAAAATAGTAATGCAAGAAAATCTCTCTGTTTGTTTGTAAAGCATGCGACTCGAGCTAGGGTTTCCCTGTAGGCCATCCTACTGTGTCTGCGTACCTGAGATTACATACTAAAACGGTCAACATAATGTAGGTGAGTTCATAGGTTTGAAACGGTTTATCAAAAGTTGGTAATAGTCACAAGATTTAATCAGTGTTGCACGAATGCAAAATAAGTGTATACTATTGCCATGAGTCTCACAGTTCGACGCTTAACCTGGTTTGTGCCTCGGGCAGGTGCATAATCCAATACACCCGTAACAGTCAAATATTAATGAGTCCGTGGGTCGGCTAGAGCTACTAGCCCGGACGGGGATGTTAATCCCCGATAGATATATCCAATAATACTCGCGCTTATACAATTAACGAACCATGATAAAGTGAGGACTTTTAGTAGATTAAAGGTCTCATGCAATCCGTATAAGAGTGGTTTCAGTTACCTGTAATTATAATAAACAGTGTATCTAATCTCACCCCAAAGTGGGGCTATGAGACTCACCTGAGTCTTGAAAGCAGTTATATCAAAGAGTGGGTGTTCGTGTCCCAAAGTGCAATCTTCTAGCGCCCTAAACGCTTAAGATTGTATGTAAGTGGTGGGTTAATGTCCACTTATGTATGCAAGTGGAGGGTTAATGTCCACTTGTGCTAGTCGTCCATTCAACTAGTTATGTCCAAAGTTTGTTTTATCATTTGTGTTTAGAAAATGTGTACGGCCCGCTGGTGATGTTTTGTAATAATAATTCTCACAGACATTATTATTATGTTTTGTTTCGTTTTATACTTGTAATAGTATATGTGTTGTGTGTACAAGTAGTGTCGTATATGATATAGTTGTTGTTTCGCGAAAACGTTCCTTAGTAAAATATGTTTTCAATCACACTGTTTTATGCGACACAGATGTTGTGTCGCTATGAGGTGTTGTGACACAAGGGTAGTGTCGCAAAGTATGAAATCAAATAGTTGTGCGACACAAGAGTTGGTGTCGCAAGTCGAGATTTTAAATAGGTGTGCGACACAATGGTTTGTGTCGCAGGTTAGTACTGTTCGATATAAAATGTTGCGACACGAGTTAACACTGCTTGTCTAGCGACACTAGGCTTGTGTCGCAGGTTGCGACACAAGTTAGTACTGCTGGTTTATAAATGTTGCGACACAGGGATTGGTGTCGCAGGAGTATTTCGAAAATCAGTAGTGCGACACAGGGCTTGTGTCGCAATGGTTTTGGGCCATCTGCGACAAAGAGGACCTTCTGTGATTTCGGGTTCGAGATTGTGGTCAAACGTGCTCGGTTTGAGCCGAAACTTTTAGGGAAGTCTTAAATATGTTTTTAGAGCTTAGAAAAATTATCGTTATGCTTTGTGGTCAACCTGAAAGTGTCGTTTTAAAACTTTTGCAAAAACAGTCCCTGTGGTTAATTTTCCAGATTTTGAGTCGTTTTTGTGGTTCGTTTTGACTAGTCAAAGTGTCGAGATAAAATCCGAGAAAATTACCAGTTGTTCATATATGTCTTAACTACTTTCAGTAATTTTTCCAGAATTTTTAGATAAGTCTAAGTATTTTTAATAATTTCATTTGTCCTCTGAGGTCCAAAATCGACCAATCTGGACACATGTTCAAAGATCGAATTACTGAGCAAAATTTACACATTTTCAAAGAAAGTTATCTAAACGACATTTGTACCTAACAAAATTTGTGAGATTTTGGCAGTGGTTTCAAGTCATTTGGTGTCATGTAGCTCGATTTATGGACTCGAGAAGTTGAGTCAACAATCTGTCACCCGAGACAGTTTGGCGACACATTTTTGTAAAATCATTTTCAGGTATCAAACGTTGTCGAAAAATTATGAAACCACTTGGAGATGAAAGCTAACTCTTTAAGCTTAGCTTTTGCCTTTTGATTCGTCCATTTTGGTTGTGTTTTGAGCACGAAACTTTCCCTTGAAGTCAGGTCAAGTTTCTGCCCAGAAACTGTTAAGGTTTTTATGTTTTGAAAAACGATTTTCGACTTTGTTTTTGGACATAATCTTGTTATATGGACATTATAATATTAATATAAGTGTTTTCCAAGTAAAATAAAAGGAGAATAGAGTTTCTTACAAAGAAGTTTATGAAAGCACGAAGAATGAAGGTCGAAAGCTTGTTTTCTTGCTTTTTCTTGCAAACCGAAAGAGATGATGCTATGGTGGTTTATGGTGATGCTTGTGGTGGTTTGTGGTGGTGATTTGGGAGGTGTTTTGGGGATGGAATTTCTGAGAAAAAGAGAGGAGAGAGTTGAGAGAGTTTGAGTGTGAATATGTTTGTGTGTTTGAGTGAATGTAAGAGTGAGGGAGGCATGGGAGGGGTGTCTTGGCATAGTGGTGATGTTGGGTGTAGGGGGGCCGGCCGGGGGGGGGGGCCACTAGGGGTTGGGGAGTGTTAAATTTTGTTCCCCAAGTTTACGTTACGTGCGGTGCCCGTTTACCCATTCGTTTCGTCGTTCGTTTAAACGTTAAACGTTTATTATTCAAGTTCTTCGTTAATGATTTATTCGCGTATATTTTGATTGAAGTTTTATTTAAAATACTTCTTTTTAAGTTATTGAAATATATTTCGGGCTTCGATCGATTGTCGGGCGCGATTTGCGCGTTTTTGTCGCGTACGGTGCGTTTTATACGAAACGTAAAACGTTTTCGATATTAATACCACGATATAAGTTAAATAACAATTATTTATTATAATTACGTTATTTAATAAAATATTTTTCACCAACGTCCGTATTATTGTGTCGGATTCCATCCGATCGAATTTGCGTAATTAAAAATTTAATTACGTACGTGTATATATATTTACATACATACAAACTGTTACTGCACTTAGTCCTATTTCATACTAAATACAAGTAATAATGATCTATGATTAATTACTAATGACGGCCTAATTCGCCGGGTGTCACAGTGTGGTTCTTGCTAGGACTCTCATGCCCACCTGTTCTTTGAATGCTCATTCTCCTCTCAGGTTTGGTTCAGGGTTATTAATCATGCGAAGTTGCAGATTATGTCTGATAGTCTTGAAGTTCTAATGCCCTCTTTTTTATCTGCCACAAGCTCGAAAAACATTGACCATGTGGTATCTCGTCTGGTGCTGGCGGCTACGGCATACTTCATTTGGCAAGAACGGAACTTTCGGATATTTGACAAAGGCAAAAGGTCCTGCAAGGAGGTGGCTGACGCAATCATCAATACGATTAGGTTAAAGCTGGTTTCCTTTGCTTTCAAACCCTCTTTTCGTGCTCTCCGCACTATGGAGAGATGGAAGATCCCGAAAGGGGTGTGTTCTTCGTCAAGTTAATCCTTTCATCATGCGGACGCAGTGGTTTATCGCTTGGTTAGAGTCTTTGCTTGTTGTTGTTGCCTCATAGCTGTGTTGCCTCATAGTTTGGCCTTTGCTGGTTGTCATACTCAAGGCCTGTCTTGTGTATGCACTTAGACTTTCCATCTGTTAGATTAAGTCTTTGTGGTTCTACCACATTCATTGTACTTGTAACGTTTATCATTTTATTCTAATAATATTTGCCGGGGTATTTTTTCCCCTTTATCAAAAAAAGTATGCATGATTAGATTATAGAAAAAGTTACACATGTCATCCATGAAGTTTGCTTTAAATTACACACCGCGTCTCTGAACTTTTTTTTGACGTAGACTATCCCTATGGGTTCAATTCATTGCAAGGAGTGTCCTTTTATAAAAAGGACGTTAGTCGGATCCGTTAATTATAGAATGTGCTTTGCTTGCGAGGGTGAATTCGTCATCTACTAAATTAATTTTACTTTATTTCTTTAATGTATAAATGAAAGAATAAATAAAGGGACAAATTAAGAGCTGTTGTGATAATATCAAATAATATCTTATTTATATTATAATATTCTCTTATTTCTAAGCATTTTTATTGCAAATTATTTATATATATTACTGATTTCGTTTATATTTGCAAAAAGGTGTTTAAATTAAAGAAATAAAGAAAAAGAACGAAAACGAGCTGAAAACTGAAGAAAATGAAGAGAGGATTAAAGACCAAGAAGATTGGGCTTTGAAAGAATAAGAACCCAAAAGATTAAAGGTATTGGGCCAAATAAAAGAGTAAAAATCGGATTATTAAAGATGAAAGCCCAATAAGAAGAAGCCCATCCCGAGCATGGAATATTCTGGAACCACATTCAGCCGGCGGTTGAACTCAAATATAGAAGGCGGTGCACCGCGCAGGTCAAAAGCCGGGTTTTCTGGTAAAAAACTAACCCAACTAGCGGTTGAAAAATCCAATCGGCGGCTGGATTCGCGATCCTGAAATCTATAAATAAAGGCCATTATCAACCCTTATACCATACAATTACAATACGAATTAAGTAAACCTTAATTCGGTTCTAGGGTTTAAAGGTCGACTAAAGGAGGTATTTGGAGGCTAGGAAGCTAGGGTTTGAAGGTTTTCAACCCTAACAAAGATTTAGTTCGGTTTCTTGGGTTTGATTCTTAATCTTTTCTATTTACTATGTGTAATAACATGTTTTTAGATCTGGTTTTGTTTACAATAAACATGAGCTAATTCTTAAATTGTATTTACTTAGATGAATGATTTTTAGATAAAGGTTTTATGATATGTTTATGTTGATTTCAGTTATGAATGGTTATTAAGTTTATTTGAAAGATCCATATTAATTGTATGTTGGTTAATTGTTACTTAACATGATCAAAAGATTTATGCTATAACTAGCGTTTGTATAAATTGATTGATTATTTGCTATTAAGTAATTTATTAGTTAATTGTGGCTTGAGACTGTAACCGGTAATAGGTTAAGAGAATAGCAATTAATATAACCTGATTGATATGATAATTATTTAACCAATAATTAGACTTACGTTAACACGAGGTTGCTGAATGAATCTTAATAATCTGTTGATAGGATTAATAGCATAAGGTTTAGGTTAATAACACGTAGAAGAAATTTTAGTGTATTCAACAAAATCTAGTACTAAGCTAAAGTTTATTAGGGATCAGTTAACCTCATGAGGCTATCCATATACGTTGAAATCACCATAATAAACAATCAACAATTCAATAAACATATCTGAAACCTGAATCAAGAAATCACTATTCTAAGTAAATACATGCTTCTCTATCTGATCACTTTCAAGTTACTTTTTATCTTTTTAATTGTTTATAGTTTTATTAGTTATTAAATTAAAAATCGTTCGTACGGAACTAAAACGTACCTCTTATCTATTTGTAATTTGTAATTTTAAGTTTAATTAATTATTTTAAATTTACACCAATTTCCTGTGTTTGACTCGGTCTTACGTAAGCTATACTATAATACGAACAGGTATTCTTGCCTGGTTGTGTTTAAGTTAACTTTAGTATTTCCAATCATTTAAAACTTGTTATTTTTAACTACTACATAACACGCATCATGTTGACTGCACCTAATTTTAGGTGTTGTTAGTGTAAAATGAGGAATTAAACATGTACATATGAAAATGTTAGAGAGTGTAAAGTGTAAAAGCAATCTCATTCACCATAAATAAAACTAATAAACATCCACCCCTTTCCTCTATTTCCGATCCCACCCACTTTTCTTTACCTCCCTTTCACCTCCTCCCCCTCTTGTTTTCTATCTCTTTAAACATAAAAGTCTCTCACATTTTCTTTTAGGGGATATTATCTGTGATGTTAAAAGCACAATTTAAATATGTTGTTGACCAATGAGTATTTAAATAAAATTACACATTTTACATTTTTGATTAACTAATGTTGATACAAAGGATACAAAGGATAACACCCCTAACCACTGTTAGTGTTGAAGGTTTGAAGATACATTTCAAGCCCTAACACGAGTCATCACCGAATTGGTTGAAGGTTCAAACATTAATATATGCAAATCACATTAATATATTTACCTAGGATTTTATTCGTGAGAATAATCCTAGGTTCAGTAAAAAGCAACTTGCTTTTATTGATAAAGAATAATAAGCGGCTGTACGTATCTTTATATTAAATATATTAGCCGTAGTTATACTTTACGTGTGAACCTTCTACAGTACAATGGGTATTTGTCAAACCCAATGTACCATGTGATATCGCTCATTTTGTACATGCTTATACTTCGCAATATCATTGTTTTTGTACTTGTTTATAGTCAATTTTGTGAACTTTCGATACTTATTAGGTTGGAAATTGATTTCAGGTACAATTGTCGAAGGATTGGTGAAAAGAGCTCGAATGCTGAAGAAATGGAGAAAACTCAGGATTTGCTGAAAAGAGGCTGGTACGGGATCGCGTACTGCTATTGAGTACGCGATCGCGTAAGGGTTACCAGTTCGCGTACATTATACTGAAAATGAGACAAAGGATTCAAAAAACAAAGTACGCGATCGCGTAAGATTTGCCAGGATCGCGTACCAACTATGGTTACACGATTGCGTAGGTATCACCAGGATCGCGTACTAGGGCGGCCACCATCTTTTCTGAATTAAGTATAAATACGATTTTTAGAGATTGTTAACCTAACTTTTGGATTCTAAACTTGGGGTTACGAAATTCTAGGCAACTTTGGAGGTTTTTCCATCACTTACGAGGAATCATCATCGAATCATTGTAATCATTCAGATACACTTTTTATTTAATAAAATTATATTTTCTTTGATTTCAATTTTAATTGTGATTGTTCTAGTTTGATTATAAGTAGCTAAATACCCTAACACTTGCTTGGATGAAATAATTAGTGGTTAGGGGTGTTATCCTTTGAGTTTATGAATTTTAATTTACGTTTAATCGAAACCCTTGTGTATATTATATGTCAATGTATGATTGTTAATTGATCGCGAATGCGAATTTTAAATAAGTTAGACAACGAAACTCAAACGCGTAAGATAGTGATTTTGGCGAACGTCTTTCACTAGATTAAATTGTAAGTTAGTGAATTGAAATTAAGGTGTAGGAGATAGCGAACGTTGATCTTAGCTTAATGAGATTACCATTCCAACTTTGATAAACTGGTTTTAACGAAAGATCCCGAAGTCACTAGTGAAATAATCCAATTAAGTGTCGTTTTAATATCTGAAAAAGTTAATTCACAATCGATTCTTTAAAATCCACTTCCCTTAGTTAAAATTAATTAGATTGTTAAGCAAAGCAACAATTCGGTTGCAAAACTCCCCACATTTATATTTCTTGTTAGATTAATTACATTTTTTACATTACTCTTGAATACACATTCCCTGGGGAACGAACTGGACTTACTGTAGCTATACTATACACGATAGGGTATACTTACCTAGTTGTATAATAGATAATTGCGGTATTTATAAATTTATTTTATAACTAGATTTTACACATCACCCTGCTGGATAATTGTCTGATCAGCTGGACAATAGAAGACACCATTGATCTTCCACTTCAATCATTGTTTCTTTATCTTTATCTTCAATCTTTGACTTGGATAAAGACTTCAATAAATCTTCAGTAGCTTCAGACACTTGTAACTTGATTTCTAGTCTGTGTGATGTATCAGCGTTGGATACACTTACTAAATTCTATTTTAAGTTACAAAGGGGTCGCTGCCTAACACTTAACAGCGACTAATAAACTACTTAGGTCAATGCTACACAAAGAAATCGCTACTAACATAGGCAGCGACTCGAACACTTAGTCAATTTGTCATTCATAAATTATATTGGAAGGGTCAGTGACCCAACACTTCCATTAAAGCTAACAACATGATTAATTTGTGCAATTCAACACATACCATTTCCCTTTCTTTTATTCACACTTTATTTATCTTCCTTAAAGCTAATTGAAGGTCCATCAAATATTGGTCTCTTGTGTGTAAACTCCGATGTAATGTCTATCCCTCCCTTTTTGCCAGTCACACTTCATGTCACATCATAACCTCGGTGACGGAGTCACACTACTACAAAATTGCATAAGTAAACCCCTTCTAGTCGCACTACTACAAATTTTGAATAACTACACCTTTTCAAGAAGATCGGTTATTCGTAAAATCGGTCTTCTTACTTTTAAAATTGTTCTTTTTAAGTGTAAAGCGGTGTAATAAACTTTTCCCCGAGGGATAATATAAGGAGACCGGTTGAAAGCTTTAAAACCGGTCTTTGTGATAACCGATCTCTTTAAATACAGGAGGGAAAATAAAAGATTTTTTTCAAGACTTTTCTATAAATTTCGCGTCTTCCCAAACACTCGCCTAAATCGATTCTTACTTACCATCACCTCCAAACTGTAGGCCACCACCATTACCACCATATTGTCAGCCACTACCATCAAATATTGTACGTTTTGCATTTTATGTTGAGACATGTTTTGTGACAACAGATCTAGCTTGTTATAGCTTGTAATAGTACTTTTAGTAATTGTAGTCAAGTTTGTACATTGGTTTTGAATTGTAAATGAAATATATTGCTTGGTAAACATTTTAGAGTTAAATATCAAAAGGCTGAAAAATGTTGACCAAGGTTGACCGCGAACCGAGTCAGTTCGCAGGACAAGATTGGCCTGCGAACCGAGTCAGTTCGCTGGGACAACATGGGCTGCGAACTGAGTCAGTTCGCAGAGCCCACGAGTCTGCGAACCGAGACGAGTATATATGAAAAACTAGGTTTTCATATTGGGGACTTTTTGCCATTTTCGATTACCGGCTGCCCTGCGATTCCAGAGAACTTCTAAGTATTCTAAAGGCTAGGTATTGATCGTTAACACTTGTTATAATCGATACAAAGCAATTAGACAATTGATTCGCTAATATATTGCGAAAGAATTCGTTATAGATCCTATAACTAGTATTGAGGGATTCCGCACCTTAATACCTTAGATAACCTCGTTATCGATCCGCCACAACCGGACTTACATTTTAGATTGTACATAATGCATTTAAGGTACATTATTCATAACACTTGTACAATATGCACTAGTACTTGTAACATATGTTCTTGAGCTTGATTTCTAGTGTTGAGATAAACTAATTGAATTGTTTAAATCACCGGGTCATGTGAATTTGATTTGTATGTTATAATATTGTTCATGGTTCTAACGATATATATGTATGTATGTGTGTGTCTACTTGGTAATGTGGTGGGTGGAGACCGGTAATGTTTAGAGCAGATATCAATAGCATGTATTTAGATATCTGTTTGTTTATAGTTTTAATTATGTCCAATAACATTTTCACCGTAAAAAATTGATAAATTAGTACAACCATTTATGCATATAGTATAACTGCTTATTGCATATTTTTGGTAAATTTATAATTTTTTATGGTGAAAATATCATTGCCTTTTAATGAGAAAATTACACAAATCATCATTAAAGTTTACCTCGAATTTCACTGAAAGTCCTTCATAATATTTAATTACACCAATCATCATTTCTTTTGAAACTTGTTACGTTAATAGTCCTTTAAACTAACGATCGTTAACTCTCCATTAAAAACAACTACATGTGATATTTTTTTTCCTTTTAATATTTTTAGTAAAATATATATTATAAAAAATCTAAAATATACAATATTAGGTGTACATAACATCATTTTTATTTTCTCCACTGAAACATCATATTTTATAGTTCACCACCCAAATCCACCATCATCTTTCACCACCCAATCAACATTCGTGGCCTGAAGATTACGACTCACATATTTAGTTCACAGTTTTCAACGTCGTTTTACTTTGAAGATAGAGTTTTCGTTTGAGATATTTTTTGAGTAAAGAATTGATGCAAAAGAGAAGAGGCAGTGGCTAACAAATTCGTGTCGAGATAAGATGAATGGGTGACGGAGGGTCCCCGGGTGATAAAAGATGGTAGTGGACTAAAAATTTGATGTTTCAATGTAGAAAAGGACCGAATTTGATGATGAATATACTAAATGCTTTGGGTAAGATGAAAATGATGTTATGTGCACATAATGACGGTATCTATACATATTTTAGATTTTATTGTTTATATTTTACTAAAAAAATTAAAAGAGTAAAATATATGTTATGCATGGTCATTTTTAACAGAGAATTAACGATCGTTAGTTTAAAGGACTACTAGCGTAATAAATTTCAGAAAAATGGATAATTCGTATAATTAAACATTGTTAAGGACTCACAATGAAATTTGAAATAAACTTAAAGGATAATTTGTTTAATTTTCTCCCTTAGCCCGATATTTATCAAATGATTGTTAGTAGAAGAAGACTGAAAAAAAGCCATTTGATTGCCTCGAACTCGGGACCTATAGCTTACTATATATAGGAACTCCTTAACCGACTTGACTAACAAACATTATAAAACTCTTTTTTCACTACAATATATAAAACACATAAATGTAATTGTTGCTACCCTATCTATAATCTACTATATATAATTCGACAATAAAGCCGATGTCGTAAAGATAACTTGACATTATTTTAGCTAGGTTTTGATGCTAATGTGTCTACGCCAAGTTATTTCGCTTAGGTCAGTATGACTATAGCATATTAATTAAATTCAAAAAAATATTTAATTATTTAAAATAAATTAAATAAAGCAATCCATTTCTGTATTCTATAAATTATGTTGAGAGTCTATAAATTATGTTGAGAGAGTGAGGTTCAAACGAGTACATCAATTTTTTGTGAGAATGAAAAACTAATAAAAACACATCACGTGTCACAAAATTCACTTTCCCCTCACATTTTTAAAAATTAAATATCTTCCAAATGGTAAGTCGAAAAATCATAAGAATTGCATAAAAAAAATCAACATTTTTTTTCTCTCTTTGTTTAGAAATGTTGGTGTATAAATGTGTGTCAGTCAGTTGGTCAACGTTTGTTCTGTTAAAGTTAATTAGTCTGAGTGTGTGAAGTATCAAGTTTGTATTTTCGAGTTTGTAAATGAAATGTAATTATTGAAAATACACAATATTCTGGTCATGCGACACAGAGCCTGTGTCGCTATAGCGACACAAAGGTTGTGTCGCAATGGGTTGGGTCTGCGACATAGGGCTTGTGTCGCAGGGTCAGTAGAGTGTCTATATATATCGAGTTAGGATTTCGTTTTTGGGTTGATCAAACCCTAGAGAGAGATAGAGATACGGCAGAGAGTGTGAGAAGAGGAGAGTTTGTGATTTGTAATCGTTATTATTCAAGTGTTAATATATACGAGAAGATTATAAAATCATTGTGTTTGTGTTTACGTTTTAATTACTTGATTGATTGTTTCCGCCTTTCAATTGAGTCAAACGACAAGTCGAGATCCTAGAACAGGGAACCAACAAGTGGTATCAAAGCCTTTGGGCGTTTGTTTAAAAATTTGATCGTTAATTGAAATGTTTTCGGTTTGATTCGTGGTGTTTTTGGTGGTTTGATCAACGTTTTGGGTCCAATCAGTTGAATATTTAGCTTCAGGAAGTGTATTTCTGGGTTTGTTCATCAATTATCGTTCGAAATTCGTTAGGCTTTTGAAAATTTTCGATTTTTAGGGTTTTTGGAGCTGCTGGCCGCGACATTGCGACACTAGGTGCGACACAAGCCTTAGCGACACAAGCAGCGACATAACCTTTGTGTCGTATTTAGGGTTTTCGCGACATAATCTTGCGACACCAGATCGGATTTTGCGACACTAGGAGCGACACAATACTTAGCGACACAGCCTGCGACACAAGTGTGCGACGCAGACTGCGACACAACCTGCGACACAGCCTGCGACACTAACTTTGTGTCACAAAAAAAAAAAAAAAAGTTTCGTTTAAAAGGTCTTAATTTTAGTTGTGAAAAAGTTTCGTTTTGCTCGGGTAGTTTCCGATATTTTCGAATCAAATTTTGGAGGGAAAAGTCAAAAGGGCTAAATTTGAAAACTAGTCATTTGGTAACCTTTTGTTTTAAAAAAATATCTCTTCAAAGCTTTAGTCAATTATTAAAACATAACAATGAGATAGGTAGCACTAATAAACCTCCGCTATTCACTACTAATACTAATTATGTTGATTGGCGAATACGTTTTGAGAGTTTCATCTCCTATAATGATCCTGATATGATGATTCCCTTGCTTGAAGGATATGTTCATCCTCTTGCTAATGGAGATTTCCCAGGCGTTGCTCCACGAAAATCTATTAGGTCTATGACTCCAGAAGAGAAGAAGTTATGGGATTTAGAACGAAAAACTCACTCCGCTTTAACAATGAGTTTAGCTACTGACGTAATGAGATTGTTTAAACATAATGACACTGCTTATGATCTTTGGCAAGCCATTGAAAAGCGTTGTGGGGGAAACGAAAAGTATAAAAAGAGTAAACTGGACCTCGTGAAAAAACAGTTTGAGATGTTTGATATATTGCCTAATGAATCTATCACTCAATTGTTTAATAGATACTCAAGATTGGTTAATGAGTTATCTGAGGGTGGAGTTATCCTAGCCACAGAGGATGTGAACAAGAAACTCTTAGGTGCTTTACCTAAGAAATGGGATCAACGTGTCATGATGATGGAAGAACAAGAGGAGGTTATGGCACTGTCATTAGAAGATCTCATTGGGAGACTGCAAGCTTATGCACTTGATATGCAACGAAAAAAAACTAAATCAAGTGCCTATGTTCAAGAGCCTAGCTTGTATGGGGCTCAATCTCCTACTGATGAGAGCACTGGTGGGGTGGCTTTCATGTCCGGTGGAACCTCAACATCTAGTTCTCAAACAGGTGCTTCATCACAGGGAAGAGCATATTATTCTTCCAATACACCACCGACACCGGCTACTGAAGAAAATGCTGCTGTCTTCCAAGCTTTTCTCAGCGCTTATGACAGTTTCTTATCAAAGAAGACCAGTACCATTGATCTCACTGATAGGGATTTTGAACAGATTGACCCTGATGATCTGGAAAGAATGGATATCAGGTGGAATATGGCTATGTTAACAAGAAGAGCCAAAAGGTACCTGCAGAGAACTGGGAGAAAGCACCTGGAAGATGAAACTGATGAAGGTTTGGGTTTCGACAAAAGTAAAGTGCGATGCTACAACTGTCAGAATCTTGGGCATTTTGCTAAAGAATGTGAGAAGACCAAACAGCCCCCATCTGGCTTCACAAAGCCTTCTCCTACTAAGCAACCTGTTACTACCGCTTCAAATGCCTTTCTCATGTTAAACGAAGACGCTTATGATTGGAGTGCTCATGATGATCTGAGCGAAAATAAAGCTCTCATGGCTCACATCTTGAATAAACCCGAGGTACCTATTGAAGAGCCATTATCTTGTGTGTCATGTATCAAATTAACTAACAAAGTTAACAGATACAGTGAGGATAATGAACGCCTTACGTCTGAGTTAGAACAACTTAATAAGGCAAATAAAATTTTAAAGGAAAATGAAATGGCTTTTGATAAAAAACTAAATGCTGCTTTCGAAGAAAGAAAAGCACTTAGGGCCAAAATTTTTAGTCAGCAAGACGCAATAGATAGTTATATGAATATGAAACTGATAATGAAAAAGGAACTTGCTGACTCACAGGTCGAAGTAATTGAATTAAAAAGAAAGCTGTCAAATTTTTCAACATCCTCACTGGTCTTTGATGAGATCCTACAATCGCAAAGGACAGATACGAAGAGTAAGGCTGGTCTTGGTTACCGCAATGTAACACCTCCTTCTGACTATCTGCCAATGCCTTCCAAGGATGCAGCCAAAGACTTTGTACCTACCTTTACAAAGGTAGATACAAAATCTGTTGCTGAGCCAGTGTTTGATACAACACCTGCTGTTAAGATGCCTGAGTTTGTTAAGGCTAACGTAGTGCCTCCAGTTAATATTGAGGAGCCTGTTGAGGTAGAGGATTTAACTGAAGAGGCTCAGATTAAAATTGAAAAGGTTGATGTTAAACCCGAAAATCATATAATTACTAATGAATCTGAAAAGGTTTTCATAGTAAGGGTAAAAACAAGGTTGTAAATGAATCCGAATCTGTTAAAATCTCAAAGAAGGATTCAAAAGGAAAATCTTCACATAATTCACAATCATCTGTGAATAATCTGAAGAACGAGAAAATAATTAATAAATCTGTTAAAAAACAACCTTCAACATCTACCTGTTCAACTTTAGAGGCCTCTACATCAACATGTACGCATAAGTGTCGCACCCCTAAATTTACTGTGCAGCGGAAGTCGGGTCGGGGCGCGACTAAACCAGTAATCATTGCGGAAAGGAAAAGCAAACGACTCTATATGAGACGTTTTGAAAAATAGTACAAAAGTAGTTACATTAATATAATTAAAGTTTACATTAGTCTCGAGTTCGCGAGATGAAATCCTGAAGATTCTAGTACATAGCGATTTTACAAAATAATGCAAGCAAATCTTCTTAAACGTATGATGCATGCGACTCGAGCTAGCAGGCAGTCCTGTGGGCAACCCTACGGTTGTTGAGTACCTGAGAAATACACGCTAAAAGGTCAACAATAATGTTGGTGAGCTCATAGGTTTACGTAGTTAAAATCATAGTATGAACCACAAGATTTCAGAGTTATCGTAGTAGCACGAATGCCAAAGTAAATCATAGTATACTATTGCCATGGGCTCATAGTTCCGAAGCTTAACCGTAGTTGGTGTCTCCAGTTAAGTGTATAAACCAGTACACTCGGATTAGGAATTATTATGCGTCCGTATAGTAGTTAGAGCGACTAACCCCGGACGGCGGACTGTCAGTTCCCGATAGATCTATCCATAATGTTCGCGCTTAGTATTAACGGGCTATGATATTTGTTGGAGACCATCGTAGTTTGGTTTAGTTTACCCATGCAATCCGTATAAGTTTTCATAGTACTTGTGTTCATAAAAACAGAGCAGTGTATTCTCACCCCAAAGTAAGTAAAACAGTAAAAGTAAAAGTGGGGCTATGAGACTCACCTGAGTCTAGTACAGAGTGTTTACAAATAGTAAACAAGTGTTCCCAAAAGTAACCTTCTAGCGCCCTAAACGCATAAGGTTATAAGTAAGTAGATGTCTCAAAAGATCATCCATGCTAGTTGTCCACTCAACTAGTTATGTCCAAAGTTTGTTTGTCCCATGATTACGTTTAGAAAAACATGTACGGCCCGTTGGTGAAGAGTTTGAAATGATATTAATTCTCAAATTAATATTATCATGTTTGTTTTGTGTTTCAATTCGATAAGGTTAATATACCTTAGGTGATTCCAAGTTGTCTCTGTATGTATTTAACATTGATTGTTACGGATAATAAAATAAAGTAGTGAGCTGGTTGATTATTCGGGTTCCAAGTTACTACTGTTGGTTTGGTGTTCAATGGTTAACACTGTTGATTAATGCGTCACTAGAGTTTATACTGTATGGCTAGGGCGACACTAAGGCTAATGTCGTTAGTTAATACTGTTGGTTATAAATGTTGCGACATAGAGGTTAGTGTTGCTAGTTACTACTGCTATTTATAAATGTTGCGACGCAAGAGTTATGTCGCGGGTTAATACTGTTGGTTTCAAAGGTAGCGACACAAGGGTTGTGTCGCTAATTCCACAGACTATAGGTTTTACATAGTTTCTACTGCTCGTTTAGTTTCTACTGTTCTCTTAGTTTCTACTGCTCGCTTAGTTTCTACTGTTCTCTTAGTTTCTACTGCTCGCGTAGTTTCTACTGCTCGCTTAGTTTCTACTGTTCTCTTAGTTTCTACTGCTCGCGTAGTTTCTACTGTTGGTTCTTTTTCTTTATTACTACTGCTAGTTCGTTTCCATTATTAGTACTGCTAGTTCATTTACATTATTAGTACTGCTAGGTCGTTTACATTATTAGTACTGCTAAGTCGTTTACATTATTAGTACTGCTAGTTCATTTTACATTATTAGTATTGTTACCCGATTACTACTGCTAATGTAATTCTTTAGTTTCTACTGTTAATACTGTTGTGTTTAACTCTGTTACCACTGTTTCCACTGCTAGCATGTTTTACATGGTTTCCGCTGTTAGTTGCATTTACTAGTTTCCACTGCTAGTTCGTTTACATAGTTTCTACTGTTAGTGCATTTTACTTAGTTTCCACTGTTAGTGCTTTTTACCTAGTTTCCACTGTTAGTGCTTTGTACCTAGTTTCCACTGTTAGTGCATTTTACCTAGTTTCCACTGTTAGTATGTTTCACATAGTTTCTACTGCTAGCACGTTTTCCTTTATTAATACTGTTAGCACATTTCCTCGGTTACCACTGCTAGTTCATTTCCTTGGTTATCACTGCTAGTTCATTTCCTTGGTTATCACTGCTAGTCCGTTTCTTAGTTACCACTGTTACCCTCGTTTCCACTACTCGTTATTAGTTTCTACTGTTCGTTTCTGAAATTCATTTTTGTTCGAGGGTTTTGATTAAATGAGTTTGCTTTGGTCCCGAAACTATTACAAGACAAATATCAATATTTTTGCACTCGTAACAAGTAAGTTTTCATATATTTTTTTGGTAATCCCGAAAGTGTTCGATTTTTGGCACAGGAATACAAACGATTCTCTGGTAGATTTAAAATGTTCGTTTTAGGGTAACTTCGAGTGAGTTTCCAGTTTAAACTTTGTGAGTGAACTTACTAGCATGTTTCATCAACAATATCTTACGAATAACAAAATAGGTTAAGAGAAGTGTGTTCTTACCCGAAATATGTGTGACGAACGAGATGTGTAGGAAAATGGTGAAGCTTGACTCCTTGTTACCAGTAAGTTCTCTTGTGATTTTTGGTGAGAATTGAGAGTAAAAGTGAAGATGGGAGGATTTCTGATTGTGGTTGCCGTGAGGAGAGAAAATGAGAGAAAGTTTTGGGTAAAGTTCTGAAAGTTTTGACCAATGAAGGGTTAAGTTGTGTGTGTAAGTAACTAAAATGATGATATTCTCTGGGGAAGTGTATGGGGCCGGTCTAGGAGTCCTAGACTTTGCAGACTTTTATCTTATGTGTGAGTTCCACCTGATTTCCTCACTTGCCATTTAATTTAATTGTTTGTTTAATTAAAATTGTTACATTTTAATTTGTGTTTCCTTTATGTTTTCAAGCGGGTTTGCGTTACGTATTGTGCGTTTTGCATAAAACGTAGAGTGTTCGTATATTATGATATAATTATAATATAATGAGAATAACTACTATTTAATTATAAAATAGATTTACGTTATTTATGAAAAGATTTTTCACCAACGTTCGTATTTTTGTGTCGGATCCCATCCGATCGAGTTTGCGTAATTAATTTTTAATTACGTATGCGTATATATATATTTACATACATATGGGCTGTTACTGCATTTAGTCCTATTTCATACTAAATACGAGTAATAATGATCTATAATTAATCGTTAACGACGGCCTAATTCGCCGGGTGTCACAATAAGTGTTCATGTTCTGTAAATGCCTCAACTTCTAAGCCTCCCTCAGTAAATCCTCCATTGAAACAATTTGACGGGAGTCACTGGAAAAGACCGTATGTGGAAAGGCGGTCGTGTTATCGGTGTGGTCAACAGGGCCACATCATTAGGGATTGTCGGTTATTATCCCTATATAGGTTTGGTAGAGGGATGCCAAGAACTTCATTTTTTAGAAATTCTTTTCAAAAATCCGTTTCAAGGCGTGGTTCTGAGTTGAATTATCATCAATAGTGGGAATCTGCTCAT
The DNA here is from genome assembly GCA_963930675.1 of Gnaphalium uliginosum. NCBI lineage: Eukaryota > Viridiplantae > Streptophyta > Magnoliopsida > Asterales > Asteraceae > Gnaphalium > Gnaphalium uliginosum. Next base: position 31,484,431 of record OZ005681.1, on the reverse strand, counting down.
CGAGAACATACTCCTTGTTCTCGTACCTTAGGGTAAACCTAAGGTTCACATCCAGTCCATATAGTTTGGACCGGTAAGTCTTTCCCTCCCTAGAACTGAGAGTAGTGAGAAGTTTGAGTTATTTGCGGAACTGGGAACTGGTGGATTTGTACCATTTATAGTAGACATCTATAATATAAAATAATTTTAGTTAGTATGAATATTCCTTAATAGTTTAATTATCCAATTCTAAATTAAGGCTAGGATCCATATTTTCGATTCGTTTTATAAAGAGGTTTGCCGTAATCATATCACGAATTTATTTTAGGTAGACAATGCTTTTGTCAATTTCATTCTCTATGAAGTTCCTAGTTCTTTTGAGATTCATTGATTCAATCACCTTTCACTTATGATCTCTCATTAATGTGCCGGTAAACCACACACGCTCCATTAATAGTCCATATGAGAGATCTGCGGTTTTCATGGGCTAGCATACAATTCACATTTGTTATACTTAAAACAGGATTTTGTTTTAGTACTTTAAGTCAATACTTTTAATCTTGACATCATTCTATCAAAGGTCCTCGGTAGCTCCATTGAACGCACAAAAAAGCGGAGAAGTAGGTAAGCGTCAAGCATTTCAAAAACCCACTTCTTTTGGGAAGTAAAGTGTCCCGCCTTATACCTCTCTTATAGTTTGTTCACTATGGGTGAGCCGATTTATCAATTGACTGACAACGTATTTAGACTTTAAATGATACATATATATTTATCATAATATATATATATAAGTCTCTTTAAACTTTTAAAGTTTAGGGTTCTATTTTAAACATTTTAAAATTTAGGGGTATCATTTAAACAATTTAAATATTAGTATTTACTCTACATCCATATTAACATTTAATGATCATACAAATTTATTTATGGATTACTATTTACAATTAACCATTAACTAAGCAGTAACTCCAATGTAAGTGCCTATATTATTAAGCTAAAGCTCTGATACCACTGATGGGTTTTCTATTCCCTTACTAGATTAATATACAATACGAAAATAACAAGTAATCTAGGGTATGAAGGAAACTAAACCCTAAAGGATCTTAACTTAATAATAATAAGCAACAAAACAAAATAAATAAACAAGAAAACAATAACCTTTGAGAAAATCGAATTTCTCACACGCATATCACCTTGACTTAGAGACGAGTACTCATACCAGAGCACCTCTAACGGTTCACACCCACGAACCAAAGAGAAAATTTCAACTCCTAAGGTCCCGAATCTAATCGAGTAAACTCTTACAAAGAGTAGGAATGAGAAGAGAGAATTGTGTACTTTGAAGTCATGGCATGCCCTCTATTTATATAGGGAGAGGCAAGCTAGGGTTTGCTATGTTGGCCGATGTGGGATAGCCTGTTTTATCCTCCAACCGCCGGTTGGAATATCCAGCCGGCTGTTGGACTCACGTGCTCCACCACCTTACTTCCTTGAACTCCAGCCGCCGGTTGAATCTTCCAACCGGCTGTTGGATTTGGCTTCCAGAATTTTCCATTCATTTCTTTTAGTTTCTAATTAATTCATCAACTATGATAATTAATAAACCAAATAATTAACCATAATATTAATTCCAACTAATATTATCTTCTCATTTATTTCTCTTAACTGTTCGTTGAGGGGCGACCCAAAGAGGACTCTACTTTTAATGATATAATTTACCAATTAGTTATAAACTTGGACACTATATCCAACATTACTGGTTATCTATAAATTCCGGACTTTACAAACCCATCGATAGAAAATAATGAAGCACCAAACCAAGTCTTATACCTAAATGCTTGATTCAATTGATATCCCTGTCGGGTTAAGAACAGTCAGACATCGAGTTAGTTTGATGCCTTATTCATGCACCCAAGCTATCAATCCAATAAGGAGTCACTACGCTGTAACAAGTTAGTGTTCTTCCAGAAAGGGTCATTGTGCCGTAACAGGACAATGTTATGGGCTGGGCAACCTACTTCGATCAGAATTACGATAGCCTAGTCTCTCAGTGACATACTGACCGAGAAATCAGTAGGGAACTAGTGCTTATCCTATATATACTCGAAACAAATAAAATACAAATATTTAGAGACGTTTTCATAACAAAAACCAAATATTATCCCAATGCTAAATTAACGAACTCACAACAAACACCCCCCCTCTATCCTGACTGCTACCACTTTTATTTTTATCTGTTTATTATTACTTACTAAATATAAATTAAAAAACAAACCAAACCATTCCCAACTATTTTAAAACTCCCTCACTAATTAGAAACGGACATCCTCGACTACTCTCTTTCAAAATACAGTTGGTTTTGAAGAACGATCATAGGTCATACTTGTTGCTATACAACCCTTAGGCAACATAGCACTATTAAAACTTAGACCCCAGCAAATACAAATATAAAACAACCCACCAGTGTCAATCGCCGCTAGCGGACGGTCTGACGACATGACGATTTCCTGATCGACTGCTGGTGGCGCATCAAGTTTTTGGCGCCGCTGCCGGGGACTCAACGTTAAGACTCAGAGGCATCATGATGAACTTTCTTCTTAGTGAACCTTTAGGATGATTTTCCATTCTTAAACCCCTATAAATTCTTTCAAACCTTCCTTTTCCTTATCCTGAAGACGACATCCTTCCCATCCGACAAGAAAAACAATTACCTACAACAAACCGACGACGGCCGCACGTGTCACTCTCGCTGATAATACCAAACCCTTGATGGAAGGTCGAGGAGGTCCCATACGCTATCGGGAGGTTGACGGAGCATCATTCGAATTAAAATACGACGTAGTGCAGTTGATCTTGAATCGCTGCCAATTTCATGGACTATCGAACGATGACCCAAACTCTCACCTCAATAATTTTCTCGCCCTATCCGACTCTTGTAAGCAACATGGGGTTGGGCAAGATATAACCCTCATATATATGTTCCCCTATTCTCTTGCGCTTCACTCACAAACTTGGTTTGAGGGATTAGACACCGGCTCTATCACCTTATGGGCGGAAATGTAAACAAAGTTCTTAGCTAAGTACGTTCCCCCATTCAAACAAACCAAGTTGAAGAAGGACATCATGAACTTCCAACAGTCTCATGATGTGTCAATCTAAAGTGCGTGGGAGAGATTTAAGAGTTTGCTTAGAAAGTGTTCTAACCCCCAAATCGAACGATCAACCCGGTTGTGCACATTTTACAACGGTCTTGCACCTCACCACAAGCCAACGCTCAACACCGCTGCTCGAGAAAACTTTACGCGCTGCACAGATGACGAAGCCTGGAATCTCATAGAGGGCATGACCATGCATCACTGTAGTACGCTATGTCAGGATCTATAACTCAATCATGATCACTTAGATGCGGAATCTCTAAGCAATCGATCAATTCGTTAATATGTATAACTGTAATCAAACAGTAAGCACGATAATTGACACATAATTGTAAATAAACTTTCCTTTGATTAAATCACTTTGAATTACAGACTCAATCGATCACAAACGCTCTCTCATACAAATTCGCACACACACCTGCTATCGTTCTTACATGCGTACGTAATTACAGACTCGACACACATATATATAGCATGTTCATGCGAACTAGTGTTGCGAACTTAATCACAAGTTCGCATAACAAGTTCGCACAACACTAAGTTCGCATAAACATGTTACAAAAATGCTAAGTCTAAAACTTCAATCTTCATATCCAAGATGTCTCACACACCATCTTTTATCAACAAACACACCCTTGTCAGCAGCTTGGATAGTTTGTCTATTCTTTAGTCCCAGCTGCTCGGGAGGTTGCAACCAGCGTGAATACCTTGTGCACAGCATACTTCAACCACTCTCTGGAATTTTAATGCTTGATTTTCATATTCTTGACAGTAGAGGATCAGATTTGCATTTAAGCACTCGAAATCTTGTCTTGATAAGTTGATTAAACTTAAAGGATCGTAGACATAGATGGTGATCATCTTAGGAAAAATTATATGCTCTAACTCTTCTCTTTCAAAGCATTTGATTTCAGCTTCACCAGTCTTTCTGATATACGACCAACATTTGAAGTTCTTTGAGAGGTTAACTGGAAGCTTTTCCAATGGAATTTTCTATAGGCATTTGACCGGGGGATACACAAGCTTCACCCACGGTCTGCCAGTCAAGGGAATGATTGTCTTGAAGATTTTTCTTCTTCCAAGATTAGGCGTTATTCTGTTGAATCCATACTTGACCTTTTTCTTCACGGTCTTCTCCCACCATATGCCAAAGTCGTCATTTGAATGTTTAATAAGATTAAGTGTAGCTAATCTATTAATCTCAACCTTCGGCAGAGTGCTGAATTCTTTGAAGTTTCTTCGAAAATATTGCATCCTTTCGGTCTTTTTCACAATTAAGAATTGGTTATCACTATCATACTTCCAGCTTATTATCTGACCAACACATTTGTTGTCTTTAACCTTGTAATACTTTTTCTTGAATATTGGAGTATCAGGCTTCTTCTTTTCCTTAAACCATCCAGATGTATCAACCTTGCTGGAACTTGCCGGTTCTTTTTCACTTTCTTCTTCATCAGATTCCACATAATCTTCAACAGTTACATCTTCTTTCTCTACCTCTTCATCAACTCGATCATTGAACTCTATTTCATCAAATCTCTCATCATTTAAATCTTCTTCAACTCTCACATCTTCATATTCTACAGCCTCTTCATCAGATAATTCAAAAACTTCCGGATTTCGAGGTTCATCATCAAAGTCTGAATCCGGAATTCCAAATTCGAACACATGTTGAAGTGCAGTCAAATCATCTACCTCTTCCACCTCTTCAATATCAACCGTCTGTATCGGATCGACCTCAAGCACTTGCTCATCTAGTCTAGTATCTTGACTAGAAGCTTCATACACAACTATTGCAAGCGGATTGGTCTCATAAATATTTTGCTCAGCCTCTTGCTCTTGTTCAACCTGATCCCTCAAATCTAGTTGTTCAATATTCTACGTTTGGTCATCGGAGGGTTCATCATCATTATCATCATCATCATCATTTTCATCTTCATGAATATCCTCACCCTGAACAACTTGATTTGCTTCCAGGGTTTGCACTTTCAGCTCCAACTCATTGATTCTCTGATTATGAGCAATTATAGTTTCTTGTTTTTCTTTAAGCTTCTTTGATTGATTTTCAATGATTTTGCCCTGAGTATCAAGTTTACGTTCCAAATATTCCAGGGCTTTATTTTGGACTAAAAAGGATTCTTGCAAAGCATTTGATGAAGTTAACAACATTTATAATAAGGTTGCCGCATCTTGATGTTGTGTCTGTGGAGTGTCTTCAACATAAATTGGTTGTGAGGTAGAAGTTCCAGCCTTTTGCATTCTCCCTCATTATTCATTGATGCACACGTGCCAGATGTTCTTGTGGTGGCACATAGTCATCATCGGACCCTTCTTATCTGGCTCTCTTCCTTCTTTCCCTCTGTTCCTCAATCGTTTTTTCAATTCTAGCCAACTTTCTAGTAGATATATTTGAGGACCTTCGGAGAACTTCCAAAGAACGTTGATCATATACAGTGTCAGAATCACTGGAGGGTTCTTTTTCAACATTCGTCGGAGTCTCTTCCGAATCCGTACTTGACCTCACAATTTCTTCCTCATTACCCTCTTCTTCATTAGCTGCCTATTCCTCTTCGTGTACAGGTTCTTCAAATAAAAATCAGTATCGAACATCGGTTCATCTTGCACAGGAGCATCTATCAATGAACCGATGTGCAAGATGAACCGATGTTGGACTTTCGAACATCGGTTCATCTTGGACTTCAACTTCCCAACCATCATTCGCAGGCTCAATATAGTTCCGGTTGAAGATGTGCCCGAAGAGTTCAACAACTAGGGGAGCTGGATCTTTAATAGCTGTACAATCCTTGTATATCCGCTTAGCCATTGCAGTTAGACGGCCTATCATCCCCACAAACTGAAGATTCGACAATAGATGGTTGATGATGAGTTGCACGAATCTGGAAAATAGGTAAAATTTGGTTGTCGTATGCGTGACATTATAGATCATGTTTGTAAAAACATATCCCGAGAAATTATATGGCTTACTCAGAGTTAAGGCTATCATAGCCGAAGCCTGCTGATGATTGATTCCGTCATACCCTCCTTTTCTCGAACACAAACAATGTATAAGTGTATGCATCAAAAACTTCCACGATACACACAACTTGGCTTTCCGGTACTGATCCGGTGACACCTCTGGATATCCAATTCTTTGAAAGAAACCACTGCTCAAAGTGGTTGGAAAAACAATCATTTCCTCCTTGTTGTCTCTAAATTGCAAAACTGTTCTGGCAACTTCTTCAGTGATTCTAATCTCTTGATCCATCACGGTAGATACAATGGTTGGAATGTCATCTACTGTCTCACAACGAACATTATTTCAGAGTTGGATCAAGTGTACCCAGCAAATCTCTACTTCAGCTGTAACACCCGACACTTTAGGGTAATGATTACCTTAAGCTAGAACCATAATTACGTGTATTTAGTATTTGATTAGGCTAAATACTTGTAACTACTTGTATATGTTTATATATGCTTACGTGATTATTTGTAATTACGCGAAACAACCGGACGAGGTCCGACAATCTATACGGCGTTGGTGATAACTTTTCATAAATAATGTAAACCTATTTTATAAATTAAATACTAATTATTGACCCTATATTATTGCTATTAAATAATAATATACGAAAAACCTAGACGTTTTGCTTAAAACGTAATAAACGCAACGAAAACGCGCGAATCGCGCTCGACACCCGAACGAAACCGACAAATATTTTGAGAAAATTTAATGAAGTATTTTAAAGATATTGGTTAAAATTAAAATAGTGATTTCGTATCAAAAATAAAACACAAAAGTTAAACGTTAACGATTTAATTATAACGCGCGAGAATAACGGTTAACCGATCAAATAACGTGACACGGGCTTGAGAAAACAAATGTACAAGCCCAAGGCTCCAATTGGGCCGCCCCAACTGAGCCCATCTCGGCCCAAACCAGCCCAACCTCCTTGGCCCAAGCCCACTCTATATATTTCTTTTCCTCCTTCATTTTCTCATTTTCACTCACACATTTACACACACAAACTCCCAAATCTCTCTCTCAAATCTCTCTACTCTCTCTCTATAATTTGACCAAGATCAGCCACCACCACCACCCTACAACCACCATTGATCACCACGAGCCGCTGTTGACCACCACAAACCACCATACAACCATAACTCAAGAACTTCAAGATTTTCATGGAATTCAAGCTTTACAACATCCCATTCCTTCTTCCTTCCATTTTCATTGTAAGAAAATCTTATCCTACATCTAAATTACTCTAATAACATGTTTCAAGGTTCACATAACAAAGAAATGTCCAAAATATAACATAAAAACGTTTTTCATTGCTTAAAATGTTCAAGAACATCACATTCATTTCTGGATAGAAAAATAGTCCAACTTCAAGGAGATGTTTCTCCCCAGAAACTTGACCAAAATGGACGATTCAAAAGAGAAAACTTAAGTTCAAGAAGTTAGCTTTCATTTTCAAGTGGTTTCATAATTTTTGGGGTTCGTTTGATACCAGAAATGATTTTTACAAAAACATGTATACGGGCGGTCTAAAAACTCAGAAAATTCACCTTCCTTGTTTTGATCATAACTCGAGATATACACCTCCAAATGACATGAAACCACCGCCAAAAGTTCACAAATTTTGTTAGGTACAAATGTCGTTTAGATAACATTTTCGAAAATTCTGTAGATTTTTCCCTGAAATCCGATCTTGTTGCATGTGTCCGGATTGATCACTTTCTGACCTCAGGGAACAAACGGAATTTTTAAAAATACTTAGGAATAGCCAAAAATTCTGGAAAATTTATTTTAAGGAGTTAACATACTAAGGAACAACATAGATTTTTCTTGAATTTTTATTTGAACATTTGGAACACGAAATAAAATTTACAAAACTGACCTGTTACATGCCTCTGTGTCGCAGAAGCCCTGTAGTTTGCGACACAAGCCTTTGTGTCGCCATAACACCCGAATCGTCACATTAGCGATACAAGCCTTTGTGTCACCATAACACCCTAATTGTCACATTAGCGTCACAAGCCTTTGTGTCGCCATAACACACGAATCGTCACATTAGCGACACAAGCCTTTGTGTCGCCATAACACCCGAATCGTCACATTAGCGACACAAGTCATAGTGTCGCATAATACCTTAGTGTCGCATATAGCGACACTAACCCAATGTCGCTAAAAACACATAATCGACACGTTTTTATTAAAAACACAGCTCGACCCCAGCCAGGGGCTCTGCCCCTTGGACCCCGCCAGGGGTTGCCACCCCTTGCACCCCGCTACCAGGGGCGTTGCCCCCGGACCCCCGTCATTCATGGGCTTCGCCCCTTGCCACACTGATCAATTACCCATAACTGGAAAGTAGAAATATGCATAATATAATTAATCAAATCTGTTTTTCACAAAATATCTAGAGACAGCCCTTAGATGTTTTCTAAGCACAAACGATAACTGAACAATTGGACATTTCTAGTTGAGTGAACTAGCATAGGTGGACATTAACCCTCCACCTACACGAATGAGATAAGTGGACATTGACACTCCACTTACACACAACCTTATGCGTTTAGGGCACTAGAAGGTTGCATTACGGGACACAGACACCCGTTATTTGTTATCTGCTTGCTAATTGCTATATTTGCTTGCTAAACCCTAGGTGAGTCTTACAACCCCACTTTTACTTTTACTGTTTTATATACTTTGGGGTGAGATACAAATGCTTAACTGTTTTTCATGAACACAAGTACTCGATTGTTTTTACAAGATTGTATGAGTTGTTTTTAATCCATTAAAAGTCCTCAACACACATGGTTCGTTAACTGCGAAGGCGTGAGTGCTAGAGAATAGATCTATTATGGGAATGACACCCCCGTCCGGGTTACTAGCTATAACCAAGTTAAAAACGGGCACTCTAGTATTTGTCATAAAGGTGTTTCGGATTAGACACCTCCGGGATGCACAAAACGGGTTAGGCTTCGAACCATGGGCTCATGGCAATTTCGGAAACATTAATTTGTTTACTTTATTTGCTTGATTGCAAATCACGGATAAATCTTGTGTTTCATAACTATGTTTTTACTGTTAAACCTGTGAGATTCACCAACCTTTTGGTTGACCCTTTTAGCTTTGTATTCTCAGGTACTCAGCAACAGTAATATTTGCCCACAGGATTGCTAGCTACATCGAGTCGCATGCATTATACGTATATGAAGATGTTCATATATTATTTTTGAAATATTTCGTTATGTACTAGAATCTTCAGGATATTATTTCGCGAACTCGAGGCTAATGTAAACTTTTAAAGTATTTCAATGTAACTACTTTTGTACTATTTAATAAACGTCTCATATAGATGTCGTTTGTTGTAATTCTTGTGTTGTGATTACTTGCTTAGTCACGCCCCGACCCGACCCGCTTCCGCTGTACAAATTTGGGGGTGTGACATCAGCTGTGATTGCATGGCTGATCCTTGATCGTTGTAGGAAATTGATCAGAAGAAGAAATGGTGCAAAAGAATCAATCATTTTATCCAGGAAAGGAGTGATGTTGTGCCTCCCATCAAAATTCTTCTTTACTGCGTTTGCTGGAAGAGCCATCTGTAATCTATAAAGAAAGATACATCTACACAATAGATTGTTAAGACTCAACTTCAAAAATAAAAAAAATAAAAAAATAAAAAGAAAAATCTAAGTGTTGAAACTTGGGAACTTATATTAAGTTCGTATGTACTGTACATGCGTACTTGTGACAACTTCGCAGAAACACTTGAGTATTTGCTCAAAGTGTTTGAAACCTGCGAACTTATCTTAAGTTCAGATGTACTGTTCATGCGTACTTGTGATAACTTCGCAGTCACACTTGAAATTCTGGTCAAGCAGTACTGTAGCTGCGAACTCAGGCTAAGTTCGCGTGAACAGTGACTGTTGATCTAACTTTGCAGACAATTTTCTTCAAATCCTTCAATTAACACAATCAAACAAGTGTAATCGACCGGTTTATCATGCAGGAAAGGTTTTACATCTATTTGATCCGAGTACAAGACCAAATCTAACATGAAACCCTAAATCCGTGACTACGGTCTCAAAATCAAAACACGAAATATGAATAATACGATCTGTAAAATTACCAGTTAATAGATCAAAGAGTGGTAAACACGATTGCGGCAGAAAAGCAGTAATTTCACGTTTAAAAATTTGCAGTTTCGAATTTTAGCAAATATGCAGATAATGTGTCAATTCGCACAACAAAGTCGCAATGAACTGTGAGCATAAAGTCGCAAACCAGATATTTATTGATGGGTTTTCTATTCCCTTACTAGATTAACATAGAATGCGGAATTAACAATTAATCTAGGGTATAAAAGAAACTAAACCCTAACGGATCTTAACTTAATAATAATAAGCTACAAAACAAAATAAATAGATAAGAAAATACTAACCTTTGAGAAAATCGGATTTCTCACACGCAAACCTTCTTGACTTGGAGGCAAGTACTCAAACCAGAGTACCTCTAATGGTTCACACCCACGAACCAAAGAGAAAATTCCAACTCCTAAGGTCCCGATTAAATCGAGTAAACTCTTACAAGGAGTCGGAATGAGAAAGAGATAATGATGTACTTTGAAATCATTGCATGTCCCCCTATTTATATAGGGAGAGGGAAGCTTAGGGTTTGTTCATGGGCCGATGTGGGACAACTTGTTTTCGGGCTCCAACGGCCGGTTGGAATCACGTGTTCCACCGCCATACTACTTTGGACTCCAGCCGCGGGCTGAAACTTCCAACCGGCGGTTGGATTTGGCTTCCAGAATATTCTTTTAGTTTCTAATTAATTAATCAACTATGATAATTAATATACTAAATAATTAACTATAATATTAATTCTAATTAATATTAGCTCTCATTTATTTCTCTTTAACTGTTCGTTGAGGGTGACCCAAAAAGGACTCTACTTTTAATGATATACTTACCAATTAGTTATGAACTTGGTTACTATATCCAACAGTCTCCCACTTGGACAAGTCATCAACTATTATTGGTCTAAGTCTATCCCATTAACTAAGCAGAAAGTGCCATCCAACGCAACTGCCGAACTCTGAATCATATCTAGAGACAACCCTTAGATAAGTGATCAAATATTCCTTTGTTCTACTGATATCGTATGAAACCGAGACATGATTTTAATCAATCTCAAGATTCAAGATTATGTTTTCAAATCTCCGATTATTTTGACTATATAAGATTACTGATTTGTGCACATCAACTTAGTCTCGGCTAGGCCTAGCACTTTTAGAGTCAACTTTTAATCATCATAGGGCCCATGATATCGCTTTTACATTTTGCAAAAGGAACAAATAAATTTCGACCACATAGTACTTTTCGACTACATTTTGCGCAGTGTTTGAATAAACTAAAGTTTAACAGATTTGAAAAACTAGAAACTCAATGTATCTCCATTTTAAGAATAGAGGATATTATCATCGTAAAATCACTCGTGATTTAATCCATGAAGTGATTTAATCCATGTATCCCCATCAAGTACTCATGAGTGTTGCAGCATTCTCCATGCTATGTCTAATCTCCACAGACAATCTACTAACACTCCATGACAGTCTTAAATCAACAATAACTTCCTGAAGTATATGAACGACTGAGGAGGTTTGAGTAAAACTAATTACTCGGGAAGTGAATTCTAAACATGCAAAACGAAACACAATGACAAACAATAGTAAATGGTAGAACTCCTTCATATAAATAAATCTCCATTATTTAATCACCAAATCTATTACAATTCTATCATTGCTATAATGTTTCAGATTCAAACTAACAACTAAAACTTTATATTATCTCTTAAACCTATGCTCCTTGCATGTTCATCGTGTTTGGACCTTGCCAGTGCCTTTGTAGATGGATCAGCCGGGTTATCCTCTGATCGTACATGCTTCACAATCACGTGTCCTTCTTCTACCTTTCTTCGAACAAAATGGTATTTCCTTTCTATGTGCTTTGACTTCCCATGAACCTTGGGTTCTTTAGTCAAAGCGACTGCACTTTCATTGTCACAGAATATAGTAATAGGGTCTTAAACTGTTGGAACAACTCCAAGATCTCCAATGAAATTCCTCATCCATATGGCTTCCTTTGAAGCTTTGCAAGCTGCAATATATTCAGACTCGCATGTGGAGTCTACTACTGTATCTTGCTTTGAACTTTTCCATGTCACCGCTCCCCCATTCAATAAGAATACCCAACCAGACTGTGACCGACTATCATCTCTATCTGTTTGGAAACTTGCGTCACTATAACCTGTTACTCTGAGTTCTTCTTCTCCACCACAAACCAAGAACCTGTCTTTAGTATTTCTTAAATACTTGAGAATATTCTTTACAGTTGTCCAATGACCTTCACCAGGATTCTACTAATGTCGACTCACCATGCTCAAAGCAAATGAGACATCAGGTCTTGTACACGTCATGGCATACATGATCGATCCTATAGCCGAAGCATATGGGACTCGACTCATTCTGTCCAGTTCTTCCTTAGATTTCGGATATAGATCTTTACTAATCTTTATGCCATGATGTAAGGGTAGATTCCCTTTCTTAGAATTTTCCATTTTAAACCTTTTCAAAATTCTATCTAAGTACGTGTCCTGGTTTAGTCCTATTTGACATTTCGACCTATCTTTGTAAATCTTTATACCAAGAATATATGCTGCATCTCCCAAATCTTTCATAGCGAAACATTTTCCCAACCAATCTTTTACACTTTGTAATGTTGGGATATCATTTCTTATAAGTAGTATATCATCTACATATAATACTAGGAAGACTACAACACTCCCACTGACCTTGATATATATACAGGACTCATCTTCGCTTCTACAAAATCCAAACTGAATGACTTTCTGATGGAAGCAGAGATTCCAGCTACGAGAAGCCTGTTTAAGTCCAAAAATGGCCTTTTCAAGCTTGCACACTCTTTTAGGATACTTTACATTTTCAAAACCCTCTGGTTGTGCCATAAACACATCCTCTGTAAGTTTTTCGTTAAGGAAAGCGGTTTTGACATCCATCTGCCATATTTCATAATCATGAAATGCAGCTATTGCAAGCATTATCCTAATTGACTTTATCTTAGCTACTGGTGAGAAAGTTTCGTCCTAATCAATCCCGAGGGTTTGAGTATAGCCCTTCGCTACCAACCTAGCTTTATAAGTGTGTACCTTCCCATCCATGTCTGTCTTCTTTTTGAAGATCCACTTACAACCCACCGTCTTAAGACCGGGTGTAGTGTCAACCAAATTCCAAACTTGGTTGTCATACATAGACTGAATCTCGCTTTTCATGGCTTCCTTCCACTCGGCAGCCTCAGGGCCTGCCATCGTTTCCTTGTAGTTAGCAAGTTCGTTCAAATAAACTAGTGTACTATCATTAACCTTGTCCTCTTCTTCAATATGGAAACCATAATAGAACTGAGGAGGATTGCTAACTCTACTTGTTCTGCAAACGGGTAAGGATATGTCTTTAGGTTCAACATGTGTCACCACCTCTTGTTGAGTATCAGTGTTTACTATAGGTTCTTCATCGGTCAATTCTTGAATTTCTTCAAGATCTATCTTACTCCCACTTTCCTCTTTAGATATCATTTCTCTCTCAAGGAACACTCCTCTTCGAGCTACAAACACCAAATTTTCCGTGGGTCTGTAAAATAGATATCCAAACGACTCTTGTGGATAACCGACGAAAAGACACTTTTCAGATCTAGACTCTAGCTTGTCCTGAGTTTCTCGTCTAACGAAAACCTCGCAACCCCAGATCTTGATGTGACCAAGAGAAGGACGTTTTCCCTTCCACATCTCATAAGCTGTCTTTGAAACCTTCTTAGTGGGTATTTGATTTAAGATATGTGCTGCTGTCTCTAATGCGTAACCCCAGAAGCTTATTGGAAGTGTTGCCCGACTCATCATAGATCGAACCATGTCTAACAGAGTTCTATTTCTCCTCTCCGCAACTCCATTTAGTTGTGGTGTTCTAGTAGGAGTCAATTGTGAAACTATTCCACAGTTTCTATGATCAAGAAACTCGATAATAAGGTATTCTCCTCCCCTATCGGATCGGAGTACCTTTATCTTTCTGCCCAAATGATTCTCTACTTCGTTTTGATATCTTTTGAATATTTCAAAAGTATCCGACTTATGTTTAATCAGATAAACATATCCATATCTACTGAAGTCATCAGTAAACTTAACGTAGTAGCGATTTCCATCTTTTGTGGCACATCGGAATGGTCCACATACATCTGTGCGTACCAAGTCCAATAGTTCTTCACCTCTTTCACATGATCCAGTGAATGGTGATTTAATCATTTTGCCCAGTAGACAAGATTCGCATACATCATCCGATTTGATGTCGAATGATTCCAACACTCCATCCTTTTGGAGTTGGGCGATGCGTTTCCTGTTTATGCGTTTCCTGAGTGACTACTCTTTTCGACCTTTCCGTCTTTAAGGTCATTCAGATATTTTGGGCAGCTACGCTTCCAGTGCCCCTTTGTATTGCAATAAAAGCACACTGCTTTCTTTGGATCATTTGTAGGTGCAATCTCAGAATCAAGCTTTTTCTTGGAACTACGACTAGACTTTCCAATCTTTCCTTTCCAAGTTTTTCTTTTCTTTGCATTGTGACCAATAGCCTACACAGGAGCTGCTGAGGTAGAGGGCACATCAGCTTTCTTGATCCCTTGCTCAGCGGTTTGTAGCAAGTTATGTGTGACACCCGGCGAATTATGCCGTCATTAGTGACTAATCGTAAATCATTATTACTTGTAATTAGTGTGAAATATGACTAATTACGGTAACACTTTGTATATTACATTATACGCACGTACGTAATTAATTTTGAATTACGCAATTTCAATTGGATAGAATCCGACACAATAATACGGACATTGGTGAAAACTTTTTCATAAATAACGTAAATCTATTTTATAATTAAATAGTAGTTATTTACATTATATTATTATAGTACAATAATATACGAACACTTTACGTTTTATGCAAAACGTACCGTACGCGACGAAAACGCGCGAAGCGCGCCCGACAACCGAACGAAACTCGATTATTATTTTAATAACTTAAAATGAAATATTTTAAATAAAAATTCAATCAAAATATACGCGAATAAATCATTAACAAAAAACTTGAATAATAAACGTTTAACGTTTAAACGAACGACGAAACGAACGGGTAAACGAGCACCGCGCGTAACGCAAATTGGGGAATTAATTCAAGACACTCACATGTGGGTGGGACCCACAAAAATCTGCAGCCCCTCCCCTTGCCTCTTCCCCATACTCTCTTTTCCTTTCTCTTTTCCCACACTCAAACACAAACCCACTTTCTCACACAATCTTTTCTCCCAACTCCCTCTCTCCCTCCCCTCTTCTTTCTCTGCAGATTTCAGCCCCAAGAAACTCCCAAATCACCACCACAAACCAACAAGATCATCACCACAAACCACCATAACGCCCCCTCTTCGGTTTGCAAGAAAAAGCAAGAAAACGAGCTCTCGACGTCTATTTCTTTGTGCTTTCATCATCCTCTTTGTAAGAAACTCCATGTTCCTTTTATGTTACTTGAAACATACATATAAACATGTTATAATGTCCATATAACAAGATTATGTCCAAAAACAAAGTCGAAAATCGTTTTTGAAAATACAAAAACACTAACAGTTTCTGGGCAGAAACTTGGCCCGACTTCAAGGAAAGTTTCGTGCTCAAAACTTAACCAAAGTGGACGAATCAAAAGACAAAAATTAAGTTTAAAGAGTTAGCTTTCAGATCCAAGTGGTTTCATAATTTTTCGACACCGTTTGATACCCGAAAACAATTTTACAAAAATGTGTCGCCAAACTGTTACGGGTGACAGATTTTTGACTCAACTTCTCGAGTCCATAAGTCGAGCTACACGACTCCAAATGACTTGAAACCACCGCCAAAATCTCACAAATTTTGTTAGGTACAAATGTCGTTTAGATGATTTTCTTTGAAAATGTGTAGATCCCTCCCAGTAATTCGATCTTTGAGCACATGTCCAGATTGGTCAAAATTGGAACTCAGAGGACAAATGGAATTATTAAAAATACTTAGACTTGTCCAAAAATTCTAGAAAAATTACTGAAAGTAGTTGAGACATATATGAACAACTAGTAAACTTCTTGGATTTTATTTCGAAGCTTTGACTAGTCAAAACGAGCCACAAAAACGACCCAAATTTCTGGAAAAACGACCAGAGGGACTGTTTTGCAATAAATATAAAACGACACTTTCGGGTTGACGACAAAACGTAACGACAATTTTCCTAAGCTTTAAAAACATATTTAAGACTTCCTTAAAAGTTTCGGGACAATCCGAGCACGTTTGACCGAAATCTCGAACACGAAAAACACATCAGGTCCTCTGTGTCGCAGATGGCCCAAAACCTTTGTGACACAAGCCCTGTGTCGCAACTTTTCAAACAAGCAGTATCAACTTGTGTCGCTAGCCAACAGTATTAACCTGCGACACTACCCTTGTGTCGCAACATTTATAAGTAGCAGTACTAACTAGCGACACTAACCTTTGTGTCGCAACTCTTTAAAACCAGCAGTACTAACTTGTGTCGCAACCTGCGACACAAACCTAGTGTCGCTAGACAAGCAGTGTTAACTCGTGTCGCAACATTTTATATCGAACAGTACTAACATGCGACACAAACCACTGTGTCGCACGCCTATTTAAAATCTCGACTTGCGACACCAACTCTTGTGTCGCACAACTATTTGAATTTCATACTTTGCGACACTACCTTTGTGTCGCAACATCTCATAGCGACATAACATCTGTGTCGCATTAAACAGTCTGATTGAAAACATATTTTACTAAGGAACGTTTTCGTGAAACAACAACTATATCATATACGACACTACTCGTACACTTAATACATATACTCTCATAAGTATACATCGAAACAAAACGTAATAATAATGTCTTTGAGAATTATTATTACAAAACGTCACCAACGGGCCGTACACGTTTTCTAAACACACGTGATAAACAAACTTTGGTCATAACTAGTTGAGTGGACAACTAGCATGAATGATCTTTTGAGACATTCACTCATACATAACCTTGTGCGTTTAGGGCGCCAGAAGGTTACATCTCGGATAAACGTTTATTAACTTAAACGCTAGCTCTCAAGACTCAGGTGAGTCTCATAGCCCCACTTTTACTTTTATTGTTTACTTACTTTGGGGTGAGAATACACTGCTCTGTTTTTATGAACACAAGTACTATGAAAACTTATACGGATTGCATGGGTAAACTAAACCAAACTACGATGGTCTCCAACAAATATCATAACCCGTTAATACTAAGCGCGAACATTATGGATAGATCTATCGGGAACTGACAGTCTGCCGTCCGGGGTTAGTCGCTCTAACTACTATACGGACGCATAATAATTCGTAATCCGAGTGTACTGGTTTATACACTTAACTGGAGACACCAACTACGGTTAAGCTTCGGAACTATGAGCCCATGGCAATAGTATACTATGATTTACTTTGGCATTCGTGCTACTACAATAACTCTGAAATCTTGTGGTTCATACTATGGTTGTAAATATGTAAACCTATGAGCTCACCAACATTATTGTTGACCCTTTTAGCGTGTATTTCTCAGGTACTCAACAACTGTAGGGTTGCCCACAGGACTGCCTGCTAGCTCGAGTCGCATGCACTATACGTATATGAAGATTTGCTTACATTATTTTGTATAATCGCTATGTACTAGAATCTTCAGGATTTCATCTCGCGAACTCGAGACTAATGTAAACCTTTAAATTATGTTAATGTAACTACTTTTGTACTATTTTTCAAAACGTCTCATATAGAGTCGTTTGCTTTTCCTTTCTGCAATGATTATTGGATTAGTCGCGCCCCGACCCGACTTCCGCTGCACAGTAAATTTGGGGGTGCGACATTATGGAGGTCCTTTATCGAGGTTTCTTTCTCATTCAAATTCATTTGATATGAGATTGTAAACTGATTGTAGACAGCTGGTAGGTGAGATAGAATTATATTTATCGAGAGCTCAGTATCAAACATCATGTTCAAAGAATCCAACCTATCAAAGTACCCTTTCATCTCCAAGATGAAAGCACAAATAGAGGCTCCAGGTTTGGGTTTACAAGTCATGATGGATTTGATTACATCAAGGCGTTCTTTGCTAGCCTTTGCCTGAAACATTTCCTTTAGTTCTTGGTTCATTTCATAAGCCCAAGTATTCTCAAAAGTCTTTTGCAATTAAGGGCTCAAGGAAGATGCCATGATGCAAGACACTTTATTTGCATCATCATAATGTTTTCGGTGAGCATCAATCTCTCTCCTCTTGAGTTGAATCATTATCAATAGTGGGAATCTGCTCATCGAGAACATACTCCTTGTTCTCGTACCTTAGGGTAAACCTAAGGTTTCGCATCTAGTCCATATAGTTTGGACCAGTAAGTCTTTCCCTTCCAAGAACTGAGAGTAGTGAGAAGTTCGAGTTATTTGCGGAACTGGGAACGGGTGGATTAGAACCATTTTCGGTAGACATCTATAATATAAACAGTTTTAGTTAGTATGAATATTCCTTAATTATTTAATTACCCAATTCTAAATTAAGGCTAGGATCCATATTTTCGATTCGTATTATGAAGAGGTTTGCCGTAACCATATCACGAATTTATTTTAGGTAGACAATGATTTTGTCAATTTCATTCTCTATGAAATTCCTAGTTCTTTTGAGATTCACTGATTCAATCAATGGCATGTTAATCTCGGATATGCTTATCTACCATTCATAACTGGGATGCCGAGGATCATGAATAAGATAGTGAACTTAACCATGCAAAACCTGTGTGGTCCCCGGCCCGAGTACGCTCGAGAATCGCGAGTCTCACATTACCTCTCACTTATGTCCTCTCATTAATGTGTCGGTAAACCACACACGCTCCATTAATAGTCCATATGAGAGATATGCGGTTTTCATGGACTAGCATACAATTCACATTTGTTATACTTAAAACGGGATTTTGTTTTAGTATTTTAAATCAATACTTTTGATCTTGACATCATCCTATCAAAAGTCCTCGGTAGCTTCATTGAACGCACAAAGAAGCGGAGAAGTAGGTCAGCGCGAAGCATATTAAAAACTCACTTCTTTAAGGAAGTAAAATGTCCCGCCTTATACCTCTCTTATAGTTAGTTCATCATGGGTGAGCCGATTTATCAATTGACTAACAACGTATTTAGATTTTAAATGATACATATATATTTATCATAATATATATAGATTTCTTTAAACTTTTAAAGTTAAGGGTTCTATTTTAAACATTTTAAAATTTTAGGGGTATCATTCAAACAATTCAAATATTAGTATTTACTCTAGATCCATATTAACATTTAATGATCATACAAATTTATCTATGGGTTACTATTTACAATTAACCATTAACTAAGCAGTAATTCCATGTTAAGTGCCTATATTATTAAGCTAAGACTCTGATACCACTGATGGGTTTTCTATTCCCTTACTAGATTAACATAGAATGTGGAATTAACAATTAATCTAGGGTATAAAGGAAACTAAACCCTAAAGGATCTTAACTTAATAATAATAAGCTACAAAACAAAATAAATAGATAAGAAAATACTAACCTTTGATAAAATCGGATTTCTCACACGCAAACCTTCTTGACTTGGAGACGAGTACTCAAACCAGAGTATCTCTGATGGTTCACACCCACGAACCAAAGAGAAAATTCCAACTCCTAAGGTCCCGATTAAATCGAGTAAACTCTTACAAGGAGTCGGAATGAGAAAGAGAGATTGATGTACTTTGAAACCATGGCATGTCCCTGTTGGGAAAAACAATGATCAAACCTAAGTTATAAATCTGAAGAGTCAAAATCTAACTCAGTTGTATTCAGGAAACTTAGTGAAATTCCTGAGTCTGTGTTTCTGAGTCTGTGCTACACAGACTGAAGAATTGTTTCTGAGTCTGTGCTGCACGGACTGAAGATCCTCGCAGACTGAAAGCCATGCTCTTTCTGAAGACTTATAAATTCATCATCTGAAGAATGAAGATTGAATACAGAAGGCTTCACAGACTGAAGTTCACAGACTGAAGATCACAGACTGATGAGCACAGACTGAAGAGCACAGATTGAAGAATGAAAGTACAAATGTACAGGAGATATTCTTCTTTCCTTAGGCTAGATACAACTGATAAGATGTTTGAGAAAGGTCAAACATCATATAAAGGTTCTCTTCTCAGCAAAGAAACCTTTTACCTTTTTGCTTTTTCTATCTCCAAGAAAAGTAAAAAGGAAGGCGTGCAAAGTTGCCCAAGATGCATCTGTTATCCCTTGGACAACTATGTAAGCTGGATAATATAGAGTTACATCCAACTCTATAAATAGCAGTCCAAAAAGCACTGTTATTATCCAAGAAATTCAAGAGAATTAGTATACTAGACCTTTGAGCTTAGGCTAAAGCATTACCACACTTACTGTGAAGTTTGTAGTGATAACTGTATCTTTGTATACTACTTTGATCGTATTCAAACCATCTGTGTGGGTTTGAATACCTTGTCATCTTTGTGAGACAAACACTTTATTGTGAATAATACTTTGATTCATAATAAACTCTG